>JAVTVY010010452.1:0-473947 GCA_036873755.1 Hanleya hanleyi | reverse complement strand
GAAATAGCAGAAGTAGATTTTATGTATTGTAAACTGCAAAACAAGGTATGACCTGTCAAGTGGTTCTTTTATTCATAGAGGGTGTATGAGATTTACAGTTAGCCAACCCATTTATTGATTTATTTTAAAATATAGCGCTTAAATGAACTAAGAAATGTACTTTAAAATATAAATAAAACATTTAGTTGATCATGTTGATGGGCAGTGAAATCTGTATGGAAGCCAAGGTAAACTTGAGGTGTACAAAAATTACAAGTATATTTTGACAGTCCCAGAGGTGTACTTGAGGTACATGCATAGTTTGGCAAAGTCCATAAGGTGTACTTGAGGTGTAGTATATAACATACATGTATCTATTTTGACGAAGTCCATGAGGTGTACTTGAGGTGTAGGTAGATTACACGTATATTTTGACAAAGTCCATGAGGTGTACTTGAGGTGTTGGGAAGGGCTATATTTTTGGCAAGTTCATAAAGGTGTGCTGAGGTGTAGGTAAATTATAAAATATTTTTCAAAGTCCATGAGGTGTACTTGAGGTGTATACACCTTGAAAAAGAAAATGAGGTGTACACCTCAGGTACACCTCAACTACACCTCAAGTTGAGGTGTACACCTCAGGTACACCTCGACTACACCTCAACTTGAGGTGTACACCTCAAGTCTGTAAGGGTAGTGATCTATATCTGATACCATTTTAGTGCTTCATATGAAACTATAAATCATCGATACATCAAGAAACTTACAATTAATGATAACCAATTTCTCTGATTAGGTGGAAAACTTGATTGCCATCTTTAATTTATGCAAAATCTATACCTCTGGTACTGTTCAAGTGTTTGATGCAAGACTTTGTATACATCATCAGTACATCAAGAGACTAAAAATGAATGACAGAATCGTTTTCTCTGATTGGATGGAAACCTTGGCAGCCGTTTTTAATTTATGTAAAATCATTGATCTATATATCCTTTGATACTGTTCAAGTGTTCAGTATGCTTGGTATACATCATAGATACAAGTAATGACTGCCGGTTTCTCTGATTGGACGGAAAACTTTGTGGCCATTTCTGATTGAAAGTTTTTTGATAGTCTGTATATTTGTCACTTGACTCCTTGATGTTCCTGATATTTTCAAAGTAGTATGGTTCAAATTGAATAGATTGTGAATGGCTGGCACCCAGAGCCGAGGGGTTTTAGATGTGCAGCTTCGTATTCCTATCAAAAACTCCATATTACTTGGCTCACACTGAAAATCGGAAGAATTTTATTATTGTTCAGATTATTATTAGGGTTCAAAGCAAGAATGGCTTGAAGCCTTTCATTTTTGTTCAGAATATTTTTGTTCTTCCGCCATATTTTCCGCATTTGATATGTCAAATTATTTATTATAGTTCTCCAATTCATCCACTGAATTTATCACATTTTAATCTTTTACAAGCCACTGCTAAAGCATCTTCTACATTCAACCAAATCTTTCAGGCTTTTACATATGCATTTTCCATTCATTGTATACCAATATACACTGACTAAAACTGTTTGGCTGAGGGGTTGTTGCACCTTTTAGGTGCTGCCTCATGTTGATTTTGTACTGCCATCTCATTGATCTGGATATTTTGAAATCTTGCAACACACTCGTATGATGGATGAAGGGCCTGAAGATGTTGCTTTTATCTATCAATGTATATACATGTATCTATTTGGACATACGGGAAGCTTTGTTTGATCCTTTATTACAGTACTCAATGGTAAAACACCTGTGTGCTGCAACATCAATTGACAACTTCGATTAAATAGATAAGAGGATTGTTTATGGCTGTCCAGATATGCCGATCCTGAGGTCACATTCACATTTGTACTATCTATTTGGAGCAAATAAAGCCTGTTTTAATGGAAAAAATGGATACTGCTCTATTGGAGTATATTAGGACTGGATTAAATAGTCTTTGGTTGGGGGGGGGGGGGGAATGCCCCGAAAGACAAATAAATTGTTGACCCCCCTCCCAAATCAATCTGTGCAAAACATCACCATTGCCTTTATAGCTGGGATGAAGTGTAGATATTCTACCTAATACAAAAGCCAATATTGCATACATGCATAGTACACGAGTATGTCTGTGTGTATACCATGTTAACTGGAGCTCGAAGAACATTGTTATTTATTCGCCCGTCAATAGTGGATAGCGAATTCTGCTTCAATACACTTTGCTGAGAAGCAACAGGAACTTGATAATGTGGTGTCTTGTCCTCAGAGTTATATAGGGTGGATGACGGGTGTCTGGTTCCATGTTGCTTCAAAGATTTATTCTTTGAAGCAACAGGAATGCAACTTGGCTGAGTGGTGCTTAGTTGGTTTATCGTGATATGGCTGAAATATTGTTCAAAGCGACGTTAAATCCTATCACTCACTCACTCACTTTCATGGGATAAGCAGATAAGACGCTATTAATGATCGTATATCCCTCTCCCTCCTCGACTAGACATACATCATTGTGCATTCTTCCCGAACCCCGCTTTGACACTTGACTAACATACTCTTCCCTGATCCTGTTTCGACACTTGATTGGACATAATCCTCCCTGACCCCGCTTTGGTAATCAGCTATGTGTACGTTTCTCCTTAACACTCGACCAGACATACACTCCTGCTTAACCCTGCTTTGACACTTGACTAGACATACAATCCTCTCAAACACTGCTTTGACACTCGACTACACATACACGCCTTCATAACCCTGCCTTGACAATGGATTGACATGCATTCTACCTCGCTGTAGTTCACTACAGGATCACATGAGATTGCACGAGAGTTGTCCACTAGTCATGCGTGAAAATGGCGGACGAGAAAATTAGCAGGCATTAGACGTGTTTTATCCAAGCTCTGGAAAAAAAATTTCCTGCCGTTTCAGGCAATATTCTTCTATTTATTTGACTATAACTACATCACCTTATCAAGAGGCATTCTTAGTAGTTGGTACAGCCAATTCGTGTGGAAATTGGTGGCACTCGACACGAGTGTTTTGTGACTTTCCCTGTTCAAATTTCCACAGCCACCACGTGGTGGTTAGATTTTGTGCCGGTTGGCATTATGTCGGGGAAGAAGCCCAAGGCGGGCACCAGTGACGCACTGTTCCTTGATTCTTTATCCGACACGGATATGAGTCACCTCACACAAACTGTTTTTTTCTAAAAACGGTGATAAACCGAAGAAAGCTAAAGCTTCCAATTCGGCGAAACATACTGATAAATCCAGTGAAACATCGACTAAAGAAACGACCTGTTCAGACAAGGGTAAAGGCCCCGCAGAAAAATCCAAATCGTGTAAAAGTTCCCCTAAAACACAATGAGATTCTGACACAGAAATACGTGATATCAAAACTATGCAAGGGGAAATGTTGTCCGCGATGACGGACATTAGCGGTAGCATGCAGATTCTTACCGACTTGATGGTACGGCAGTCTGAAACCGTGGAGGGTCAATCCCCGCCTGATGCTGGCACTCTGGCAGGCAGTATGCGCCCAGCTATCGATTCCTCCCTAGAGGTAGACCACGTGCCGACCAAATAGGCTAAACCTGTTGGCAAATCCCTCGAATCCGACTTGGATGGCGGACGAGAAAATGAAAGAACTTCTGGACCGATACCATCGGCCAGAGAACTGCATTACTATGGTGACAACAAAAGTCAACCCTGATATTTGGAGGCGGATCGACCGCAACGTAAAATCGCGTGATCTGCGAATGCAAAAAGTACAGGTCGACATTTTGAAGGCAATGTGTGCTGTGCTTCCTCTGATCGACAGCCTTACAAAAGGCTCGCGACAGACGCAAACTAAAGCTGACAGTGAGGAAAGACGGAACAATGTTAAACGGTCCACGGATGCGTTGGCCATGCTGGCTCAAGCCAATATTGAGATGAATTATAGGCGAAGGGACCTCATTCGGCCTAACCTCAATAAATATTATCAAGCTCTATGTGGGAACGAAACCCCTGTCACCTCATTCTTGTTTGGGGACGACCTGGCCAAACAGATTTTTTATATTAAAGACTCCAACAGAGTGGGACAAAGTCTCCAACTAAGGCCCTATCAGCGAGGATGGGGTCATGGTGCCGGTTATTTTTTAGGGCACCGGTACGGGTTTTGGAACCGCAGAGGCCGAGGCCGCGTTTTCAGCAACCAGTACAAAACCCATCATACGTTCAAGAAGAAAGACGGAGAGGGGAAGCAGTAAAACACAGGCTGCAGTCACCCACGGGTAAGCAGGTGTGTTGTGAGTTTATTGATTCTTCACAAACAATGCATGCAGTTGATACTGCTCATAAAATTAATTTCAAAGCTGGAAATTTAGCATATCACTTGAAACAGTGGAATAAGATAACCACAGACACTTGGGTATTATCTCCCATATCTGGTTATAAAATTGATTTATACAGACAACCTAGACAGTCTTGTCCTCCATGTAAGCCCAAGTTTAGTGCCATTGAGAGCCAGATCATTGCAAGAGAAATCTCGATCTTCACTCCTCAGTAAAGGGGTAATTGAAAAATCCTCTAGTGAGCAGGGTGAATTTTTGTCAAACATTTTCCTTCACAAAAAGAAAGATGGCAACTATAGGATGATTAATCTTGCTAAATTCAATGATTATGTTGAATAGACATTTTAAGATAGATACTATTCAAAATGTTATTGGCCTCATGAAAAGAAACTGTTTTTTCACATCCATTGATTTGAAGGACGCTTACTATTCCGTCCCTATCTGTAAGGAGCACAGGAAGTATTTTAAATTTGAATTTCAACGGACCCTATGAATTCTGTGCACTACCAAATGGTTTAGCCTGTGCACCTAGAGCCTTTACAAAGCTTATGAAGGCCCCGTGTTCTGTGCTTCGATCATCGGGTGTTGAAATGCTAGTTTACATTGATGATTCCCTTATCATGGGCGACAACTCTGATGATTGGATTGACAATACTCACAAAACAGCAAAATTTCTTTCTGACTTAGGGTTTTTTTATCCACCCTGAAAAATCATTGCTCACTCCAACTCAGATCATATCCTTTCTAGGGTTCATTTTAAATTCCCGCATTATGACGGTTTCTCTACCTACAGATAAAGTGCTCAAACTTGCAGCAGCATGTAAACTACTCATTGAGCACTCTGACCTGGTGTCAATCCGGCAGGTAACCGAAGTATTAGGGATTATGGTATCTAATTTTCCAGGAGTTGAATATGGCCCTCTGTACTATAGGCAGTTGGACATTGAGAAGGGCCAGGCCCTCAATAAATCACATGGTAATTATGACGCAAAAATGTCAATTAGTGAAGCAGCCCAGTCTGATCTCTGCTGGTGGATGGAAAAATATAAGTTTTATCCTACACATGTTGATCGTAGTAATCCGCAACTGACACTGCATGGAGTCTGATGCTTCCACCACTGGATGGGGGGCTGTTTGTGGTACTGAATCTACAGGTGGTAATTGGGCCTCTGAAGAAGCAACCAAACACATTAATTATCTGGAATTGCTGGCTGCCAACCTTGCCCTCAACACATTTTACTCTGATAAAAGAGACCTGCACATATTGCTTAGAATTGACAATACAACGGCTGTTTCATACATCAATGGCCTTGGGGGTAAAAAACAAGATTGTTTCCATATTGCTAAGTTGATTTGGACATGGAGCATTGAGCGTAATCTCTGGCTTTCAGCAAAGTATTTGCCTTCCAAAGAAAATGTGGAGGCTGATAGACAGTCATGGTTATCGCATGACAATAAAGAGTGGAAACTTAACCCAGACTATTTCTCAAAAATAGTTAAAGTTTTTGACATGCCCAGTATTGATCTTTTTGTCCCCCGCCGCAACGCGGCCGGGGACTTTAAAATGGTTCTTGCTTCTATGTGTCCGTGCATGCACGGACATGTCCGTGCAATACTTTGTAAGCAATAACTTCTAAATGCTTTGTCGGATTCCTCTGAAATTTGGCATCTGGATTCTTTGCGACAAGACGTCTCTTGGTATTACGTTTCAGCAAGATCCGCCTGTAGGTGGCGCCACTGGGTCTTGTTCCAATCTTTAGTGCATGTCCGTGCAAATACTTCGTAAGCGATAAGTCCTGAATGCTTTGTCGGATTCCTCCGAAATTTGGCATCTGCATTCTTTGCGACAAGACGTCTGTTGGTATTATGTTTCAGCAAGATCCGCCTGTAGGTGGCGCCACTGGGTCTTGTTCCAATCTTTAGTGCATGTCCGTGGATGTTCGTGCAAATGCTTCATAAGCGATAACTCCTAAATGCTTTGTCGGATTCCTCCGAAATTTGGCATAGGCATTCTTTGCGACAAGACGTCTGTTGGTATTACGTTTCAGCAAGATCCGCCTGTAGGTGGCGCCACTGGGTCTTGTTCCAATATTTAGTGCATGTCCGTGCAAATACTGCGTAAGCGATAACTCTAAATGCTTTGTCGGATTCCTCCGAAATTTGGCATCTGCATTCTTTGCGACAAGACGTCGCTGGTATTACGTTTCAGCAAGATCCGCCTGTAGGTGGCGCCACTGGGTCTTGTTCCAATCTTTAATGCATGTCCGTTCATGTTTGTTCAAATCCTCCGCGAGCGATAACTTTCGAACAATTTGTCGGATTTCTTCGAAATTTGGTAAATGCATTCCCTGCGACAAAACACCGTTGGTGATGCGTTTCAGCAAAATCCACCCGGAGGTGGCGCCACTAGAGTTCATTCCATTATTCCATGCTGCAAGTGATAAATTAGAAACACTTGGTCGAATTTCTTTGAAATATCCTACATATGTACCTTTCTGGGTAACATGAGAAACGTTGCGGCTCATCGGATTCGTCTCAAATTTGGCATGCATTTACCATGCCAGGAGCTGTTGCTTGGGATTGCCTTTCGCTCACTTGCACTCACAGGTGGCGCCACCTGGTGGCAACATCACAAATTCGTTTCCGGGTAATAACTTGAGAACTAACCATCGGATTCTTCTCAAATTTTGTATGAATGTACCGTGACATAAGATGTCGCTTGATATAATGCATTTCACTGACTTGCGCCTAGAGGTGGCGTCACCTGGTGTCAAAATCTAAATTTGGTTTCTGGGCAATAACTTGAGGACCCTCATCGGATTCTTCTCAAATTTGGTATGCAGATGTCCCCACGATACCATGTTCCTTGGGATTGTATTTTCCCGCTTCTGCCTACAGGTGGCGTCTCCTGGTGGAAAAATTTGTTTCCGGGCAATAATTTGGCAACTGCTCATCAGATTATTCTCAGATTTTGTATTCATATGTGACCCACCCCAAATAACATGAACACCGGTGGGCATCTAGTACCGGCAATAACTTGAGGACCCCTCTTCAGAGTCTCAAAGTTCATATGCCGATACCATGACATGAGATGTCATTTGGGATTGTGTTTTGCCTGCTTGCACCTACAGGTGGTGACTCCTTGTGGCAAAGTCTAAATTTGGTTTCTGGGCAATAGGTTGAGGATGCCTTCATATTCTTGTCAAATTTAGTTTGGAGATAATATGCCATGAGTTGTCTCTTGGGGTTGCATTTCGGTTACATAATTTTCATGCTACATGGTAAAGAAAATATATTACAGTAGCAATCAACATTCAGTCAGCCATTCGGAGTTGATCTCAAAACCTGAGAAGGTGGAAAGACCCCTCTGCTTCTTACGCCTGTGAAGTAGCTGTTGCCATCCTCATGAATATCTTCTGAAACCGACTGCGCTTGTAAATATTGCTGCCATTTTGGCGGGGGACCTAGCATCCTCTGGCTGCTTGTTGCATCTCGACTTAACTTCCAAGTTGACAAATATGTTTCATGGAAACCTGACCCTGCTGCAGTTACTTGCGATGCTTTTTCAATCAGTTGGGATCATGAAGTTAATTATGCATATCCTCCTTTCAGCCTTATCACAAAGGTCCTCCAGAAGCTGGAAAGGGAGATGGCGGAAGCCATTGTAATTGTACCCATGTGGCCGATACAGGTCTGGTTCGCACGTCTCCTCAGAATGATGATACGGAAACCCATTTTACTTCCCAAAGGGTCACAGACTCTACTCCATCCGTGCAACAGCAACTGGATACATCCCCTAACGAAGATGAGGATGTTAGCATGTTATTTGTCCGGAGATCCCTCCAAGGCAAAGAACTTTCGGACAGAGCTATTTCAATCATACAGCAGCCCTGGAGGGGATCCACACGAAAACAGTATGGAACATACCTCACCAAGTGGACTAAATTTTGCAGTCGGAGGAGTGTCGATCCCGTTCATCCCACTTTGGGATTTGAAATTGATTTTCTTACACATTTATTTGATAAAGGGGCTCCGTTATAGTACCATTAATACTGCCAGATCGGCACTGTCAACAGTAATCGTTATAGACAATCACCCTATTGGGTCTCATCCACTTATGATTAGATTTATGAAGGGAGTTTTTCAGATGCGGCCATCCCTGCCGAAATACAATGTCACATGGGACACTACTATTGTTTTGAAGTACTTACAAAGTAAAGGTCCAGCCAAGTTTCTAAGTTTGAAGGAACTGACATTTAAAACTGTGACTTTGATCACTTTGCTAACCGGGCAAAGAATACAGACCATTCATTTAATGGACATACGAAATATGACTGTGAGTAAGTCGTTATGTGTGTTTAGAATTGGTGATCTTATCAAGCAGTCTGGTCCCAATTATCATCAATGAGAGATTGAACTCCTAGCCTATCCAGTGGATAGAAGACTTTGTGTTGTTAATTACATCCAGGTGTACTTGAACAGAACGAAACAACTCAGAGGAGATGTAACTAAGCTCTTTATTTCTTTTATTAAACCTTACTGAGGTGTTAGTAAGGATACTATCTCCAGATGGGTTAAACGTACACTGTCTCTAGCAGGAGTTGATATGTCGATTATTTCTCCTCATAGCACTCGCTCTGCTTCTGTAAGTGCTGCTAACAGAGGTTTAGTGCCTTTACATACTATACTTAGAACTGCAGGCTGGAGGAGAGAGTCGACTTTCGCTAGATATTGTAAGAAACCATTACCAGGTATTTTTGGCAAATCAGTGCTTAAATGCAGTACTGTCTGAATTAGAATTCAGTTTATACATATATTGCAATATATATTGCAACAGCAATTGAGTACAGATTAAGTTGATAATTTATCACTTTTCTGAAGACACAGGGGTGCTCATGTTTTTCAAAGGGGGAATAAAACCTGTTAACATGATTTGTTGTAATCTGTTGTTGGATTTTGGTTTTTCACTCATAGCCATGCTGGTACTTTGAACATCTCATGTGATCCTGTAGTGAACTACAGCGAGGTAGAATTTAAAAATTAAATGAGAACTTACGAAGTTTGAAGTTTGATGATAATTCTACCGAGGTGTTGAGTTCATGTAGGGATCACATCCCACCCTGTATGTCTTTGGGTCTGGCGCACCCTTATATCAACATGGCCACTCGTGAGCTTCGAATTATGCCTAGTGGACAACTCGAGTGCAATCTCATGTGATCCCTACGTGAACTCAACAGCTCGGTAGAATTATCATCAAACTTCAAACTTGGTAAGTTCTCTTTTAATTTTTAAATTCTGCCCCAGCCCTGCTTTGATATTCAGCTACATGTATGTTCCTCCTTAACCCTGCTTTGAAACTAACCTACACTCTGGACCAGACTGGGATCAGAAACCCAATCTCACATCCGACCGAGTCGACGCCATGCCGAATCGAACCCGGGCCGCATTGGTGAGAGTCTGAGATGTCAACCACTGGACTAACCGTGCCCCCCTAAGGCCAGACCAATTTTATTTTTTGTTTTGCGGGCGGAATATATTTTTTTTCAACATCGGAGGAGAGAATAAAAATAAAAATAAAATTGGAAATTGAAACTTTTGTTTTATTTTGTAGAAGACTTCGCTGCATGTCAGAACTTTCAGAGTACCAATTTGTACATTTCAACTTGTAGGTTAATATCAGTTGAAAAGATCAAAGCTAATAACTGAAGTTTCAAACTTAAGTCTATATTCATTTTATCTCTGAAATGTCCAGTCTTATGAGGCGCCGTTTGTCACTTTCTGATTTAATTTATTTATTCATATATATTTGGTATTTATCAGCCGGATATATAAATCCGTTAAATATGGATATGAAATAAACACTGAGTTTAGTAAAATTTAAATCCTATATCAGCGAAAATAATACGTGAAAGATTTATAAATACGTATTTGAAACTATATGAGATATATATATCTCTAGTTATGTTATTTTTTTGGATATAAATTTCTTCAATATATATATATATCCTCGATCAACGATCGCTTATTTATATATCCGACGTACGTATATTGCTGATATATAAATATTTCAAAATCTGTTGTTGGATATATATATATACTGTCATCGCCAAAGTTCTGATTTATAAATCCTTAACTGAGAAAGTATTGGATATATATATCCGAAGTAAGATATGCTAATGAGTAACTGGTGACGTCGTCGATTTTGCTGTGGTTGTAGAAATGACCAGGGCAAGAAATGTCCAGGTGTCGAAGTGAAATATCTCGCCAAAAAGTCAGGGCGTGATAAAATTATTAGAACAGCAAGTTGACAAAATGGCCAGAAACCATGCAGATGAACTATTATTGCTTGGTTATTTCAATGAGTCTAGAGGATTAACAAATTTATTAGACGACTGATTTGAATTTTGTTCATGAAATTAAAGGTTATTGTATTTGGTGATTGAATTATTATAGGATTTTACCTACCCTAGTAAACTCCTCCTGCTGTTAGCCTATACGTTCATGCATGGATTTTCTATCCGCATGTTTTATAAAACGTAACTTAAACTGCTCTTCATGCATAGATTATAGTCTGTAAATATTCAATCAGGAGCCTCGACCTAATCGATTTTCCTCTCAAATGACTTTTGGCTGTTTTGGTTTTTGGTTGTATACAATTTAACATGATTTTTCAATATATGTAAAGGTGCCATAATGATATAAAATTAGAAAACTGCTACTAAAATATATGAGAAGGCCAAAACAAATTTCGACATTTTGTCGCCCGACTATTACGGTAGGCCCCGTACATGTACGTCATATTGACTGAACTGATAGGCTTATATCCTTATTGTTGTCTGTGCTAATGACACAAACATAAACGTAACAGGGTTTTTTTCTCAAGTAAAAGCCATGCTACCATTATATCATCTTGGCCTTTTCAAAAAGTCGGAAAACCACAATTTAAAAAAATGAACTTTAAGTTTTCGCTTATGTTTGACTTATGTCAAAGTGAAAAATCAAACACCAAATAAGCAGAACTTACCAATTAGACGGCATGATTATATGCCTTATCTGAAATCGTTCTATCTTCGTTTTACCTGTAGTAAAATATCTATTAAACTTGTTGACTGCATCATGGGAGCATAGAATTTATTATTACTCAATGATGGGAGTACAAGAACTGCCTAAAGAAATTTCGCCTATAACATTGATAGATGGTTCACATATTAGTGCCTGTTTACAACACAGCGGGACTCTGTGGAAAGACTGTTCAGTGTTCGCCCACACATCGACACGTGCCAGCGCAGTAAAGATAAGACTTGGAGAGCTTCGGGTGACATCAGCGGTTTGGGGGTAATACGTATCGGAGTCATTAGCATGTTTCACTAGGATATATATATCCACAACTTTCTCAGTTCAAGATTTATATATCAGAACTTTGACGATGACAGGATATATATATCTCCAACAACACAATTTGAAATATATATATATCAGCAAGATACGTTTCGTTGGATATATAAAAACGTGATCGTTGATCGAGGATATAGAATAAATTTATATCCCCAAAAATAACGTAACTAGAGATATATATATCTAGCAATCTAAAATAGTTATTTATAAATCTTTCACGCATTATTTTCGCTGATATAGGATTTAAATTTTACTAAAACCAGTGTTTATTTCACCTTCGTGTTTAACGGATTTATATATCTGGTTGATAAATACCAGATATTAATAAATAAATAGATTAAATCAGAAAGTGACAAACGGCGCCTCATACAGTCTTACACATTAATTTTGAGCAAGTTAAAAGAACTGAGAACCTTGACTGTTTAAAATAATGCTACTGACTAATATCATGACTATTAAAACCATAATCTTATCTGGCAAAGAAGCAATAAAAATTTACATTTCATAAAAAAAAATTAAAATAAGTTTGAGGAGTATACCTGGTGAGTTATGTCTTTATTTAAATTTTAGTATCAAACACCCTGCTTGGGTTATTATTTAAAATTTATATAAAAAAAATTCAATGACAAAATATTTTGCATTGAATATGTTGGTTGGTTGGTTTTCTCTTTCCCCTATTACGTGGGAAGGGTAGTCACACCCATAAAAAATAGCTCAACGTTGGAACGAACAGAATAAAGAAAAAAGAAAGAACTGAAACAATAAAAACTATCACCAAAAAAACGAAAATGTCACTTTTGTGGGGCAGACGTCACTCTTGGTAGCTGGGCTGATACGTGTGGCTTAAATTATCAAAATTTGAGTTTTGCTGCCTTAATGAATCCGAGGACCGCCTTTTGAATTTCACTGCGGGTTGCTTTTGAGCTGTGAGTGGGTTGAGTGATGGATCTTAGATCCAGTGTTCTCTCCTGTATTGGAGTGCTATGGTTTATGTAAGTCCATTCAATGTGATTGACCATAGCGGCTCGTACTACCGAGTACCTAGGACAGTGCAGCAGGATATGCTCGGGGTTTCTCTGTCCAGTCCGCACTCGCATCCTGAGTCTTGTGCGTATCCCAGCTTGTGCATATGTGACCGGAAATTCCCGTGGCCGCAACATAGTCTGTGAAAAGTTATTTCCTCCTGTCTGTTTCCAAGTGAAATGTACGACTCGCGAGGAACCTTGGGTCGTGCTTGGTGCAACTTGCGACCAGTTGTACTGATATCCCAGAGTCCTTGCCACCTTTGCAACATGAGGAGCCGAATTCTACGTTTGGCTTGGGCTAAGGTGATTTTAGGCTCGTTGGTGAGGTGTATCGCTTCTCGGGCTGCGCTTTTGGCGCTTCTGTCAGCAAGTTCGTTTCCCGTGAGACCAACGTGGCCCGGAACCCAGATTATCTCTGTGTGAATCCCTGCGTTGTGCAGCTTTGTTGTGTCCTTTTGGATGGCTGAGACCAAGGAGTGATGATTTTTGTGTTCACCAGTCGAGCAGACAGTCGAGATCGCAGCTTTGCAATCACACATGATCTGTACTTGACTGAAATTCTGCAGAGCAGCAGCATCAACAGCAAATTCTGTAGCTAAATGTATGGCTTTCAGCTCACCGTGGTAACTAGTGGAGAGCCTAGAGACAGATTCCTTAATGATGGTCGGTTGTGATGAGTGGCCGCCCAGGTAACAGACTGCGGCCGCACCGCAAGGACCAGGATTTGTCAGTGTTGACCCATCGGTGAAAATGAGAAGATGTTCTCTTGTAGTTTTTTCTACCGACTCAAGTGCGCGGTGTCTGGCTAGTTTGGCTTGCTCCTCTGTTCTTGTGTTGGATGACCCGAGACCTTCAGATGTAGAGCTGGATGAGGGTACGCGGAGCATTAAGCTGTCTAAAGATGGTTGTGCGTTCAACTCAACGTCCTGTAGGAATTTGATAGATGGTATTCGTCGTTTTATGGTTAGAAAACGGTCAACTGGAGTCGAAGGTTTCTTGCCTACGAGCATGGAGTCCTCCTGCATGTTCTGGACCAGCTGATAAAGTGGATCCGTGGAACCCTTACGTAAAATGTTGCCTAACTCGTGTAGCAAGATTTCTTCGAGTCGTAAACGCATTGGTAGTGTATGGGTGGTGATCTCGAGGGAGACTGTTGGTGTAGTGCTCATCATACTGCTCGCTTTGAGCAAAGCCATTCTGTCGAATCTTTCCACTTTTGCCATGTTGGTATTTGACGTTGCGCACCAGATGGGATATGTCCTTTCTAGATGTGGACGCACTAAGGCACGGTAGAGATTAAGGCTGATTTGCAGGGAACATGACATCAGAAAGAAGCTTATTTTGTGGATGGCTCTCATGGCCGATCCACAGACATGATATAGCTGAAATATTGCTGAACGCGACGTTAAACCCTAATTCTCTCTCTCTCTCCACAGACATGATTGATATGATCATAGAAGGTCAGCTCGTCGTCTATGATGACTCCCAGACAACGTTTGGTGCGAACTTGGTTGAGCGTCTCTCCGTTTAGGCTCACAGTAGCTGTAGCGCTTTTGTCTCCGAAGAGCATCGTCTCGGTTTTGGGGAAACTGATCTTCATTCGCCATCTGCGGCACCACGTAGCTATCCCGGACATTTGGGCAGTTACAGTAATAGTTGCTGTTTGTAGGTCAATTTCGCATACCCACAAGGGTATGCAGGAAAATTTAATGAAACGGTTATTTGGATTTTTGTCCACAAAATTGAAGAGTGAATTGAATAAATATCTAAATCTGTTATTTATGTAGAATTTGCAAAAGAAATAAGTTTTTCACAGATATATGTATATTAATTGGTAAATAGATGGCCTACAAAATGCTCATGACTAGAAGAAAGTGTGTCCAAACCAACCCAAGCACTGGACTTAGTTTCTTGGAACTCTTTGGTGAAGAAGTTAGAAAAGTCATGGTTTAACTTCTACATGTAAGTCAGGAAGTGCCATGGAAAAATGGCAAAGAAGACGGAATTTTACCTGTTTAATGAAGTATACTTTGATTTAATAAAGGCATGTAAGGATTGGTAGACCTGCTTGGGAAGTCATGGGCTGAGGGAGGCATTAAGTCAAATAGCTTTTCCCTGTGCAGCTTGAGAATGACGCTGATGATAAAAGATTTTACAACAACAACAATGAAGGTTGGTCCTGCAGGAGCGTGAAAAGAACACTCCTGAACTTAAAATTAGGAGCGCGAGCGCTATAGCGCTCCTCAAAAGGCAATGCCTTATTTCAGAAATGAAATGATATATGTTATACCGTCGGGAAGCATCCACAGAAACAAAATGCCTGAACTCGCCACTTTCGGGAACTTGTAGTGAAAATAAAAGTGCCATTGTGCAATTTTATTTTTATTCCGATTTGACCAATTTTAACTTCGGCGGGCCCGCAAAACACAAAAATAAATTGGTCTCGCCTAAGCAATATTTTTAACCTACATCATGTTGTCAAAGTTCTAAAAATACATCTTATATGCAAAACATGATTGCTGAGTGTAGCGATAATAACCAAGGGATATTGGAGCCCACTGGGCTATTTTTAATTTCATTTAATTATCAAGTAAATATGGTGTTAATGTGATCTTTTTCAGAAGTCCATCTCCAAGATATGGTGGAGGAATCAATAAGCCACGTCAGCTGATTGATTCTGCTGGTCACCCAATCAGACCAAAGTGGCACCAAGACAAGTAAGTTAGAATCCCATAGTTTCTATGCTATATTTGCTATGGCCTGTGATGTGTTTGAAATGATCATGTGATTAAAATGATCATGCGTACAGTGTACATGCATTTGAACATGAAGATGACAAAATTGTCCAAATCATTGAGATAATGCATTATTTATGTATTTTAATGATTTTAGAGGATCAGAAAATTTAATGAAACGGTTATTTGGATTTTGTCCACAAAATTGAAGAGTGAACTCTAATAGGGGGATGGAAGTATTACAGGATTTACCATATTGCTAATACCCTTACCAAAGACAACCACAAAGTTTGTGGTACTTTCGTATGTGGAATACATTCGGAATACAAAGAAAGTATTAGAATTGTGGTCGATTGTGGTCAAGGCACTTTGTCTTCAAGGTGAAGAACTGAGGAATACAGTCATTGTGGTTCGTTTTGTATTCAGAAAATCAGGAATACAAAGATTGTGGTTTGATTACGAAGGTTATTCATTCAATAACCTTCATAATCAAACCACAATCTTTGTATTCCAGATGACAAAGATTGTCATTACAATCATCTCGGCGCCAAAATTCAAATAGCAGACGGTCAAACCCAAACTCACTACTAGCTGGTGTGCAGACAGTTCCAAGCAAATGTTGATTGCATGAGATGACGAATTGTTTTCCTTGCAACTTAAACTCTGTTGACAGGTATGGATATTTGCTCATTTGTTTTAAGTGCCAAGCATCCAAACTTGAGTGTTTTTGTTGAACCCATTTGAAAAGAAATGGGTTTGTAAATTTCTGCTTGCGTAGAACATTACCGCGGGTCCAGTTTCCGTTTTTTCTGCAACTTTTGAAGCTATACGAAATTCACAAGAAGTGATGTATCCATAGAATACAAGAGACTTGTTGATCTTGTTAGCGGACTACATCGTCGTTGTTGTTGTCTCACATTACGATGGGACGGGATTTTTGGCAATATATCGGAGCCAGTTCTTCTCAGAGAAGTGAAATTACCCACAGTATCTAATGTAATTTTTGCATTTTTATTCTGAAATTTGAAGAAAATCTATTCAGAATCAAAACAAATCTCCAATACCTCACATGTTATTTTCATAGCGCCTCATGGCCTAGCCGTAATGTTACAACATTGCAAGCCCACCGTCATTGTGCTTTGAAAATAACATGCGAGGTATTGGAGATTTCTTTGATTCTGAACAGTTTTCTCTCAAATGTCAGAATAAAAATGCACAAATTACATATAGATACCGGTACTGTGGGGAATTTCACTTTTCTGAGAAGAACTGGCTCCGATATATTGCTGAAAGTCCTGTTGCATCGTAATGTGAGACAGTCTGTTACTGCAGGGAGAGAGAGAGAAAAAAAACTATACATCCAGCAAAGATACAATTTCTTCAAATCACTAAATGGTATGGATTATCTAAAACCCAGTTAAAGTTGATAGGTTATTGAGATCAGATTTTTTTCTTACAGAACTTTATGCTGGTATAGACCAGTATATTGTGATTGTAGATTTACGCTATCTTCAAAACTATTTGTAAAAAGGTCATTTGGCCTATTTAGATTTATATTCTCAAAAAAATTGCAGTTGTTCGATCTTGTGACAAAATTAAGCATAAACCTTATAATGTATACAAAGAAATAGTTAATAAATTTATTCAAACAATATGACCATTGAGCGAGTGTGATTTTACTTGCTTAACTTCAACAATCTTTTAAGTCAGATCATGACGGTTGGTTGGTTGTTTGAAGTTTAACGTCGCATCTGACCTTATTGGTCACATGGCGAAGATGACCCAAACAAACATACCCTAGCAAAACCCTAACAAAACTAAAAAAATTTTTGATCATGATATTTGGGTCCTATTACTTTTCACACTTCTTGTGCATAAATCCTGTACATCAGATGCCGTACTGGTTGCTCACAAGACCCCGCTCATAATTGTCCCCCGCTACTTAGTAGGGGGGGGACTTAGAAACACCGGTGTCCGTAATTCCGTAATTCCGTAATTCCGTGATTCCGTAATTCCGTAAGATTTTCTTGTCCGGACAATAACTCGTGAACGATTTAACCGATCAACTTCAAACTTGGGGTGTGCCTTGACATTGGCGAGAGGACGGTTGGGATTGTTTTTCAGCAATGTGCGTAATCCAATATGGCCGCCGTCAGCCATTTTGGATTATAAGCAGTACGATCTTAGATTTTCTTGTCCGGACAATAACTCGTGAACGATTTAACCGATCAACTTCAAACTTGGGGTGTGCCTTGACATTGGTGAGAGGACGGTTGGGATTGTTTTTCAGCAATGTGCGTAATCAAATATGGCCGCCGTCAGCCATTTTGGATTATAAGCAGTTCGATCTTAGATTTTCTTGTCCGGACAATAACTCGTGAACGATTTAACCGATCAACTTCAAACTTGGGGTGTGCCTTGACATTGGTGAGAGGACGGTTGGGATTGTTTTTCAGCAATGTGCGTAATCAAATATGGCCGCCGTCAGCCATTTTGGATTATAAGCAGTTCGATCTTAGATTTTCTTGTCCGGACAATAACTCGTGAACGATTTAACCGATCAACTTCAAACTTGGGGTATGCCTTGACATTGGTGAGGGGACGGTTGGGATTGTTTTTCAGCAATGTGCATAATCTAATATGGCCGCCATCAGCCATATTGGATTATAAGCAATTGGATCTTAGATTTTCTTGTCCGGACAATAACTCATGAACGATTTAACCGATCAACTTCAAACTTTGTGTGTGCCTTGACATTGGTGAGAGGACGGTTGTGATTGTTTTTCAGCAATGTGCGTAATCTAATATGGCCGCCGTCAGCCATATTGGATTATAAGCAGTTGGATCTTGTCCGGACAACAACTCGAGAACGATTCAACCGATCTACTTCATATGTGGGGAGTGCCGCCGTCAGCCATTTTGGATTATAAGCAGTTCGATCTTAGATTTTCTTGTCCGGACAATAACTCGTGAACGATTTAATCGATCAACTTCAAATTTGGGGTGTGCCTTGACATTGGTGAGAGGACAGTTGGGATTGTTTTCCAGCAATGTGCGTAATCTAATATGGCCGCCGTCAGCCATATTGGATTGTAAGCAGTTTGATCTTGTCCGGACAATAGCTGGAGTACGATTCAACTGATCTTCTTCAAACTTGGGGAGTCCCTTGACCTTAGTGAGAGGACAGTCATGTATTATGTTTTATGGATGTGCATAATCCAATATGGGTGCCATCTGCTGTATTAGATTTATGTTAAGCTCATCAGCGATATCTCCATTTTCAAATCATACTCTTATCAATGATATGAGATATCATCGACCCCAAAAAATCGACCATAGAGGTCCATGGCCCCCGCAGCAGCAGCGCCAGTTATGGTGGATGTAATCCACCATAACTGGTGCTGCTAGCGGGGGACATGGACCTCTATGGTCGATTTTTATCATTGATTTATGCAGTTTATTTCAAATACTGGTCTTCAAACTTAATTCTCCCAAACAATTTCCCAGAGTACGTGAGAGGAAAATATTAATAATCCAGTCCATATCTGAAATAAATTCTCATTTGTATGTTTAAAAATTGTTCCTGCATGCATGCCTTGACGATGATTTGTCCTGTAGGCTATATATCAGTTGCATGGTATTGTATTCGGAATACATTCCATTAGTATTCGAATACAATCATGCAATCGGTCCATCGATCTGGATTGTGGTTCTGCATTGTGGTTTAACTGCTAAAAAACCTTCGAATACAAATCTAATTTAAATATTTCGGCCCATATACACACAGTCGGAATACAATCGGTGTTCGAAGACATTCCGAATACAATGAGTCCCAAAAGTCCAACATGAGAACAAATCAGAACATTGCATTCACAAAACATTCTAACCACAAAACTACCATAAAACTACCACAAAACAATATTATATTCGGAAGACAAATATAATGTATTCGTCTTTGCACAATATTATACGAGGGTGGAGTTTTGTCCTCCCTCTGTAAATTGGAAGGGTTTCCCTTCTCTCATGTCCGTCTGCATGGTGTTAGCCAGAGACCCCTCCAACTGTCCACTGGACAGGCGTTTTCAACATTTGGACAGTCAAAAATTGGAAAATTTAACATATGAGAGATAGGAGAAAATAGAAAGTGGACAGGTAAAATTTGGCTAAATGGGATTTTTGGACAGGCAGTTCTTGAATCCTGGATAACACTCTGTCTGCCTGTCCGTCTATGAATCCTGTGAGTGGAATACAGCCTAAACTGTTTAAGCTATCGATCTAAAATTTTGTTGGGATGTTTACAGATTAATTGTTCAAGTAATTACCAGAAATCTGCTTAACTTACGATGATTACTTGATTAATTTTCTTCCAGCTGGGGTAAACTCATGAGTAGAATACAGCCTAAATAGTTAAAGCTATTGTTCTGGATCTTTCTAGGGATCTTCTCACCAATGAATCAGTGACTTGATTACTTTTCATGATCATACATGTAGATTGATTTTTGCCCATAATTTCTCCAAGCTGGGTTCATTTATATCCTGAATGGTTAAAGCCATGGATATTGAAGTTAGTGGGAATGTTCACGTCAATGAGTTGATGATCTTGACTTTTGGTGTCTATGGACTGATGATTTTTGATGCAGTTGACCTAGATTTGAAGTACATGTACACCTGTATTTCATGCAAATTTGTTTGTCAGAGATCAAGGAGGGAGCATTGTGTTCAATGAACTCTAGTTAGGCTTGGGATGATGCCTTTATGTGTTTGTAAGTTTCTTCTTTCTTCCGCTTCGTGCGATTCTCAATTTTTTTTTCTGTCGGATAACTTTTGAATGCCTTTGTCAATCAACTTCAAATTTGTGGTGCATATTGCTTGGTCCTGCCTAGGGGAAGACACCTATTGTTTTTCAGTGCTGTCCGAAATTGAGAACTGGGTTTTTATCTACAAATCCCCTTATATGCAAATTTCCCTTTTGTTCAGTCTTTTCCACAGGCCCGCAAAACAAGAGTTTTGGGGTGGTGTGGGCGGTGGTATTAGGGTGAAGTGTCGAAATATGGGGTCTCTATATATAACCCCATGCTTTATATAAATCCACATCAAGGTGGGAAATGGACTTTGGGTGAATCAAGAAATAAATAGCTTGTCACAAATGTACAGCACACAGCACTTATAGGCCGCCGCCGCAAGGCTTTGTTAACTGTCCGTCCATCTAGGAACAGTTAGATTATGGCGGGCTTCGTTCTCAATTCTGATTGGTCAATAGCGACACGCCTTCGGTAAGAGAGGTCACGCACTGATCAGCTGTCGCGACTGACCAATCAGAATTGAGAACGAAGCCCGCCATAATCTAACTGTTCCTAGATGGACGGACAGTTACGTCGGATTTTGAATCGCCCGGCAAAGGTAAAAAATTGCACAAATTTACTAATTTGACGACGGGAATATATAAAGTGATACTTGTAGAATATGCTGATGTATTTTGTTTGGCGGTAAACCGTTTATTTCTTGATTCACCCATAGTCCGTTTACCACCCTGATGTGGATTTATATAAAGCATGGGGTTATATATAGCGACCCCATATTTCGACACTTCACCCTAATACCACCGCCCACGCCCCCCAAAACTCTTGTTTTTATATCAAGACACCTTATACTTACCTTGTGCATAATATTTAATATTATGCAATACTGTTGGGTAGATTCTAAACCTCTTATACCAAATGCCAGAAAAAACGGATACCCCCCTCCAGGGCCTCCATTCACTCCGGCGTCCTTGACCGCTCCCGCCAAAACTTAAGACCACAGTTTGATTTCTAGCACGATCAAACCCACACGTGAATTTACTGTGCTCCTCAACTAAGGAGATTCATATACATTCATTGGATTTACTCGTGCCCTCAAGCCTCGCGTATTGGTCCGTGAGTTTTTACATTTATGTACTTTCTCATTATGCCGAATTTCTTATCGCATTTCATTGTATATTTTTTTTTAAAAATATGTACAGTAGAAATCCTCAGTGTATTGGGATCGCTCAGTATGGCGCTCGCCATTCTGTAAATAGCATATCGGGTCTATGCTTTCACTATGGGATTATTCTGCTCTGCTTCGAGAATAATATATACGTTGTTTTATTGTAAATCGTATACCATTGTGATAAATGTGTTAAATGTCTGGCACGACAAACTATAGCACGGAATTGGCTTTTACGATCATAGGTTACGTTGTGCGTTACTGATCTGGTAATGGACTCTTGTTGACATGTTACTAGGCAGCCATTTTGACCGGCAGCACACCTCTCTCGAGGTAGTGCGTCGGAGTCCTTTGCTGGAGAAGTTACGTAACCTCTTTGTTACTGTGAATTCTTTGTGCGAATTTCTATAGGTAGTTGGATATACCTTGGCAAGACAATGCATGTACATGTAGACAGCTATTCTAATAGCTTGAGCTCTGTACTGATATTCGCACTTTGGGTTTACGTTTCAAGGAACGGTGTATACAGTTCAGACCAGCTTAATCTTCCAATTAGTGAACAGCGTTTACGCACCGATAGCGCGCCAACGTGCTGGCCTAATCACCAAGACTTATTACACCCCCCATGATGTGACCCTTGCCGCCACGCGCCGGTAGAATATAGTCCGGTCAAACCACTGAACCATTGTGAGCATGTCGGCGGTAAACAAAGGCTCCCCGTTGGCGCGCTTGCCGGATCGCGCGCTAACAGCCGTCACTGCTTAAAACTGAATTGTTTTCAAAGAGTTCCCCTCTGGCGGTGTACGGCAAGAACACAATCTATTCTACAGTTTAAATTACTGGCTAAGTAATTAAAAAAGATTTGACTTCTTCAATAAGAATGCTGTAAATGTTTATCTATCATTTTTTGTTTGCGCTCCAAGGAAACTCGGCCGTCTTGTGAACATTCGGTTGAGACTACGAATAATCTTCATTAACAAAAAGTTTCGCCAAAGAGTATGCCTAAATATATTATCAGAATTCATAAAACGTTGGTGTGTGCAAATTGCGAAGGCCGCCTCCTCTTTCAGAACGGCCAGTAAAACGGTTGAACGTAACATTTCAAATGAATACAGCTTCGTATAAATTCAGACACACGGGCGAGTCGAGATCATAATCGGGGCAACATTCAGTGCTCGGTCAGACTAATTGTCTCTTTGGCTTGTCTTGTTACAACCGCCTAACCAAAATATACACAGAAACTCAAAAGATCAATTAGCCCCTTACAGAGAATGACAAATACTCTTTGTATATGCTCTTTATTCGTTATCGCCCGACTGTTAAAGGTTGCACACAAAATAATATATAACTTCCGATGAGGAAATAAGAATTAACAAGTATTTATGGCCCACACATCCATCATTCCAGCTAAATAACAAAAACGAAACAGTAACAGAGATTTCTACCTAAACAATAAGTTAATGCCATTTCATTTCTTTTCAAACGAGACGCAGACGCGCATTTTGTTGGACGAAAGCGGGATATCGCTTTACCCCGTCAGAGAGAGAATGCACTGTTATGTTTATATTCTCCACTTGTTTACGCCAAACTTAACGAGATGATTAATCTTTACAGTGTTGTTTTCTTGCTGACAATATAACATCCGTTATACTGTTCGACAGGAAGTATACATTAAGTATAATAAATACTGGTCCTAGGGGGCCACACCTGCAATAACACTGGTGAAAACCCAGACTCCAAGCCTAACCCCTGGTGAGCTCTTTTGATAGTTGAAATGGAGACTTTGAGATTGTATTTATCTTCTAACTTTTTCTGGAGCTCTGGCGCGGTTATTTCATCATCTGTCTCCATTTCTCGATCAATGAACGCGAGATGTTCGGGGCCAAGTAGCTGCTTCTCTTGGTCGTAGTCTAGATTTCGGCCTTCGTTTTCCTGATTCCAGCTCGGAGACCCGTCTTGCTAGGTACAATTTAATGGATTTGGTAGTTATCGAATCCCGTCTTCAGCAATCAGTCGTTTTCTAATTTGTAAAGGTCCCACATTGGCGCTGTTGAGCGTGTCGATCTTTGCTTGAAAATATCTGAAAATTCGTCGAATGGGTACAGCCATGGTGTTTTTCTCTCAGTGATCGTACCATCGTTGTTCGTGCCATATTTATAGTTGAACAGTGATTATCGGTATAGGATTAGTGTCAAAAATAAAGTTCACTCTGTCCGTTTAATCTCCCGCTATCAATGGTCCTTTGCAAATTAACCCGAAGATTAACACAACATAGCGGGATGTATTAACATTACAGCGGCAGGGCTAGAAAAAAAACAACAAAATAATAACAGATTAATCCCAGACGGATTGTCCTCATACTAATTCGTTTCCTCTATCATTTGATCAAAACGAATATGCCGCAGACTTTGAACGTGTACATTCATGTATTTGTGCATGAATAACCTGCGATGATATACGTACATGTACTCAAGTGAAATCGTATTGAACTGCCGTCGACTGTACTGTTTTCATAGTAATATGGATTATAACTTAAAGTGAAAGATTTTCCCATCAGTCCGTCTTCTTCCTGCCAAATCATACTGTCGGTTCAGTAAAATATAACTTCTGCACAGTAATATGTTACAAGATTTCAAACACGTGTTCTCATTTTCCCGTGAAAAGCCACGTGGGGTCAAACTGGTCGCACGGGGCTATATTAAGCATGTTCAGACAGCAGGGCTCTTACTCCTGCAGCTCGCTTCCAGCCATTGTCTGACCGTGCTGATAGCGCGCGGCCTGTGTTCAATCATGTCGACGGACTACATTCAACAGAGTTAGAACAATGGCCAGCCGATAATCATGGGCATTGGCGCGCTATACCTTTGTGTTGGCGCGCTTCGTTTGCCCGCCGTTGGTGCGCCAACACTAACCTTTCAGCTGGTCTGAACTGTATGTCACAACAATAGCACATTGTTGTCTGTATATTAGTAGAACGATGCGAAGTATTTTTTGGCATGTTATGGAAATAAAATACTGTCTAGAATTCTTTCGCTCCAATACTATTTACAGTTGATGTATATATGGTGTACCGTAATTATCAACTATACATTTGCACATGTATAGTAGTTCAGCATTTGGTGCTGCAAAGGTATTACAGTACAAGTGGGGCTATGCTGATACCTATACAGTGAATCACTGTTCATTGTTTGCGCATTACGGTGTTGCACGCTTGATTTTTACGAATGGACAGTTACGATGGGGTCCATCTCTTGTTATAATACCAAGAAACTGAGACTTTCTTTGATTGAGCTCGTTTCTGTACACATAGTGGCATCTATGGTGTTGTGGCGGTATTATTATACATGAGGTCCGTAGTACACTATGAGAGGACTACACCTGTGCGGGATCGTTCTATAAGCCCAGAGCTGGCACTGTGAGAAGTTATATGCTCTGTACGATATGATTATTGGCACTAATTTAATCATATCTATATTTTTCAGAATTATGTCTGACTCGGATAAATCTGGAAAAGCGTCCCCGTCCGGTTGCTCAAAATGCCATCAATGATCGGTTAAGGGTACCATTGGGCATGAGTGCTCGAAATGTTCGCAATGCACGGAAGGGAATAGGTGCGAGGTGTGCTCTGCCTGGCCTGAGGACGTCTTTCAGCGCTGGCTGTTTGTGCATTCCCGGTCAGTGGCGGCACTACCGACCGTGAACCCGGATACCTCCGGTTCGGGTCTTCCTGCGGTATCCCAACCCGTAGGAAGGTTTATACCCGAAGCGGAGCTGGATGCACGTTTTGCGGAGCTTTATCGTGCTCTGGGCCTGTCCCAGGCACACCGGTGTTCGTGGTTCCCTGTATAGGGAGCGCCGCATTGGGAAAGCCCCCTGCGAATTCTTCGACCAAGAAACGCAGGGCGCGCAAGTCGAAGGTGCGAGCCAAGACTTTGCGCGGCCCGTCTGAGACTCTTGTAGTCCTGTCCAAACCATCAAGTGCTCCTACGACTCTAGTCGCTAGTGAGACACCGTACGATCCTTCTCGGGATCCGACGGGAGATGGTACGGATAGGAACACAACTGTGCTCGACAGGATGGCCAAGTCCACCAGCCTATCCAAGATTGAGGTCGAGCAATCTCTGGCCGACACGGACCGGAGGGTCCGTGTTGTGGCGTCTTACGGTGGCCGTGATCACTCCGATGCTGGGTTGCTAGCCCGTGCTCGTGATCATGACTCCGTTCAACCGGGAACATCCGGCCTCGGCCGTGACGGTTACCCGTTGAACGGGGATCATATCCAATCCTCTTGGTCACGCCCCACGGGTGACCTAGGATCTTCATCCGGCTCCGTCATCGGCTCTATTGATGATCGGTTGCTTGAGGATACGGACATGGAGGTCGGTTCAACGTCCGGAGAGGACTCCGTCCCTCACGTTGACGTGAACCAGGAGCAAGTGGGTACCATCGATGATACCATCGATGTGGCTCTTCTGCGGGCTGCCGCTCAACAGAAGATGCGGGGAGGCCCACAACTCCTTACGCTCGGCCATATGTCCTCTTGGACTAGGTCGCTAGCGTACGCTGCTGAAGTATGCGGTGTCCCTACGAACACTAAGCAGCAAGAACCCGTTAAGCGATCGCTAACAGGTCAGCCGCCGGCTCGCCGGCCGGAGCTACCCTCGTTAGGGCTAGATCCATTCGTGGATCAAGCTTTCGAAGTGCTTTCGGTGAGGCCGCAGGGAAAGGGTAAGCGTTCCCTGCGTACGGCTGCACCCGGGTTAACTGAGCACTTCAGAGGCCCTCCGTCCGAAGTCAAGCGGACGGAATCGGCTTCGAAGGTTGGACGGCAGTCCGCCTTTTTCCTGACTGGCAGACAACATCGGGAGGATCTTCATCCAAACGATACGTTGCGTCGGTCGGTTGAGGAAGAGCTCAAGGCGGCAGAGTGTTCGGCCTGGGCCAGGTTACGAACCTTTAGCCACCTTCTGCACATGACACGCGCATCGCACATAGCCTCCCTGCAGTGTACGGCTGACGACGCGGTGTCCCGGTTGCACTCCATGGATGCGGAAGCGATTCCGAAACCCGTGGTGCTCCCGGCTGGCGATGGAGAACCGCTATCGGTTCCTCAGGCACCCCAGAGTTCTACCACTGTATGCAGTTGGCTACTGCAACGGGGTTGGATCTTCTCACGAGGGTGACAGCCAGAGTGCAGACTGCCCAACGGAGACTCTTCCTGGCTGAGTCTCGACTGGGCTCGAGAGACCATGCGCAGAACCTCATCAATTTACCTCTCGGTAATGAAGAGCTGTTCTCTGATGGACTCAAAGCTTACGCTGCTGAGGGTCCTGTTGACTCTCAGGAGCTTGAGTCCATGGACAAACAACACCAGACCCTTGCTAAGGGGAAACGCAAAGCCAGCGTTTCCAAGCCTGCTGATTCTTTCTCCGGCTCTTCGAAGCCCAAGAAAGCCAGAAGAGGCTACCGTGGCAAGGGGAAGGGTAAGAGGGTCTAACCACCCTTCTAAACCCGCTGGTAAGGGTGAGAAGCGCACCTGACATGTCAGTGTGCGCTCCCCCACTGCCCAGGACACCAACCTCAAGCTCAGCACGAGTTGGGGGGGGGGGGGGCCCTACCGGACTCGGCACTTCTGTGTCGGTGCTCGGAACTGGCGGTCGGAGGCCGTCTAGCGCACTTCACCTCTTGGTGGAATCGATACAGCGCAGACGGCCTGGTAAGGCAGATTGTCGCGGAAGGTTATCGAATGGAATGGAGCGCTCCAAACCGTTCACCTCCGCTGACAGGGACCCCACTGGTGACCCCGTTACCTCGAGACTTCCGTCAAATTACTATTATACGGGACGAGATAACTTCCCTCCTCACCAAAGCGGCGGTAGTAGAGGTTAAATTACAACACATATAAGGGAAGTGGGAAGAGGTGCCGACATACTGACTGCGTCATATGACTTCACAGAATAGTCTTCTGGTAACCTATTCTAAAGCACATACCAAGAATCTAACTATTTGTGATATGCGTTGTATCTCAGGTACGCTTTTATTGTACCTGTTCATGTGGCAACATGGATGATATGACCACACGGCCCCTAGCACCGGCATAAGCGGTATTAGATACAAATCTAGAGAGCTGTGATGGAAATGCTCTGACAACTCGTATACTGGTAATTGGTGAGCCGTTTCGCTGTGACAACTCGTACATTGGAGATTGGTGAGCTGTATCGTCGTCAGATGTAAATGACGGCAATTAACACAAAATCTGTAAGGCCCGATGTCGACACAGCATCAACTTCCCACAAATGCCAACATATATCAAAGACCAAAAGGTCTGTACAGGGGGCGGGCCTCGGGGACGAAACGTCCACCAGCAGAATCTCGCCATATACAGGTAAAAATTACAATACATATAAGGGAAGTGGGAAGAGGTGCCGACATACTGACTGCGTCATATGACTTCACAGAATAGTCTTCCGGTAAACCTATTCTAAAGCACATACCAAGAATCTTAACGATTCATGATATGCGTTGTATCTCATGTACGCTTTTATCCGGCAACGGATCCGGGGTTTTACACCAGGATGTTTTTGGTGTCCAAGAAAACCGGGGGATGGTGACCGGTCCTCAATCTACGGCCTCTCAACCGTTACATTCGCATCGAGAGATTCAAGATGGAAACTCTTCGATCTGTACGGGCCGGCCTTCGGGTCGGCCGCTTCAATAGATTTGAAGGACGCATACTTTCATGTACCGATCCATTCAGACTACAAAAAGTATCTAAGGTTCGCCATCGACGGCAAGATATTAGAATTCCAAGCGGGACCATTCGGAATTACATCTGCCCCTCGAGTTTTCACACGGGTAGTGGATGCCCTATCGGTCGTCCTACGGAGGTGGGTGTGGATATCAGCACCTACATCGACGATTGGTTGGTCAAGGGACCGTCGGAAACGGCGGTCACCTATGCGATCAGGTTGACACTCTTCCATGCGCTTCTCAGCGGCTGGATAGTCAACGTACCCAAGTCAGCGCTGACCCTGTCACAGTTGTTCATACACCTGGGGGTTCAGTTCGATCTCCGGATCGGGCGGGTTCGGCCTTCGGCGGCTGCCCTAGATCTGCTGGAGGGGATGCTCGCGGTGTTCTTCACCTGCCGAGCTCTCCCGGCGAGAGAGTTCTTGCGACTTCTGGGTCGACTGGTCAGTCTGGGAGAAGTGGTCAACTACGGTCCACTTCGATGCAGACCCATACAAATGTACCTAATGTCCTTCTGGAAACAGCACAGGTCATTTGAACCAACCAATCCCGATAGACTCGAATCTATTCGTGGAACAGGGACAACCTCATCACGGGGGCCCCGTTGCATCCGCCGGAATCTAGTCTAGTCCTATTTACGGACGCCTCCATGGACGGCTGGGGAGCACATCTGGACGAGAACCTGGCGCAAGGAATGTGGACCGCACAGGAAAAGACTTGGCATATCAATCTCTTGGAGATGAGAGCAGTCATCCTAGCGTTGAAACGGTTTCTCCCACTCGTGCGGGAGAAAGTTGTTCTGGTAAGTTCGGACAGCTCAACAGTGGTCGCATACATAAACAAGCAGGGAGGGACCAGATCCCCCCAGCTATGTTTTATGACCTGGAAGCTATTCCAGTGGTGCATCAAGCATCAGGTGACCCTGCGAGCAGCGCGTATTCCGGGGATACGGAACGTGCTTGCAGACTCTATGTCTCATCAACAGAGGGTTCGTCCGACCGAATGGTAGCTGAACGACTTGGTACTCAGACAAGTCTTCTTTCAGTGGTCGACTCCTCGCGTAGACCTATTTGCCACGAAGGACAACAAAAAGCTCCCAGTATATGTGAGCCCGTTTCCGGATCCATCGGTGCACGCCGTGGATGCACTAGCGGTTCCGTGGTCAGGAATGTACGCTTACGCGTATCCTCCGACCATACTGATTCCGATGGTTCTCAAAAAGATCGAGAGCGAGAATTGCAGTCATTCTAATCGCTCCTTTCTGGCCGACACGATCGTGGTTCACCAGTCCTGTCAATCTTGTCGTAGACTACCCACGCATTCTGCCGGACCGTCCAGATCTCCTCGCACAATGCCGGGGGCGTCGAGTTCACTACAACCCAGCAATGTTCAAATTGACTGCATGGAATCTGTCATCGAATCTCGACGTCAGGAGGGCTTTTCTCAACAAGCTGCCAATCTCATGGCACAATGTAGAAGGCCCTCCACCAGACGGGTTTATAACTCTAAACTCAGTCTGTTCTCGGAGTGGTGCGAGCGAAACTATAAGAATCCCTCTCAAACAACTCAGGAGAAGTAGCAGACTTATTCGTATTCTTATATGAAGAAAAGGGACTACAACCAGTCACAATAGCTGGTTACCGGTCTGCCATAGCGAGAATCCACCCTGATTTTCGAGACGGGTCTAAGGTTACGCAGAGCAAACCATTAGACGACCTGATCAAAGGCATGTTCCACCTACGACCTCGGGTGAAGAAAATGCCTCCTGCATGGAATCTCGAATTGGTCTTAAATGCACTTACGAGACCACCTTTCGAGTCCATGGGTCAGGCCAGCCTTAAGATCTTGACACTTAAGACTGTATTTCTCGTCGCTGTGGCGTGCGCTCGACGGAGATCTGAGATCCATGCTCTCTCCGCTGAGAAAGATCGCCTACATTTTACGGGCGAAGGTCTGCTACTTCAGCCGCGGGCTGACTTTGTGTCGAAAACAGAGACTATCAAACATGGCGCAAAACCCTTGGTTTTAGCTGACCTAGGTAAGTTCTCTCCTGACGATAAATTCTTATGTCCGGTGCGCGCTGTGAAGTATTATATCGAAGCTACCAAACACCTTCGAACTTCAGACAATAATTTGTGGATTACCCATCAGATCAATAACCACAAACCGGCTTCCAAAGACACCATCGCTCGATGGATTGTTGAAACCATTCAGATGGTCTATGCAGCTGCCCAGACTAAAGAGTTTGTTTTCGCCAAAGCCCATGAGACCAGTGCTGTAGCCACTTCGGAAGCGTTATTTAAGGGAGCTTCACTTAGTGACATCATGGACGTTGCTTAGTGGAGATCTGAGGCTACTTTTATCAAGTATTATCTCCTGGACCCTTCTACGTCGACAGCTAGCATTGAAATGGCTACTCTCACTAAAAGGCTGAGCAGTGCCACGCATACTATTCCGGTACCTTCCGTTAGAAAGCGCGTTTCGAGCACTCATGTCCAAAGGGACTCGTCCGACGCCGATGCATCCTCAGGAAACCGGCCTCAGCCGGAGTCAAGAAAGCATTAAAGTGAGTATATCAAATTTATCACAGACAATGTTTACCCTTTGTCATTTGGCTCGCGTTATTAGGGTTTTTCCCTAGCAGGTGTACCAAAAGAAAGCTCGGACTTTCACCAGGGTGGTGCCCCCCTCGAGTTATCAGGTAACAGAGGCCTGGGTTACATTTCAATGACGGCCTTTTCGCTCTCAAATTGATACAGGTATCTACCTTTTGTCTTTGGTTAGCCTACCCGCCCGGGTTCCCACAAATTCTAGGGTTACCCAACAGTATTGTATAATATTAAATATTATGCAAAAGGTAAGTATAAGGTGTCTTGATATAAAATGAAAGGGTTTTTGTAACCCCCCATTTGATGAAAGACCCTTATGCTTACCTTGCGATCCCGCCTCCCACCCACACTGTTAATCAAAGACTGGGGGAGGTACATAAATGTTATTGCTTCTTAAATGCTATGTTTATTATAGAATCAAACTGAGGTCTTAAGTTTTGGCGGGAACTTAGAGCGGTCAAGGACGCCGGAGTGAATGGAGGCTCTGGCGGGGGGTGTCCGTTTTTTCTGACATTTGGTATAAGAGGTTTAGAATCTACCCAACAGTATTGCATAATATTAAATATTATGTACAAGGTAAGTATAAGGGTCTTTCATAAAATGGGGGGTTACAAAAACCCTTTCATTTGCGGGCCTGTGGTCTTTTTCATTGGATAACTCCTGCATATTGCTCGTGTCTAGGGGAAGACACCTATTTTTAACACTTTCCCACCTGTTGTGAGTATGTGCGCCCTCTTGTGTAAGCCTGAGAGTGACTTGTCACTTTTCATCCCCTAAGAGTTTGAGCGCCTGGCTGCCATTTTCATACAGCGCTTATTGGCGACCATGAACTCTAGCATATTTTCTGCGAGAGTTCCCGTTCTATTTTAGGAAGGAAAACTGCAGAAACAAAAAGATCATTGGTCCTAAAGGTTGTTGTAATTATTATCGCCATCTCCGGGACGGAGTATGACGATATTGGAATCAGACCAGGTTATGGGGAGTATGGCGATATTGGAATCAGACCAGGCTATGGGGATGCCAGAGACAGTGGATCATTATTTGAGAGAACCAAGATGTGCCCAGTGAGCTCCTTGCAGGGTTCCTCCTGGATTTCCTTGATTTCCTTGAATTCCGAGAAAATAAATTCCAGGACCTGGAATTCCTTGAATTCTCACAATATTTGTACAGAGTCCTGGAAAAGTCCTTCAATTTTATTGTCCTCTCCTCCCCTCTCCCAAAAAAAAATCTGCCACAATTACTGGAATTTCTTTCTAACAAACTGAATTTATTCTTCCATTAGTCAGATCTGTATGAAACATGATAGTTGAAATACGTATTCATTTCATTCTAATGAACATTGTTGAATTTGCTGAATGAAACATGGTAAAAGGTTTTAAAAAATGTCCAAGAAAATTTAGTTAAAGGTCCTCAAAAACGGTTGTATGGACCTGGAAATGTCCTGGAATTTTGTCTTTCGCAAAGGGTAGGAACCCTGTCCTTGGTAGCGTTGGTCGGCTATATACTGTAGATGATACTCCTAGTTTTTGACGGCAAAAATTGAAGACAATGTGTAGATTGTACCGAAATAAACGAACCGGAAGCCAGGCGAATTTGTGGTCGAATTTTGTGTTGCGCAACTTTGACGAAATTAGCTTCCGACTGCGCAGAGTTGCTGTGGGAACGAGGCTGTCAACATTGGCTTTACGTCGCGAAGCTGATTAGCTGAAAATGATGTAATTGTTGAAAACGCCGTAAGACAATGGCAGTGATTGGCCGGCTTGGCGAGTCTGTCTGTTGTGAATTTGGCTGAAGAAAAATGTTTGGCGAGTCGACTGTTGTGTTTACCATGGAAATAAAGGGTTTCCCGGATTTATATGTCAGATTAAAACCCATAGGAATGATGCACTGGTATTTTAGCGCGATCATCCGGTTGAAATGGGCAAATCGTGATGAACTATCATTCTCTTGGGACATAGACGCATGGTAAATGTTGCGGAAATCAAGTTTTGTGGTTTATTTTATTTTTTCGCCTGATCTTGTTTTATTTTAGACACACGCGAGCAGATATTTTGAAGGACAGATTAAATCGAGTCTGCGCTTTCTGAAAATATATATATTTAGCAGGGTTTCAATCAAGCAACATGCAAATATATTGTTTCAAAAAAATCCTCCCGCATGCATTAATCCATACGAGGCTGACAAATGAGACCATCGGGAAGTAGCAATGGGTTGAAGTATATATACTTGAAGCAAAATATTGATGTTTTACAGAAAATCCAAAATCTCCAAGTAACTGAAAATATTCGTAAAAAAAAAAAGCATCTGCGATATAATTTCAGTCATTTTACATACATGTACATTGCCCTCTAATATGGTGATTAACATTTGATAGATAATAAGCCCCACTCCTCAGGGATCCTGGGCCTTGGGAGTGTTGAGTAGTGAAATAGGAATAAAACAATATTTGAAAAATTATAAAAAAAAATTAAAAAAATTGCTGGTTCTTAGCCGAGGTTAGTGTCGGGAAACTTTGCCGCTATTCTACGTAGACGCAATAACTAAATTTGGTGTGCAATTATTATCTATTTCCGAAAAAATAAATTCCGGCAAAGTACACGGATCGGCGCGAAATAAACTGAACGATACCGAAAGATTTACAAAGATCATATGCAACTATCTTGAACTCCTGATCTCAGAACCAAATGGTGACCATTTCGTATAGCAGTAGTGGGGAACCAGGTCATTGAGACCCTGTGTTTTCTTAATGGCATCCCCGAAGATTTTTTCCAAAGCGCCATTTTCAGTCCAGCAGTCGATGCAAGTTCCAAGCCACGCCTGACAGTTCGTAAACTCCCATATTTATATATATGAATATGTACATGTCAATGCTTAACATTGTGTTTTGAACCAGTACAGTCAAATCACAAAGTCCTCGCTTTATTGAAAGCAAAGACTTGTCGGGCTTTAATATTCAATTTAATTCAAGTTAATAATATTCTTCTGGCGCACTGATCTGTGGTTTAGCTGGATCACAACTCTCGAACAATAATATATGTTCATCCAACATGTTTTGCTGTGTTCACGGTGAAATCAAATGTTTTTGAAATGTTGACTAAAAGTCTGCCACCATAAAACCTATGCACAATGACTGTCAATGTTCACCTTATTTTGGTGAATAAATCAATCGTCTCCTCATTGCCTTCTTTGCACATCATTATTGCATTCCATGTTCTGAATACACAAATTATTTTGGCTCAAATTATCAGTTTGGTTGTATTTTGGTATGTCCAAAATATATATACACAACTACAGGACTCCTGAGGTTCATTTTTGCCAATAGCCGAATATTTGTACTTATTTAGACAGCTTTAGTCAACCAAGAACCTATTACCTTTCATAACAAAGACAAGAAAGGGATGGCGATTTTGAAGTCCACGAGTTCTAGTTATTTGAGAGAACCAAGATGTGCCCAGTGCGCTCCTTGGTAGCGTTAGTCGGATATATACTGTAGATGATACTCCTAGTTTTTGACATAAAAAATTGAAGACAATGCGTACATTTTCCCGAAATAAACGAACCGGAAGTAATGCGAACTCCGTGATTGCTGTTTTGTTTTGCGCAACTTTGATGAAATTAGCTTCCGACTGCGCACAAGCTGCTGTGGGAACGAGGCTGTCAACATTGGCTTTATGTCGCGAAGCTGCTTAGTGTCGCGAAGCTGCTTAGCTGAATATGATGTCATCGTTAATGCTGTGAGACAACGGGAGTGATTGGCCAAGCTGGCCAATCTGTCTGTTACCGGGTGAATTTGGCTGAAGAAAAATGGCTGCGTAAAATGTTTGGAGAGTCGACTGTTGTGTTTACCATGGATTTATATGTCAGATTAAAACCCATAGGAATGATGCACTGGTACATTCTCTCCCAGAAGAGACGTGAAGCACAATGTAATGAATGCCTGGTAGAGCTTGACACTGGTATTTTAGCACGATCGTCTGGTTGAAATGGGCAAATCATGCAGATATTTTGAAGGACAGATTAAATAAAGTTTGCGCTTTCTGAAAATATTATATATGTAGCAGCTAGGGTTTCAATCAAGCAACATACAAATATATTGCTTCAAAAAAATCCTCCCGCATGCATTAATCCAAAGATACAATTACAGGGCTGACAAATGAGACCATCGGCAAGTAGCAAAGGGTTGAAGTCTACTTGAAGCAAAATATTGATGTTTTATAGAAAATCCAAAATCTCCAAGTATAAACTCATAACTGAAAATATTCGTAAATATATAGCATCTGCGTTATAATTTCAGACATTTTACATACATGTACATTGTTACCACATATGTTTGTGGTTCTGGTTTATCAGAGTTACAGCTAAGCTTATATATTTCATATGTAAGTTAGTCTTGAGTTAACAGATATCGGTATGTATTTTTCAGTATGTCCATCATTGAAATACCTTAGAAATGTGTCGATTAAAATACTGGTATGCTATTGCCATGCACTCATAATATGCATGGTGCCCTGTTATATGGTGGTTAATATTTGATAATTGATAAGCCCCAATCCCCAGGGATCCTGGACCTTGGAAGTGTTCAATGTAACAGGAATGCAGAATAAAAATTTTTTATCAAAAAACAAGAAAGGCTGGTTCTTCGCCGAGGTTAATGTCGGGGAAACTTTGCCGCTATTCTACGTAGACGCAATAACTAAATCATTTGGGTGAAAGCTCAGCCTTGACAGCCCGGTAATGGCGATTAATTTGTGACCAAAGCACAGCAGGCACTTGTGTGGATCCTGCAGGGACACAGGTTGCAGCGGGACCGAGGCAACGTCAGTTGACGGACACTGGCAAAGTTCTGTATCGGATCCGGCACAAGCGAGTGTGTTTGGGGGCCTAAATTTTAGTCGTGATGAAGCGGGGCTTCGTAAGGACGTAAATTATACCCATAATCGAAATGACAAGCTGAGCCAACACCATTGGGGAATAATTGAATACCTGAAAAGGAATGCAGCATGAGTGAATGAAGGTGGCAGTAAAGTGGGGTAGGTGGCGGGATGAACGAGCGATGCTGGAGAATTGCAGGAAGATGCCGAACAACTAGAAATTAACCCTTTAAGTACTGTGTAGGAATCAAGGGTCAATTCTGACAGCGCATGTCCAGTAGCATGCAGTCGTGGCAAAATAAACACGAAGCTGTGTGCAAAACAAACACATAGCTGAGTTGCTATGTCCGTTGAATGGAGCCAGTGTGACAGGTAGACGAACGTGTGCAGAGTAAATAAAGCTGACTGCTCCAGTGGAGGTAGTAAGTAAATAAACACGTGGCAGTGTGCAGAATTAACCCAGTGGTTGTAAAAACATGAGTGACTGAAGAATGTAGTCACTGGAATACTATGCTTTATTGAAAGCAAAGACTTCTCGGGTTTATTCAATTTAATTCAAGTTAATAATATTCTTCTGGCACAATGATCTTTGGTTTAGCTGGATCACAACTCTCGAACAATAATATATGTTCATCCAACATGTCTTGCTGTGTTTACGGTGAAATCAAAGTTGTTGAAGTGTTGACTAAAAGTCTGCCACCATAAAACCTATGCACAATGAGTGTCAATGTTCACCTCATTTTGGTAAATAAATCAATCGTCTCCTCATTGCCTTCTTTGCACATCTTTATTGCATTTCATGTTCTGAATACACAAATCAATTTGGCTCAAATGATCTGTTTGATTGTATTTTGGTATGTCCAAATGATCAAATATAACTACAAGACTCCAGAGGTTCATTTTTGCCACTAGCTGGATTTTTGTACTGTTTTAGACAACTTTAGTCAACCAAGAACCTATTACCTTTCATAACAAAGACAAGAAAGGGATGGCGATTTTAAAGTCCACGAGTTCTAGTTTTTGATTGGTTGACCTCGAATGACATAGATTTGGCATGAAATAAAGCGTGGATATGGAGAATCCTGGGAAACGCAGCTCCTGTCAAAATGGCTGACGCTGGAGTTTTGATGGAAAACGCAGCAAGAAATTCTGATTATGACTGACAGTAGCGAGATTTTAGGATTCACCATGTTGGATATAGATGTAGAAATATGGACTGACATTTTTTCGCCGGTGATTATGACAGTTTACTTTGAGAAGTGGCCGGCCCGATACTTCCACCACTTTTTAACATGGACAAAGCCACACCCTTGAATTATTTTCATCTTTTAGTAGAACCAGAAATTAAATTTCCGACTTCGTCAGACATAAGAACAACTATGCTAAATGGAAGATGGAGAGACCAAATCCACAATGGCATGATGTTACTGTTCAGGAAATGAACACTTATTTGGCACTGAACATTTTTATGGGCTTGGATGAAAAACCAACATATAACAATTTTTGGTCTACTGATCCATTCATTGGCAACGAAGGATTCAAATCTACCATGAGGCCTCTGTTAATTAATCTTTAGCTTCTCATGACCTTGGGAGGAAATTATGATGATGCTGAATGCTGTAATTATTAATTATTAATTATTTGGCTGCATTAAGATATTGCAATACAAAAAGAAGTTATGTATGTGGTAAAGTTCAAGCACCAATGGAAAGTTGATATCAACTTTGATATGTCAAAGACAACTATTTCCCCTAATTTCTGCAATTAGAACTGCAAAAAGCTTTGTTGCTGACTAAATCATGTGAAATTTAAATGGCACCTGTGACATTATATCATAGAATTTAGATCCAAGTAACACCCTTTTTAAAGAATGAAAATTTGAGGGGAGTTAACCAGATCCCAACTATATTTACTTATATTTATCAATAGGTCTCCCCTTGTAAATTGCTGCTTCCAATAAATTAGAATCAGCCACCAGAGTCCCGTTGGAATTATCAATTAACTTAAATGTCTGCATAGAAAAACGTCAGCTTGTGAATAGAAGCCCAAAAAAAGAAGCCAACAATATTATTTACCATCGGTATGAACTGGAAAAAAACAGATAGTCCAATTCCGTTTTGGTAACAGGTCCGACTTTTGCATGCACCGGACTACCGCGCAAGGTTTGGCGCACAACCGGAAGTACACTTAACGCGGGAAATGTTGACAGCGAACACGAACAACAATGGCCAAAGATCGACTTGAAATAAAGTTTCAATGGATTATTTCTTGGATTGTCCGTTCCTTCAGATAGATCTAGACTTCTAAAAGGTATTTACGAAAATTGATCGCATTTTATCGTTTTTGTTAGGTGAAATCCTACTTGCCGCATGCGACAGGTAGATTTTTTGCAACTTGTCGACGGAAAAAATCACTTGCCGGCGGCACGTAGGCAGGCGTTATTTCGCGCTGCCTTGTTCTGCAGATTTTTTTTTTTTGCAGCAAAAATGCCAAATAATTAAAACAATGCGTAATTATTGTTACGACAAAAAACATGCGGGCGGGTCATGAGAAGCTAAAGATTAATTAACAGAGGCCTGACGTGCAACAGGTACGAAGATGTCACCAGATATTTCCACATCTCTGACCGCGAGACTGAACCATCAAGAGGGACGTCGGAAAACGATTGACTTCACAAAATTCGCCCACTTCTGAATGGTATACTCCCGAATTTCAAATCACATTTTGATTTTATCCAAACACCTGAGTGTTGATGAAGGAATGATTGCCTACAATGGGAGGCTAAGTCTCAAGCAACACTTGCCAGCCAAACCGATAAAGCGGGAGAAAAAAAGTTTGGATGTTATGTGACGCCGACTCCTCACAAAATGGTAATAGTGAGACTGGGTTGTCTTACAATGTCCTGAGCAAAATTACAGCTGACCTCCACTCTAGTTTTGGGATGAACACACAGGTGGTAGGTTGATTCTGGCTCCATGCTATCTGTGAAGTATTTCAGTCCAGATATCTGTACATCAGTCTGTTTCATGGATGATGTGACATGTGTCTGCCTCTTTGTTATATAAATATATCTGTAGTAGAACAACTCGGACATGGATGGTGAAAGGCTCGTGCCTGCGGGCTGATGATCCAGTATGGGAGATAACATCATTTATCATTGAAACATTCAACATGATGGAGATGTGTACGGTTTTGCTACAAATTATAGATCAAACGCTGTACAATATGCTAACCTTCACAGCTGCTGCTGTTTGTTGAGGTAAGGTAAGGCAATGAGAATAGGATGATGAACTTGCCAGACTATGATACAAGGGTCTGCTTTCTGTATTACTCCTCAATATTGTGGAGTTCTGATTCAGGTATGGCTTTGTTCTTTTTATTCTGCACTCTTGTTATTGGTTTATTGAACTTTGGGAATTTGATGCAGTTGAGAAAGTAATCATTTGAATGTCAAAACAGTTTGAGCTTAGATTTGTTAGGAAAAGTTGTATGTGTATACTGATAAATTGCTCTTGGGTGCTTAACCACAAGCCTATTGAATTTGGGGCCATTGTGATGATTTTTGTGGTTTCCATGGCAAGATCATGCAAAATGTCATATGATGGTGGGAAAATGATAGAACTGAAGCCAAACTGTTGTAGCTAGAGACTTCGAATTTTGTTTTCAGGATCGTTGGGTGGTCAACCACAAGCCTATTGAATTTGGGTACATTGCAATGATTTTTGGGGTTAATCCAAGGGGTTAATCACCCACAATATCTATATGATGATGGAATAACATGCTGGAAGCCAAACCTTTGTTCTGAGAGACTTTAAATCTGGTATACAGGATTGTTGGGTGGTCAACTAACGGGCCTATTGAATTTGGTATATTGCATTCGTTTCTGGCAACATTATGCAAAATGTCTACATGACGATGTAATGCATTAGAAACCAAATTGTTGCTTTTTGATACGTACTTCAAATTTGCTATATACTGGATTGTTGGGTGGCTAACCACAAGCCTGTTGAATTTAGGTTCATTGTGATCATTTGTCATTTCCATGGCAACATCACAAAAAATATGATGTTCATATGATGAAGCTAAACCGTTGCAGCTAGATTTCAAATTTGCTATGTAGCATTCTTGGGCGATCAACCACAAGCCTATCGAATTGTGCTCGTTGGTTAATAAATTTTAGGTCCTGGGCTTCGCCCTTGCACTAAAATATTTCCTAAATAGATGATGTGTCTAGCAATTCTGTCATCAGTAGTTACCAAACCTTCCAGAAAAAACTTTATAACAGCATATATTATCTTGCACATATTTCCAAATGCAGGCCTGGGCGGGAGCAAAATGGTGGGGGAGCTGCATTTCACTCGTCTAAAATACAGTGGGAGAGCTAACTGCTCTTCTAAAAATGCTCGCCTAAAATGATTTGGGAGAGCATTAGCTCTCCTTGTAGAATCTGGGAGAGCGGTGGGTAAAAAAAAAATACAATAACAATCTGATATCAGGTTTACAATATTTATTATTACATTTTTGTTTTATTATTACCCCAGGATAAATCGCTAGGTGTTCTTGTTGTATTTTCTTAAATTAACAAAAAACAGTAGCTACTTCCTCTTCCCATGACCAAGCTATAGTATCCGTATGGTAACCTTTTTGCTACGGTACCTGCATTCTCTTCCCGGCCAGAGTGTATGAGAAGTGAGATCTGGTGGGCTTTGCCGTCCAGGTGCCTTTGCGCATTGCTTTTGGTCACGGAATTCGTCCCCACGGTGTAGCTTTTCAAACCTTCCTTTGCTGCACCACGAAGGTTCGGATGAGCACAGAGCTTGTCGTAGTATCGAGCGCACAGTTTGCACCAAACGAAATTTACATATTGCCGACCATCTGTTAATTCGGTTTTGTATCCAATATACGCCTGTATAGCTGATCCCCACTTCTCGAAGGTCTTTAATTCAACTTTGTTTCCCTTCCCGTGTGGCATGACAATGTCGCGAACTGCTCAATTCTGTCGTCAAACTGTCAGAAAAACGGAAATCTGGTTGACAACAGCATACGAAACGCCGCTTCCGTTTTCAAACGTTGCCTTTACGAGACATGCGTGTTGCTGAAATTCATTTCCGCTTCCTGTTACCAATCAGCCCCGGCACCAAGCCAGCTCATTTTCAAGTGAGCACGGCCCATGAATTCGTCGGTCGCATTTTTGAATTTTTGACAATCTTATGTTTTGGGCGAGCGACTGATCGGTCGCCTTACAGGTTTTGGGCGTGTGTGGAGAAGAGCGGGAGCGATCGCTCGCCTTTCCTGCCCAGGCCTGAAATGTGTATGCAGCTATTTCTTCCTGCCAAATGTATGTCCTTTTTTCTGAGAAAATCATTAAAAGGATTTTCTCTCCATTTAATCAAAATATCTTGACAATTGATCTTCTCCGGAAATAGATTTCATCTCGAGTGAGATAAAAAATCTGTTGAAATTTTTGTTCTATTTTTGAACCCCTCAAAATTGTGTAAAAAATGCATGAAGCTGACAAAAATGATCAATTGAGCCACTGATTTGCATTTGCCAGGTTGAAGGAATGGAAGTGTCCTAGGGCATGGTACTCTCAGTAAGGGAGTGTGTCAAAAGTTTTGACGCGAACGTGTTCATTTTTGAACAGGGGGTCGTTCATTTCCGCATGTGTCCGGTCGTTCATTTTACAGAGCAGCGTCAGAAAATGAACACTAGAACATTCATTTTTGAATGCACTCTGACGTTCATTTTTGCACGTTCGTTTTCGCATGTTCATTTTCGCGAGCAGAAATGAATAACATACAGAAACCTGCCTTCCGATGTTACTATTATAAAATGCGCCGGGTCAAATCTACTTTCCTGCAGCGCGGCCTTCCTCTGTTATAGAATTTATTGTAACTTGCCATGTGCTTTGCATTGTTTATATACATGTATTCAGTGCATTCTGTAAAACCTAGCATGGTGTGTCCGATGTCTGCGATTTTGTTTAATAAACGGATGATATATAGAAGGACAATGATAGAATTGTTTCTCTGTTAGGGGCCTACTTGTCCCCGTCACGGCTTCAGTGCTTTGTCGCCACCTGGAGATATTATCTTAAATTATCTGAAATCACTGAATGTTGTAAAATAGAGAACTGTTAATTGATCTTTGTTTCTATAAGAAAATATGTGTGTTGGCTTTTTCTTTTTTTGGTACAAGTCGTTTACGCTGGCTATCCAAAATCCGCTGTTGATACCTTCAAAGCCAAGATAGAACAAGTTTGAATGAGGGTGTTGTGAAAATTATATACGGGACGAACAGTGGCCACACATTAATTAACACAAAAAACCGTAAAACTGCAACGTTATTTTGAAACCCCTACAATTGCCTCTTGCTGGTGAATGGCGCATCCCCACACAGAGTTGAATCTGGGCTTCAGAAGGGGCAAAGTATTCATTCCCCAGGCAGTCAGTTCTATGTTGTTACACACGATCTCATTTGCATATGAATAAGTGTCATTTCTAGTCTGAGTGAAGCTTGCATGCTGCACGTGACATCGTTGCCCAAGTCCAGGTTATGCCTAAATCATCGCAGAGGGTTCGTAACATATCGAATGATCACTGGCTCGCGATGATGGGCATCACCCAACCCAAAAGATTCTCATGTATATGATTTCAGGAGCTGGGCCAAAGGAAGAGAAGATCATGTTTGTTTGTTCTGAAAAACCTTGAAAATAAAGATTGATGTCATCTTCAAAAAAGCACACACAGCTAAAAATTTACACACATAATGTTGTTTGCCAATTTACAATTTATTATGTCTCATGAAAATCTTTTTAGAACATTTCTAATTTGGTAAAATTTGGTAAAATATATATTTTTAATTCTGTTCCGTAACATTTAAGGACTACCAAGAATGGCCTGTTTGTCATCATTTTTTAAAATATGCCATTTTGATCGACAATCATCCCCCAATAACAATTCCCACTTGTTTGGATAAACAAGCCAAATGTGATGATTCATTTCATTTCAGGAAAACAAATGCTCTGATTTGGGAAATATGCAATGAAATAAGTTGAACTCTGGACTGATTTCTCGTGATTCAATAAAGTTGCACATGGCAATTGGAAAAAAACAAGTTACTGCTTGTGTTGTATGACTATGAGTGACAAGGATACGTCATCTTGCAGACCTGGGCTAAATCTCTGCATTCCCTGTATCTTACGTGGACTCTCCTGTTTCACTCTAAATTTCATGCAGTCCAGATTCCCTCTGTAGCCTATAGTATAGGACCCTTCTATCTTGATTTAACAGGGACTGCTACAGTGTAATTCCCTCTGCTGGTAACCTAGCCATCCCGCACACCCCTATCTGGACTTTGGATTCTTTCATTTCATGTAGTTTTCTCTGAAGGACAAGCTGTGAAGCGTGGCAAGACTTGAAACAAATATGCTGTACAGGAACTTCACAGCTGGTCATGCTAAAAATAAACTAAACACTTCATTTGCAAAACTATCCCACACCTCCAGGTAAATGTGAACACAGATTGTTACACTGATGAGGGGAGTCAGGACTCAAAACAATGTAGCCATTGACAATTTAAATATCAAAGGAGGGCCTGTCAAGGATTGGCTTTCAGTTGGAAATTGAGGGGCTCTGAGGGGTTATACTATTACGCTGTGCGATGTAAACACCTCGATCATATGTTTCATATAAAGTGGACTTTAATGATGATAATAATAAATATACGGCATCTTTCTCGAACATGCTATATGTTTGTGATCTTCATGTTTTAATGCACAAACAAATAATGCTTGAGAAATGTAGACTGTATAGTCCAGATTTCTTATCGATCATGTGATTCTTCAGAGCTTTATTAAAGATTTCTTATCGATCATGTGATTCTTCAGAGCTTTATTGATCAAAATACGATAATAAAATCAACGTTATATGTACATCTGTTCAAGGGGCTTTCCGAGATGGCTCATTTTTGACACCAAATAATAAATATAACGAATAGCAAGATGTGTAATAAATTAAATTGAAACGACAATATTATGCCGAGGTTTCAAATGTTGACAGTGTCAGTTACGGCCTGCCAGGTAAATCCCGGGTGGTCATTTGGTGCGCATAAAAAGCCATCTGGACCTGGAGACTATAACTATTTTCCCATACGAAAAGAATTTGTAGCGATGAAGAAATCTGATGCAATGAAGCACACACCTTACAACTTGATATACCCGGGAACGGCAACCGACTTTGAGCTCTCCCCCTTTCTGGGCCTCCTGTGCAGACGGTCCATGTGCACACACGATCAATACAGAGCAGGACAATAGGGGACAGCTAGGGGTTTAGCATATACGGTTGACAAATAGGTTAATAACATTCGCGATCAACATCCGTCAAATGCCATCTATCAAATTTGTTATATAAATGTCATACAAATACGTAATATAATAATGTGTGGTTTGATATCATAACGAAGTTATCAAATTTCTTCAAATTACGAACATTTTAAGGAGCTTAATTCACCAACTTGTTCACCCGATTATTGTATCATTCTTTATGATATTTGGTCGCATCGGACTTTTAATAAAACCAAATCAGTATGGTGATATTTCTTTGTCGAAGTTTAATATTATATAGTTCATCTCGTTTTCTTCCAAAAAATAATACACGCCCGTTAGTTCCTATATGTCGCTCGTTCTATAATTCCCGGTAATAATTCCCCAGAATATGCACGAAAGATCCACTTTTATTATATTAAATACATTTATTACCCCTCAGCCCATAGGGCTGTGGGGTCTTGTCGTTGCCATGTACGTACGTCCGTCCGTCCGTCCGTCAACATTTTCTTGTCCGCTTAATATCTGCAGATCTATGAAGTCGGGCCTGACCAAACTTTGGTGAGAGCTTCCTGAATGTTGACTGATGAAATGATTAGATTTTCAGATGGCTATGATGATTTCATGATTTTTTTTTAAAAAAATTATTATTTATTGATGGCTCAGCTTTTGCACTGTTATCCATGCCCGTCAACATGTTCTTGTCCGCTGAATATCTGCAGATCTATCAAGTCAGGCCTGACAAAACTTTGGTGAGAGCTTCCTAAATGTTAACTGATGAAATGATTAGATTTTCAGATGGCTATGATGATTTCATGATTTTTAAAAAAAAATTATGTTTTAATTTGTTGATGGCTTAGCTTTTGCACTGTCATCTATGCCCATTGGGAACCCTTCGTTGCATGTTTCATTGTGAATTTTGAAGGTTCCCTGATACAAGAAAGCCTGGTCCATTCATGATTCTCATTGAATGAAGGACAACATTTTTCTTAAATTTTGCTATTAAATCATTCTATTCTACATCATATGATTTATTCTAAAACTTTTGCATGAACCATATCTGTGTCCACACATTTAACTGGTACAACATAATGCTTCAATTTTTTTCATTTTTTCACCAAACATGTTACTGTACCTCGGAAATTATGTAAAACGAGTGATTAGGAGAGCCCATTTTTAGCCTGACTCTGGGCAATTTTGAACCAGTTTGCATACCTGGAGCTTATGCCCCCCCCCCCCAAATAATGATAAGGGTGGGCCTGTGTCAATAAGTGTGTTTACTTGTTATCACACTTATGCAATGCATAAATTGCCACTGATAAAGCTACACTTCCTTGCATGCTGTAATCCCAGCACACCACTCACGTGAAACCGAAGTCTGTTATATACGGTATCCAGGGATTTTTTGCAGGTTCCGATCCCATACTCCCAGTTCCTTTTCGTAATTCATTATTGAGGGTCCAATTTTTTTAAGTGAATTTCGGCGCAAAGAGCCTGTGATCAATCACAAAACAGAGGTTTATTAACATGAAATTCAATACCCAGCTATGCAATCGGATCGATATTGAGGCTCCCAGAAGCTTTTCCTGGGAGTATTTCCTTCAGAAATCCTTTCAAATTGAACAAAAACAACACTTTCGTTTTTTGTTTCATTTGAGTTTTGGGCGCCCATATGTTTTCCGAAACTAAACTGGCTCTAGATGCAGCCCTGATCCTACTTGACTAAAAAAAAAAGCAGGCTGAGGGGTCCACGCACCTTTTAGGTGCTTGCCTGCAATTCATGTTGAATTTGCTGTAGATAAACGTCGAATCTTTGCCATAATTGCTTTGAAAGAACGAAAGTACTTCTTCAGAGGAAGTGGGTTATATACCTACGAAAGCTAGTGCAAAATAAATACAGTTAAGTCTTAAAAGTGCTGCCTTTTCGAGTGTTTTGTTTTTTTTCTTTTCGTTCTAATAAGAGTCGACACGATAGCCGTAATGTGAGCCCTTCAGCGAATTCTGACAGCTATCAATAAGCCATACTAATTTGAACGTTCGAAAAAGAATATTCTTTTTCTGACGTTCATTTTTCTGACGGGGTAGTGTTCATTTTCTGACGGTCGAATGTTCATTTGCTGGGAGAAAAAGAACGAGTACCTGTTCATTTTCTGTCGCATTCTTTTAGTTTGAACGTCAAAACTTTTGACACGCTCCCTAAGCTGGATGGAAATTTTGTATGGGGTCAGACCTGGGCAGTCTGCTGTATTCACATAGACCAGTGCGCATGAAATGTTCAGCTATGGAGCTTGTATTCATCATTTTCATCTGTTGTATTCATGTATGCAAGGCTATAATCTAGAGGGTCCTGGGTGTGAAAGGAAATGGGTCCCAATGTTGTGATGTAACTGAAATATTGTTGAAAGCGACGTTAAATCATATTCACTCTAGTCTAGATATTGAATAGTCTGGAATAAAATTATCATATTGAATTGCATGGACAGGGAGTGAATAGCGATATTATAAGTTAGATCTCATCAAAGACTGCCAAATAAACTTCTGTTAGCATATTCATAATACGAATACAAACTGCCGATATTTGTATGTGCTTCTGTGTATTCGTAGGTTGGGTTGGCAAACACTGCATTTAAATAGACTGGTCGTAAAACTATATTTTCCTGTCCTGTCGTACATGTATCTGTTTTTAACACAGAACAGCTTCCAAGTCTACAGTCATTTTAAGGACTCGAAATGAATGAAAAGTAATGGACACTTTTTACCAAGCCTGTTGCATATCTGTAGTTGCCACAACCAGTGATGAAAATATTCAGTGTTTTCTGTCAGATTCACAAAGTCACCAAGTCAATTACGAAATGTGCCTGCTTTCAAGCTCTAAGAAATCATTATTTGGCCTTTTCAACATTCAAATTTGGCCATTTCTTTAGGGAGGGGGGTTTTTTTATGCAGTTTTCCATTTTCAGTTTTTTCCATTCTGAGCAATTCTTATGCCCCTGCAATATCGTTTGTCCATCCATCCGCTCTTCATCCATTACAGGTCTGTTCTTTGCCTTTTGACTACTTCTCTCACTGTCCAAGTCACCCCAAAACCTCGCCTCCAAAGCACTGACTTCTATCACATTCTAAGATAAGGTTTTCTCACCCCAAAACTTTAAAAACATGTATTTCGGAAGCCCCACACCCATCCCAAAGTTTCATTCCACACCTTCCAATAAAGTTTCCAAATGCTGATTATAGTGTATCTGTAGTTGACATTTTGTGAGAGGAAGTGGACAGGAGTCTTGTTATGTTTCCATGAGAAAGCGTTCTGTATCATGTAAAGTGCATGTGTCCTGTCCTGGCTACTGTCCCTTGACTCCTTGTTGCAAACGTATCCTTAACTTCAAGGATTGACATTTCCCACAAGCAGGGATGTGCGTGTGTGGCAGTACTTGATTATATTAGCCAGGCAGTCATTCAAGCTTGTCTGATGTTATTTGACATGGGGGGAGACCAGTCAAGCATGTGACGAAGGACTATATTCTTGCAGATGGTGCACTTGTTATTTACAGTTTTCTACTTTTTATGCTTTTCACTTTTTTCTGTCTTGTTTGGTATCATATTTTATTGAACTTTGAGTGTTTTATCTGGGTTATATTGATTTGGATCCTTTTTTATGGAGACAATATGACACATGGTGTGGGGCATGAAGATTTCTGTGTGAATTTGATGCAAAAGCTCTACAGTCCTCGTCTGATGGGTTTTCATGTAACATTGTATCATCACATTGTGCCTGCACAAGTTACATCTATTGTAAACAGCAGCAAATATCTGGAGAAAGTTTGTTATTCTTATGGCCAGTTTAACTGGTTCATTATTTCCACATTGATGTGATAATTGTGATCGTGGAAGTGGTCATTCCCAGATTATTCAACAGATTACATGTTGAGTGAATGTTTTACATCTGTCTGGACACCTTCCTGTTGATACTGTAATTGAAGGTTAGTATAGCATTGATCCATTGAAACTATAAACCCTGCCATGTGTTTGCCATTATAACATCAGCTTGTCATATGTAGTACTGGTGTACTACACCACATTTTTATTTTAGTATGTTTTAAGTTGTAGTACTTGTACACTGGTTTTAGCCGATGTAACTCCATTCAAGCATGGACAAATACATGCCCATGGTTATGCATTTCCACCTCGATCGTGAACTTTATCATACTGTGAAATGTGTGATTTGAATTAGTTACAAAAAATATGGTATTTCTATAGTGGGGTATGATAGGAGACACTGCAGACTGTCCTCATTCTGCTTCTCAATGTCACTCTGATAAACAGTTCATCCTTAAACAAACATCATAATTTTCTCCAGATCTTACATTTAATGCTATTCTCCACTCATTAACCAGTTTTGTACAGAAATGTTTTAGATCCCCCTTAACCCTATCTGGACTGGGCTTTTTGGGACCTGTCCAGGCTGGGGGGTGGGAAATGGGGAGCATTTGCCTTACCCCTTACCACCCAATACCCTTGGGTCAAGTTCTACCAGAAAATGTAAAAACAATCTTAGATGGCTGCGTTGATGACCAAAACAGGCATTTTATGGTCAATTTTTTGGTCTGATTTATGAAAAAATCATTTGTGTTTTCTTTGCAAAAACTGCATGATAAATTAGTAAATAATAGTCTGGTGTGAAATAAAATAGATTTTGCCCAAGTTTCCTCTAACAAAAGAGGACATTTTGATGAAAAATAACGAAAACATAATTTTTCTGGTACCTCACATGGCCGCCATCTTGAATTTACTCCTGGACTGTCTGCTTGTGGGGTTATGCGAATAGTCTCAAAATGACCCCAATATGATAAACTAAAAAGTCACTGAGGGTCAGCTTTCATTTTTATTGAGCCCGTAGCTTTAGCTGCGGAAAGCTGTATATAGGTGCCACAATGATGTCCGTTTGTCTACATGTATCTATCTGTTAGACAATCTGCAGGTTAAAGTAAATGTTAAAGTTTTGGAATCGGCCTCACCCTATGTCGCCTGAACTAAGGCCCCGAACCCTCGTATATGTCCGATGCTTGCATTAGGTTACACCTCTTCAACCCATCCACTACCCTTGGGAAGCATGTCTCCACCCCTGGGGAACCATTGAGCCCCACCTTCTATCTCCTAAACTAAGCTTCGCCCGATCCCATAACCTTGTACAGTCCAGGAGCTTCGATCATGCTACACTTATTCAACTCGTCCACTACCGTCGGGGAGCATGCCCCCACCCCTGAGGCACCGAGCCCCGCCCTCTATCGTTCTTGTTGTTTTAATGCATTTTGCTGAGAAGCAACAGGAACTTGATAATGTGATTTCTAGAACTGTAATATCACTTGTCTTTACTGCACCATGTAAGCGTCATGTCTGTGTCTTGTGTGATGTCCTCGGTGTTTTATAGGGTGGATGGAGGGTGTCTGGTTTCATGCTGCTTCAAAGATTTCTTCTTTGAAGTAGCAAGAACGCCACTTTGCTGGGTGGTGCTGAGTTGGTTCGTCGCGATATAGCTGAAATATTGTTGAAAGCGACGTTAAATTCTATTCACTCACTCGCTCACTCTTAAACTAAGCTTCGCCTGACCCCATACCATCATATATTCTGGGAGCTTACATCATTGTACACTTATTCAATGCATTGCCCGACCCCATACCCTCATATTTCAGTTTCTAATATTATATCTCTTATATGTGATACTAACCTACTATCAGGTATGAGATACAGTGTACATTGTATATACACACACACATACCGAATCACCTAAAATATATTCCTTCATAGTAATTACTAATAGTTTGATGACATTATTTTGTTTCAGAAGTACAATATTGAATAATTCCCTGCAGTACTGAACATTTATCAGTTTTGAATTTTGTGTCGCCTTAAATGAAGGAAACCATTTCCTTCAATTTTGCTATCCAATCATTCTATTCCACATCATATGATTTACCCTAAAGCTTTTGCACGAACCATATTTGTGTCCACACATTTAACTTACTATATTAATTAAATCTGAGTTTGTGGTGTCCCAGTCTTTACCAGTGTACATTATTATGTAGCATTACAGGTGTATGATTGGAAAAATTTGTCATCCTATTCTTTTATTTGCATACAAATGTGAGTGTTTACCCTCAAAGCTGGTGTCCCACTCCATACTGTAAATGATACCTCTACTCCAACTATTGCATTGTTAATAGCTCTGTCAGAAAAGGGATTATATAATTCACGTATCATGACACAAAGTTGCACCAAGAACGTGCTTCAAATTGCATGGTCTATTGTTCCTATATGCTTACTTTGGAAAAGAAATGTAATTTTTATTTCAAGTTGTATAATATAGTTCCTCTTTCAATCCAACCTCATCGATATCACTGATATAGAAACCATATTTTATGTATTGTCAATTCAAATATGTGCATTGCCAATGATGTGTAACCTCAAATGATGTGCCACCATGAAGGGCTCGATCTTTTCGCGAAGCTGCATGTTTTTTTGTCATTCCAGAGATAGGGGTTAAATTTTGGTAGGCCCCCCCCCCCCAAAGGCTTAAGAGACCCCTACCACTTCCAGCTTTAGATCATAGTATTTGAATCTGATTGTTACGTATTTCTCATAGTTTTACTTCGTTACATTGAATTGATTGTAACCAAACCAACATCTTTACTGTTCAGTGTATTGATGAATAAAGTAGTGTTGTTGTTATTCTCCAAGTGATGGATGCATGTACATTGCTCTTTTTTTTGGTACATGCACAGTTGGAAAGGTGACCATTTTTGTTCATCTTCTGCTCTGAAGATGGCAGACTGGTACATATTGAAGATGTTTACTATGGTTCAACAATTTTACTGTGCCGAATGCTATTCATTTTGTCTGTTGATGCATCATTTCTTCTTTTCGTTAGTACTTATATTCGTCAAGGTCTCCAAACCTTTTGGAAGCCACCGACATTGTGGCGCCATCCAGGACCTATTTGGGCAAGGTATTCTTTCTGAACTTGGGATGTTCGGTTATGTTATTTTACTAACTCTCTCAATTATCAATGTTCTGACTAAATGCATTCTTCCAGTTGTTCTTCCTTTTCCATTTTCCTATGAATATTTTGTTCAATGTTGTAGAATCTCTACTAAACGGTTTGAGTAAGTTCCAGTGGGTTTTACCTTGAACATTAACAGTGTTAAACAATGAGATGAAAGTAGGTTGATTCCAAGATAGGAATATTTAACAGTCTGAGGCACAAGTTCATGTCATTGCCCATGTGACATTTCGCTATGGTTAGGCATTGAACCATTTGTAAATTTCGGGCAATGTTGCAGTGATTTCATTGTTAGCCTTTAATTAGCAATGTCTGTTATTTCAAAATACTTTTTTGAAAGCTACTTTAAGATCTATTTTTCAATTTTTGTGATGATGTCAATGTTAAAACAATACCTGCTGCCTAACCTTGGCGTTAAGCAATGTGGGCATTGACCTCCTAATTTGCGCCTCCCAAGACCAAAGATTCCGATTTTGGGATGCTCCTGTTGACTGTGAATCCATGTACCAATTCCTTTTTACCCCTCGGCCAAAATTTGGTCAAAGGGTATTGTCGTCATCATGTACGTCTGTCTGTCCGTCACAGCTTTCTCATTACCAAGACAATGTGCTACAAGTTCAATGTGATTTGAGGATGTGCATGTGCTATTTAACCCTTTCACCGATTGAACCCGGTGTACGGGGATAACGAGAGTGCCACCCGTACGACCATCCCCGGTTGACCGGGTTAGCTTTAAACCTGTTGGCCATCACGATGGGTACAGCACTTTTATTTTTTTGCATTTGTTTTAACAGAAACCTATCAAACACTGTATACTTCTGGAAAGTCAAAACCTTGATCAATTTGATTCTCCAAATTGTTTGTTTGTTCCGCAAAAGAAATAAAGCAAAATTAGATGTTGAACGAAAAAAATTGGAGCGAAAAATGTGTTTTTTTCCACATACCGTGTGACGGGCCTCTCGGCAGCAAGCCGCAGAAATGAAAAAAATCATCGAAAACCTCATCCTAACTCCTGTATTTTTGATGTTACACGACTGGTAAAGCGTGGTGAATATTCCCCAGACGATTAAAACTGCCAACGACAACCGGCAAAGTTTATTTCCATATTTTTACGAGTCTTGATCCACAAAGTTTGACAACCAACTTCCTATTTCGCCCAAGATGGTTGCCGCCTTCGGACGACGAGCCAATCGGTATGCGTAATTTCGCCCACGTGACCTCCATCCGCCAACAGATAAGAAGCGCGTAGACAGTGGCTGGAAAAATGGAATTACATCATTTTCAATCCAATCGTATCCTCCGTTTTATTTTTGCCATCCGTCCCAGGTCATGTCATGTACAGAAAGGGGAAAGCCCACGCTTTCCAATGAGAGGTCAAACATTGCAAATGGCCGAGTACAACTCGAGATAAACACTGTCAAATGCGATCGAAAAAAGACGATTTCTCCGTTGAATTTTGACGTTTTCAAGTCGAGAAAGCCGGGGAAAGCGCATTCTCTTGAAGTAAAACCTAATTTTGTATGCTATTTTATTTATTTTGCTATAAAACTGGAGCAAATAACACCGGAGTGTTCATTGTGGAGACAGGGTCCCTATGTTTTTCTACAAATCTCAGACGCAAACACGTTTTCTAACATTCCAAAGACAACATATACAAATTTTAACAGTTCTCAGGGAATTGATCGTCAGCAGGTCACTTTTGTCAGGGGAAATAATCGGTGAAAGGGTTAAGAAATATGACATTAAATATGAATTTTTCTTAAAATTATCGCAGTTTAGACTTTCCATTGATAATGTTTTTGTTGGGGAAAAATTTAAATGTAGATCTGTACATGGAAAGTTTGCTGAACCTTTAGTGGGATGATTATAAAACTTGGTGGACATGTTTCATGTTTTCCTAGATCAGACCTATCCAGCAGTAATCCCACATGGAACTGACCTATCCAGCAGCAATCCCAAATGGCACTGGCCTATCCAGCAGTAATGCCACATGGGACTGACCTATCCAGCAGTAATCCCATATGGGACTGGCCTATGCAGCAGTAATCCCACGCAGGACTGGCCTATCCAGCAGTAATCTCACACAGGACTGACCAATCCAGAAGTAATCTTGCACTGGACTGCACTATGCAGTAGTAATCCCACACAGCACTGACCCAGCCATAATCCTATATGTGACTGACCTATCCCACTGTAATCCCACACAGGGTTAGCCTATCCAGCAGTAATACACACACACACTGGACTGGTCTCCCCAGCAGTAATCCCACACGGGATTGCCGTATGCAGCAGTAATCCCACACTGAACTGCCTATGCAGCAGTAATCCCACACGGGACTGACCTATCCAGCAGTAATCCCATACGAGACTTCCCTATCCAGTAGTAATTCCAGACGGGACTGGCCTATCGAGAAGTAATCCCACTTGGGACTGGACTATCCAGCAGTAATCCCACATGGGATTGGTCTATCCAGCAGTAATAACACACGGGACTGGCCCATCCAGCGGTAATCCTACACAGGACTGGCCTATCCAGCAGTAATCTCACATGGGACTAACCTATCCAGCAGTAATCTCACACTGGACTGCCCTATGCAGCAGTAATCCAACAGCACTGACCTATCCATCCGACATGTGATTGACCTATCTGGCAGTAATCCCGCATGGGACTGATGTTATTGTCTGTACCAGATAATCTATTCCAGACGTTATTGTTTGCTCTACATGTACAGTACACCCAAGAATTAAACTGGTCAAATTCGCGAAGGATAGCCGAAAAATGTCGCGAACGATTCGCCAGTACCTCTCGTCATACCTTTCGCGAGAAAATGTCAGAATTGAACCTTTCGCGAAAGGAATACGCGAACGATGTTTGAGGAAATACATGTCGTAAAATGTTTATATTCTTGTCTGTCAACTATTTATTTTTCATTTGCCTGTGTGTTTTGTTTTTAATGGCATTAATTAGGTCCATATACCTAATTTTGCAAATGAATTGCAACTATAAAATCACGATGACGTAGGCCTACCGGTTTTCCTCGTCAGTTCATGATGCAAGACGTGATTCATGCAAAATCGAGATCGTAAAATCGGGAGCTATATCACCGTATTCATCTAGTCAAAAAGTCGCATCATCTGCCCCTTATTTGAGTTCATTGTGCTGTATGGCTTGTTTTTGTAACTGAAATCTTTCACATCCAAATGAACTTCGCAGTGCATGAAGCCCGATCTAAAACATGGCGTCAGCCAGCCGTTCATAAGAGGCGTGTCCAGTTGCTACGAAGAGGGGAAACAACTCTGAGCAGACATTTAAAAAAATTGTATTGCCTTCATCGGCGGAACAGGGGTTATTCTTGACGAAAGAATTAATCTACTCAGTTTCCAAATTCAATAAAACTAACTTAGTTTTTTCAGCATGCCCGAATGTCTCCAAAAAGTCAAATTCACATGAATTATAAAAACTCATTTTTTTAAAAAGTTTTCATCACAGAATAAAAACTCATTATTTTAAAGTCTTCATCTTTAAAATGCATTTATATTGCAGTGGCAGAGAGCGGCATTTTGTTTCAAGATAATTATTCAAATCAACGAGATATGATATAATTCTAGAGAAGAATTGGTGTGATTAATAAAAAGCGGTTTAGGTATTTTTTTCCTAAGACTTGAATTTGAAATTCCCCCGACACAATTTGAAATGAAAGTGTTAAATTTTCCTTGAATTGCATTTTATTGCAGAAAATGTATCCTAGGAGAATGAAATTTGCAATTTCCGAAAACGTTGTACATGCAAGGAAACCAAACGGCCGTAAATTCAAGACGGCCATAATAAATACCAAGCTGAACCGTAGACCAGTCAGTGCTCTAGACAACCCGATCATGATTGATTGCAGCTCTCGTCTTGCACACGTGAAACTTCTTTATTTATACAATTTGTACGTTTGGTTTTGATGTATTTTCAATCCTTGGTATAGCTGGACATTTCACCTTTTATTTCGTGTTGAAACGAAACGGTACGGGATGTAGCCGAAAAATGATGATGGCTGACTGCCAGCACACGTCTCTCTGCTGCCCAGTTCTGTCGGGCCTTATAGCTGTCCTCCCTCGTGGTCGTTTGGAAACTTCCACCCGGTCGTATTAATCACAAACCCATACTTTCTAGCATAAAGAAATGCATTGGATGGTTCCCGACGAATCGAATTGGAAGCGTTCACTAAAACTAGGAAAGTAAGGCACAAAACTTTTAGCTATGCCGTATTCGATACGCACATGGCCTTTTCAACAACAACAACAACGACGACAATGTGAGTGGAGATTTTCTTTGGTTTCGTCGACTGTATTTTCTGCCTATTTCGTTCCTGAAACTCAATTTTGTTGCAGGAAATTCTTGCTGGGTGAAATCGAGAATAGTGGTCCTAAAACATATGCAATTGTAACCCGCATAAGAAGATCCAACACTCGTGCATTTGTTGCCATCTTGTCTTGTAAAATGTGGATCGCTTTACGTCAGTTATGATCGTGACCTATCTTTCGCGAAAGGTATTTACCTTTCGCGAAAGCTATGAAATAAATATGAAATCATCGTAAGTTATTATCAACCTTTCGCACATGCTTTCGCGAAAGATGAACCCAACGTTTCGCGAGCAGTGACCAGTTTAATTCTTGGGCGTACTGTATGCTTTCAATACTACTGCAGGTTCGGCAGATGACCCCGCAAGGCGAGATGTTGGGGTTCTCAGAACACTTGTTGTTCAGAATATTTGGGTTCTTCCGCCATATTTTTTTGCACGCGATATGTCAAATTATTTATTATAGTCCTCCAATGCATCCAACATCCCACACTGAATTTATCATATTTATGCCCTCCCCCTTCTAATTAGAGGGGGAGGGCATAAATATGATAAATTCATAAGTCTGTCCCTCTGTCCGCTGAACCAAAGCTCTTATCCAAGAAATTTTGGTTGCCCAAGGTTGGAAACTAGAAAAGTTAGTAAATAAGCCGGTATGGGATGTCTTCCTATAAACGCTGGTTCCATTAATTAGGCAATACGTTAATATCCAAGAAGTGTATTTCATTATTGTCAGTAAAATCATCAAAAGTGAATTTGATGTTCTTGTCATACTTATTCAGTTCAGATTGTATTGTTGCAAAATCAGAGGGCTTAGCTAAAATCAGAGTATCATCTACAAAGCGACAGTAAAATTTTATAACATTGTTTTCGAACAGATTATTTACCACATCTTTTTCGAGTTCAGTCATGAATATGTCCGCAAGCACAGGACCAAGTGATGTGCCCATGGTAACTCCGTCAATTTGTTGATAAAAAGTTCCATTAGCTGAAATTACTGTCTTGGTACAGGAGTCCAGTATTAATTTCTTTAGAGTTCGTTTTCTGAGATTAGTGGATATCAACTGTAGATTGTAGACACGGTCTAAAATTATATTAACTGTTTTGGAAAGTGGCACATTGGTAAATAATGATTCAACATCAAATGAAACAAAACGGTACCCTTGTTCAAAGTGTTCACGGGGGATGTTGTTAATCCGGCTGACGGCATCAAAAGAGTCTTTAAGACGGTATTCGTTAGTTCCTAGTGGTTGAAGAATCTTGGATAAATACTTTCCGATTTTGGAGTACACAGTTCCTGTCGTATCGACAACTGGGCGGAACTTCGGAATATCCGAGTATTCCTTGTGAATTTTGGGAAGGCCATGGGCTCTCGCAGAGTAAGCAGCTTGTGGTCTTATAGCTTTGTAGGTGTCGTCGTCAATTTCATTTCTCTTCAGTAGAGTCCTTAAATAAGTCTGTACGGTTCTGAGCTGAGTGAGGGTAGGATCTCTCTGCAGTAATTTAAACTTCTTTCTGTCCGCGAACAAGGCAGCAATATTGGTATAGTAGTCGTCTCTTTTCAAAAGAACAATTCCATTTCCTTTATCGGGTTTGAGGATGGCGAACCTCTCCTTCAGCGACTTCAATGTTTGGATGTGTTTGTGGTCCGTATTAAGGCGTTTATCGTCGAAGTCCAGGATATTATAAGCCAGAGATCTGAGGGAAGTCCTGATGCGTTCTCTTTTTATGAATGAAGACGGTATGAGGTGATGATTTCGTAGTTTCTCCCACAACAATTCCACCTGATTCCTTAGATCTTGTGGCTAGTCCGTATTTCAGCCCAAACTGTAAGACACTTACTTCGTTTGTGGTTAAGGATTCTCCTGTTAAGTTTGTGATGATCATGTTGGGATTGTTCCGTAGGCCCTGTTTTCGGTTATATTCTCGCACCAAGCTGTTGTATTTATCATCAAGTGTTTTCTTTGCTTTTTCTGTTACGAAGTCTGATGATCTCTCGGCATGGATCCGTAGGGCTGTTCCCTTTAGCCATGTCGTTTGCTTGAGCAGAGCTGTTTGGTGAAGCGACGCTGTTGTTTTCTCTTTCTGTAGATCTGCATGTTTCTGGCTGATTTCTTCTTTTAGCAATCGTTTGTGGTGTTGACTTCTGAGCTTGTGTCGCTTGGACTTTAGGTTCTTCCACCGGATGAATATGGGTATCAGGTTGTTGTCTCTGCATTTCTTCAAGAACTCAAGATCAAGTTCAAGTTTTTCCGAAAGGCAGCTCTGTAGGCGTTGGTTTCTCTGTATAGACGGAGCTCAGTGGATCGGAGCTGTCTCCAAATATTAGAATTTCCACTGACTAGCTTTGCATAATAAAGCAGGGTAAGCACTCCGAAGAATGACAAGCAGTTCATTGTGACTCGATATTTCGGTTTATTTCTTGAAACCATCGTCAGGAGTAATTTGACAGAGAAACCAAATGATATATATACAGGTAAGGTGTTGAAATAATCAGTGACGAATAAACATATATGTAAAAATGGCATCAGTGTGAATTATGTGCAGTAAAAACAGTTGTTGTGGCAATACATTCAGATAAGATCAATAAAAGATCTGATACATGATTTAAGAGATTAACAGCATGTGGGATTAAACAGTGTGTGGTGACAATAAACAAAGATTCAGTTAAGGTTGACAAGTGTTTGTATAGGGAGGTGATCAGTTCAATATAATATACATTTGTCAGATTATCAATCAAACAAAGCTAACTGTTTTGTAGCTTTCAGTCCGTGGTTTAATTGGGGTTTATTGTTTTTAATTGCAAATGCCTCTTTAAATAATAATTCTGACCAATGTTGAGATTTATCTATAACTTTCATGTTGTTAAAAATAATCAGAGGGAGTCTAGGTTCAAAAATGGTGTCTGAGTTAGGCATGCTGAACAATCTCATAATATGGTCAAAGTGCTCACAGTTTTGAATATGATTGAAAATCTCACTGTTATTGTCCTCAGCATGCTCGGTAGCTCTTGTAATAAGACATCTTTTAATTTTACCTATGTACTGTTGAGAGCAACCTGGACAAGAGAATTTATACACAACCATATTTTGAAATTCTTCAACAATTCGATCCTTCATAGAAGTGAAGTAAGATGTCTTAGTGTTGTAGAAAAGAACAATGATCTTAACTTTAACGTTTAACAACCTATTGACTTTGGACATCGTTTTCTTGACTAGCTGTTCACCTTGTCTTCCTATATAGGGAAGCCTAACAGATATTTTAGTTTCTTCTGTTGTTCTGTCATTCTTGGCTGATTGCTTCCTTGCTGTGTTTCACCACAATATACTCTCAAGGAATGTAGTTCTCACAACCAGGTCACATTTTCGGATTTGGCGAAAGCCCCGGCTACCATCTTGCATCAAAACATTGTATTATTACTTGTTGGTCGATACCTGGAATATGTATTGTGCGAGGCATGCCAAAAAAAGTGACGAAACAGAAATTTTTTTATTATCCAAATTAGGCCTCCACCGACCAAAACAGAACAGAAGAATGGCGGGGCAGTGTCGGATTAAAGCAGAAGGGGGGAGCATACAATTGGGCAATCTCTGATTGCTTCCTTCCTGTGTTTAATCTTTTACAATCTACTGCTAAAGCATCTTCTGCATTCAACCAAATCTTTCAGGCTTTTACATATGCGTTTTCCGTTTATTTTGTACCAATATACACTGACTAAAACTGTCTGGCTGATGGGTTGTTGCACCTTTTGGGTGCTGCCTCATGTTTTAAAGATGTAATCAACCTCAAATCTGGGCTGAAATCGATGTCTCTCAAACTCAGCGAAAGTGACGTATGCTACAACAGGTACAAAATGAGACACATTTGACCACAAAAAACTAAACTTGTTTCTACCATTCACGAGAAAATAGAAGGAATTGATCTTTAAAAACTAGAGCATAGTCTGAGGGATGCCCACATTTGATCAAAATGATACCCCCCATGATAGATACATGTTGGTGGTTAACGTTTCATGAGTAAGTTGAATGGGATTGCGTCGGGTGGCGGTGAAAATGATCAGTGCCGGTAAGCATGTTTACAAGATACCCCCCGGATGCACATTTGATAGAAATTGAGTAATATTTGTAGTGGAATATAAGTATACATGTTATAGTAGTTTATGGGTAATTTCATTCAGATTGCGTTTGGTGGCGGCACGGTATGAACTAGTTGACAATGAGACCTCACTCGGTCGCGACTGCGGTTAACGGATTTTCTACCCCTGTTATCACTGTTAAAAAATATGAACTTGAACAAGAAAAAAAACCTTAATATTTCTTAAGTTTTCTCAATTTTTCTTGGGAGTCTGACAAGATAATGTTATTTGCGCTGAAAACTTACCTCACTTCCACTGTTTGCATTTCTTGTCTACATGAAATACCACAGTAAGAATTTAAATGACACAGTTATCTCCCCTGCTAGTCACCTGATAGCATAGCTACCCACAATTCTACTTCCTTCTTGTTCTACTGCTTCGTAGGGCTGGAAGTAAACATTGTCAACTCCGTGAAAAAGTGCCTTTTCTAGCGAAACTACTCACAGTTGGATTACCTCAGACGTCTGATTTCCTGCAAGAAGTCCTTTGGGAAGTATTCTATAAGTTATCAGCGTAAAAATGGCTCAAAATATGTCTCAATTGTCATGCATGTCTTGTGGAGGTGACAAGCCTAGTTATGGCCTTCACTCAACGTGTCCGCCATGCCGCCAGGGAAGAATCTGTACATGGGACACGGCCTGTGAAGAGTGTATTGTGTGGGCGCCCGGCATATTCCAGGTGTATCTAGCCGGTTCTCTGGCAGCTAACGAGGGAAATGGTGTCGTTAGGCCTACCAATCTCGCCAACGAGACATATGTAGCACAGTCTCCTCGTACTAGCGTAGGCGAGGAGTCTAGGGGGCTTGTTAGTTCTGTAGCTGGGTCTACGTTAGTCAGCCTATTGAACGTAAATAAAGATAAACAAACGCCCCCCCCGCTCACGATGCTTCCATTTCAGACCAGGCGAAGGGTCAGTCAGGTAAGGCAATGACCCGGTTGGTACAGGTGGAAGGGATAATCGAAGATTTGGAGTCTGGCACTACGACGACTGTGGACGTGGAGATTCCAATTGAGCGGACGCCTGGATACGACGATGAAGGGAGATCGGTAACGGATCCAGGCTTAGCGTGGGAAAGCCAGGGGACTCCGATCTCTCGATCGGGGTCAACTTATGACTACGAAAACTTAGGCAGCACTAGTGAGGGGCCTAATGTTAAGTTTTCATTTGGATCCGGGGTTGGGAAGATACCTTCCTCGACGCTGTCGAGGCCTGGACTTCCCGGTCGCTCAGTTATGCCTGTAACTGCTGCTTCCGGTTTGTCTGAATTTTCCCAACCTGCTTCCGGTTTTTCTGGTGGCCTTCCTCGTCCCCCTGCCGAGACGTTTGTATCTACGAGCCTTCTGGGCCACCAGAGATTAAGGTTCCCGCAACAACGGCAGTATGGTATGTATACAGGTACCTATGATATGCCAAATTATTTCCCTGTCTCTGAGATGCGTTATCAAGAACCCTCTCAATCAGGTCAAATTATGCGGCATCCGGTTGCTGGTCTACCTTCGCCCTTGCGTGGCTTAGGTCAGATATCTGCTTCCGGGGGTGTTCGTGGTACGGGACCGGGATTATTACGTATGATGCGTCCTCCTATACGTGCTTCCTGGTTTACGACCTCGTATGCCAGTTCACCGACCTTTACAGTGGCCGTGCTCACGTCCAGCTGGAGGGTCCTTGAGTGTGAACACACCTCGTCAGGCCTTGCTTCCGGTCCACTCTCAAGTGACTGATCCCACATTGGCTGCCATACTGCGCGGTATGGAACAGCAACGTGAGGAAATGAAGGAATTGAGAGAGATGATGACCAGTCAATTCCGAAGTAGTACGCCACTGCTTCCGGTTTTGACTGAACAGTCTAGGAAACCGGAAGCTAATTTGTCGAGGACTATCCCTTCCAATACTCCCTCCTGGCAGGAAGCCCCGGAAGCTATGGAAGTGGATAGGGACCAGTACGGTAGATCTGAATTGAATGAACCTACCAATACTGATCCGGATGCTAGGAAATATTATGAGCTTATTTCCGGCATCTATGACTTAATTCCTGATATGCAGCTTCCGGTCCCGCATGCGGGGGATATTGAAACTGAATCAGGAGAGTCAAATCGGGTTACGAGATCGGCTACCACGCTTCCGGCCTCAACTGCTATACATTCTATTTGCCACTTGTTCCATAGAACTTTAGCAGAACCCGTTACGCAGGAGGAACGTGCAGTAAGGCTGAGACCTAAAGCTCGCTTCCGCCCTGCAGGATCTTCTGGTCCGTTCCCAGTACAGAAGCCAAACATACGAAGTTACGGCGTACATAACTCACCGTTTAGCTTCCGGTCTGCAGAGGTGAACGGCGACTTTCAGTATTTATGTCCTAGCAATACTAAAGTGCCTAGTAATCCAGATGTTCCTTGCACGAACAAACAGGCGCAGTACTTGAGGAAACTGCTCGACAAGGAGTGGCGATTACGAATCACCTCGATTGGTTTCTTAAAGCCATAAAGGATGGTTTATTCTCGCTGTCTGGCGCGGACAGTCAAGAACAGTTACAGGAGGGTATAAACCTCGTTCTTGACTACCAGAAGATTGCTTCCGGTGCTGTAGAAGATTTACTGGTACACAATGCCTACCTATCTTCTATGCTAGTGTATTTAAGGAGAAAGGCCTTCATTCCTTTTATGCATAGTTACACACCGGAAGCTGTAAAGAGGAGTCTACTAGAGACATCTACGGCTCCTTCTTTACTGTTTGGTGATGCTGTTGCCGAAGTTCGACCTGAAATGGATCGTATAGAGCATGACAGGTCAGTTGCTTCCGGTGCTTCGTCCAAGAGACCTATGGCTTCCGGGTCGGGTCCAAAGGCGAAGAAGGCTAAGAAGAACCCGCCTAGTTCCAAGGCTAATAAGGGTGCTTCCGGCCAACAGCAGAGCCAAGCGCCTGCTTCTTTAGAGCCTAGAGTATCTACCTATGGCCATAAGAAGCAGGGTAAGGGGAAATCTAAGCAGTCGAAGAAGGATTCCTGATGTCTCGGGCCGTACCGGGTGGCTTCCGGTATGGCGGGAACACCGAGACATAACGTTTCCAGTTCCCCAGCAACTAGACCTTCCGGTAGGGGGAAGGCTGCAGTTGTTTTGGAGGAACTGGATAAGGATCGGGACGGAAGCGTGGGTCATTCGAACGATCAGATACGGCTATCGCCTATTGTTCGACACGCTTCCTCCCTTGACTGCTCATCCCCTTCCGTCTCGTATACCATTACGAACGGGTCATCTATCAGCAATACAGTCCTCTGTGGACAAGCTGATAGAGAAGGCAGCTGTAATAGAGCTTCCGGTTTGGGACACGTCACCCGGGTTCTATTCGCCGGTCTTTCTGGTCCCCAAGAAAGACACGTCCGAGATGCGCATGGTTATAAACCTAAAGCGCCTCAACAAGGACTACCTCACTCCACCGCCACACTTCCGCATGGAGTCCTTCCGGTCTATCCGGACAGTACTCAGGCAAGGGGAATGGCTGACTTCTCTGGATTTAAGGGATGCATACCTGCATATCCCGATACATCTGGGGGACAGGAAGTACTTGAGATTCATGGTCGGCAAACGACGCTTCCAAATTCAAGTGCTTCCGTTCGGCCTGTCCACTTCCCCTTGGGTGTTTACACGAGTGTTTACACCAGTGGCACAATTCCTGCACAGTCTAGGTATAAAGTACCACTTTTATATCGACGACTCCCTGCTAAGGAATGCCTGCAAGGAGCAGTTAATCCTAGACACCCAGTTTGTCTTAAGGATATTGACTTCTCTGGGATACATCCCACACGAAGAGAAATCAGAGCTGATTCCTTCGCAAAGGCGCAAATTTCTGGGGGTGGAATACGATACGCTACGAGCTCTCGCCAAACCCCCAGAAGATCGATGGCTAAAGATAACGACGAAGATACCTCAGTTCCTCAAGTTATCTCAGGCCAGGGCTTTACACTTTGCTGCGATAATCGGCCTCTTGACGTCAACACAGGACGTAACCCCAAGAGGGCGGTTGCAGCTTCGGCCATTAATGATTTACTTCAATCATCAATGGGTCGAAAGGCAGTTGAATCCGTGGATACCTGTAACACCGCTAGTCAAACAATGCCTCCTATGGTGGCTGGATCCACTCAACGTTATGCCAGGTGTGTCCCTACTTCCGTTTCGTCCGTCACATCACCTGTTCACGGACGCATCTATGGAAGGATGGGGAGCCCACCTCGAGTCCCAAGTCGACATCCGGGTTATGGACAATCGAGGAACGCTCGTACCATATAAACGTGTTGGAGTTTATGGCAGTGACACATGCCATCCGCACGTGGGTGAGCGTATTGACCGACAAGAACCTGCTGGTTGCGACGGACAACACAACAGTTGTGTCCTATATCAACAAGCAGGGGGGGACGAGATCTCCGCAATTACAAAGCCAAGCGGAAATCTTTTTCGGTCTGTGTTGGGACAACAACATATCGGTGTTGGCCAGGCACATCCCGGGGGTACTGAACGTCTTAGCGGATTCGCTTTCACGACGGAATCAGATAATTCCCACGGAGTGGCAACTTCACCCAGACATACTAAAACAAATAGCTCATGTCTGGGAGATGCCACACATGGATCTGTTCGCCACTCGGCGCAACAATCTACTACCACTGTTCATGTCGCCGGTCCCGGATCCGTCGGCGTATGCAGTGGACGCACTATCGCAGGACTGGTCAAGGATGGTAGCATATGCGTTCCCTCCTCCAGCTATCCTAGCGAAGGTACTCCAGAAGATCCGCGAACACACATGTGTCGTTTATCTGATTGTTCCAGCAAGGCCGTGGTTCCCGGAACTACTAGATCTTCTGGTGGATGTACCAAGACAGCTTCCGGTATGGCACAATCTACTGCGCCAGCCCGGAACGTCGATATTCCACAGCCAGCCAGGACTGTTCCACTACCATGTGTGCAAGTGCTCAAGAAGCACTTTGCTCAGGCGGGATTTTCAGCGGAGGTTGGGCGCCGAATGGCACAATCAATTCGACCGTCCTCTTCCGCTGTATACAACTCAAAGTGGGCAATCTTCGATCTTTGGTGTGGAGAGAGGGATATCAATCCATCCTGCGCAACTATCCCGGAAGTAGCAGAGTTTCTATTGTACCTGTTCAGGGATAGGGGCCTGGTGCCCGCTACGGTAGAAGGTTATAGAGCGGCTATTGCTCAACCTATTCTACTGGGTACTGGGATTAATCCCTCGACTGATCCAAACTTATCTGCACTAATCAAGTCATACAAGATAACTGGTCAGTCGGCTGTTCCGAAATTACCTAAGTGGGACTTAGCCTTAGTACTTCGGCAATTAGGAGAGCCACCTTTCGAGCCAATAGAGGCTATTGAGCTAAAATATCTATCATACAAAACTTCGTTTTTGTTGGCTCTTGCTTCGGCAGCTAGAGTGTCAGAGCTGCATGCGCTCGATAAAAGGAACATCAGACACTCTAGGGACTGGAGCAAGGTAGTTCTCACAACAGTACCTGAGTTTGTGGCCAAGAATCAAGCCCTCTACGATTCCATATCTCGAGAGTTCACAATTCCAGCCTTATCTGATTTCCTTTCGTCCGGTCTTGAATCAGACATGTTAATGTGTCCGGTTCGGGCACTTGCGTGTTACCTGAATCGTACAGAGGAGATCAGAGCGGGAAGGAGGCGTTTGTTTATCCCTTTCGATCCCAAAGCCAAACAAGAGATAAGTAAAAACACTATCTCGAGTTGGCTCAAAAATACGATTCGGCTAGCGTACTCCACGGCTACTGATAGGCAAGCCGCGCTTGTAAACGTTTCGGGTCACGAGATTAGGGCATTAGCGGCATCATGGCCTCTATGGTCCAACAGATCGGTGACTGACATTATGAGGGCGTGCTACTGGAGGTCAAACACGACATTTGCCTCCTACTATCTCCGGGACATGACGTTGGCATGTAACGACCTCTATTCCATCGGCCCACTTGTGACCGCACAGCGGGTGTCAGGGGGACCGAGGCCAGCAATATAGCTACAAAAGTCCGGGCGTACAGTTGTAACCCTGCTTGCGGGTGAGTGCATTTTTTTCTCTCGGCCCCTTTCGAAAAAAAGGGGGGGGCGTGTCTTGCATCTCAGCCTTGAAGTCAGAGTAGCAACAGAGGTTCCCTGTGTACCATAGGCATACAGGTTATTACTGTTGTATGTTCTCATGGATCCTCTGTGAGGTAGAAGATCTGTGATTTCTACTCTGTACTAGTCACTATGTATGGCATTTATCACTAACCACGGATTGTATCAGTTTGCCCACCTACCTTACGGTGGCACTCTATGCAAAGAGTGGAAGTGAGGTAAGTTTTCAGCGCAAATAACAAAAAAAAATCACAGGTAAATTTTCTGTTATTAAGCTCAAACTTACCTCACTTCCAGTGATGCCCGCCCATCCTCCCCGCTATGATACATCCAGACCATGTATCGCAGTGGAACAAGAAGGAAGTAGAATTGTGGGTAGCTATGCTATCAGGTGACTAGCAGGGGAGATAACTGTGTCATTTAAATTCTTACTGTGGTATTTCATGTAGACAAGAAATGCAAAGAGTGGAAGTGAGGTAAGTTTTAGCTTAATAACAGAAAATTTACCTTTTTTTTTTTTTACCTAAGATTAATGCCATAAGAAATTATTTCTCAAGCAAGAAATTATTTCTCAATTTTTCTTACTTTTTCTTGGGAGTCTGACAAGAAATTATTTCTTATTTAAGATTTACCTTTAAGAATTATTTTCTAGAATGAGAAAAGAAAACTCAATATTTCTTAATTTTTCTTGGGAATCATTTTTACCCCTCAGCCTATTAGGCTGCGGGGTCTTGTCGTCGGCATGGTCGTCCAGTCGTCCGGTCGTCAGTCGTCAACAATTCTTGTGACCGGTCTAGAAGCCAAACCGTTGCTTCTAGAGACTTCAAATTTGGTATACAGGATTGTTGGGTGGTCAGTCACAAGCCTATCGAATTTGGGTAATTTGGGATTAATTTTGCGGTTTCCATGGCAACGTCACGGAAAATTCATCAACAATTCTTGTGACCGGTCTAGAAGCCAAACCGTTGCTTCTCCAGACTTCAAATTTGGTATTCAGGATTGTTGAGTGGTCAACCACAAGCCTATTGAATCTCGACCCGATTGGTTATAAACTTTGGCAGCCATCTTTAATTTATGCGAAACCGTAACAGCTTTCTCGTTACCAAGATACCTTTAGAACTACTTACCCTAGGCACACCAAACTTGCCGTGCACATCCATATGCTTGTGACCCAGAACCCTATTGAATCTGGACCCGATTGGGTGGAAACTTTGGCAGCCATCTTTAATTTATGCGAAACCATGAATCTTGTGTATCTCGGAAACCATTTCGCTGTTCAGTGTGAAACTTGGTATAGATTATCGATACATCAAGAAACTTTAAAGGAATGACCAAACCAGTTTCCCTGATTGGGTGAAAGCCTTGGTGGCCATCTTTAATTTATGCAGAATCTTTAATGATGTATTTCTCTGATACCATTGAAGTGTTCTATACGAAACTTGGTATTCAGCATCGATGTATCGAGAGACTTGCAATGAATAACCACATCAGTTTTTCTGAGAGGCGGGAAGGATGGCCGACCATTTTTAATTTATGCAAAATCATTAATGATCTCTATCTCTGATACCGTTCAAGTGCTCGATGTAAAATTTGGTAAACATCATCGATGCATCAAGAGACTTATTATGAATGACAGAACTGGTTTCTCTGATTGGGCGGAAATCTTGGTGGCCATCTTTAATTTATGCAAAAATTTTAATGATATCTCTGATACCATTTAAGTGTTCTATATGAAACTTGGTATACAGCATCGATGTAACCACATCGATGAATAACCACATCAGTTCCTCTGAATGACAGGAAGGATAGGCAGCCATCTTTAATTTATGCAAAATCATTAATGATCTCTATCTCTGATACCGTTCAACTGCTCGATGTAACATTTGATATACATCATCATTGCATTAAGAGACTTACGATGATTGACAGAACTGGTTTCTCTGATTGGGCAGAAATCTTGGTGACCATTTTAATTTATGCAAAATCATTAATGATCTATATACCATTTTAGTGCTTCATATGAAACTATAAATCATCGATACATCAAGAAACTTACAATTAATGACAACCAATTTGTCTGATTAGGTGAAAAACTTGATTGCCATCTTTAATTTATGCAAAATCTATACCTCTGGTACTGTTCAAGTGTTTGATGTAAGACTTTGTATACATCATCAATACATCAAGAGACTAAAAATGAATGACTAAACAGTTTTCTCTGATTGGATGGAAACCTTGCAGCCATTTTCAATATATTGATTGGACAGAAAACTTTGCGGCCATTTCTGATTGCAAGTTTTTGATAATCTGTATATTTGTCACTTGTCTGCTTGATGTTCTTGATGTTTCCAAAGTAGTATGGTTCAAATTGAATAGATGGTGAATGGCTGGCACCCAGAGCCAAGGGGTTTTAGATGCGCGGCTCCATATTCCTATCAAAAACTCTATATTACTTGGCTCCCACTGAAAATTGGAAGACTTAGTACATGTATTATTGTTCAGATTATTATTAGGGTTCAAAGCAAGAATGGCTTGAAGCCTCTTGTTTTTGTTCAGAATATTTTTGTTCTTCCTCCATATTTTTGTCGCGAGCGATATGTCAAATTATTTATTATAGTTCTCCAATGCATCCAACATCCCACACTGAATTTATCATATTTTAATCTTTTACAAGCCAGTGCTAAAGCATCTTCTGCATACACCCAAATCTTGCAGGCTTTTACATATGCATTTTTCATTCATTGTGTACCAATATACACTGACTAAAACTGTCTGGCTGAGGGGTTGTTGCACCTTTTAGGTGCTGCCTCATGTTCCTACCTAAGATTAATGCCATAAGAAATTATTTCTCAATTTTTCTTGTGTCTGGCAAAAAAGTATTTCTTATTTAAAACTCTTTGCCCCATGTTGACGCCATTTGACACCCCGTTCTAAACCATACAGGCTTTTCTAGGCTGCCCCATAGACCTTTTTGGTGATCACCTGTAAATTGTCAGGTACAAATCTATTGGAGGGCTGGGGTCAAAGGTTTATTATTTTTTTCAATTATTTTTACAGTGACCAATAATTTAGCATGTTTAATATTTTCTGAAATAAAATATTATTTAATGAGGTTAATTAATTAATTTATTACATAAGGCGTCAAATGGCGTCATCATGGACTAGGAAGGGGCGTCAAATGGCGTCACCATGGGGCAATGGTAGTAAGCCTCCAGGCAAAGAGTTAAGATTTGCCTTTAAGAATTATTTTCTAGAACGAGAAAAGAAAACTCAATATTTCTTAATTTTTCTCAAATTTTCTTGGGAGTCTGACAAGATAATTTTTCTTATCTAAGATTAATGCCATAAGAAATTATTTCTCAAGCAAGAAATTATTTCTCACTTTTTCTTACTTTTTCTTGGGAGTCTGACAAGATAATTTTTCTCACCTAAGATTCATGCCATAAGAAATTATTTCTCAAGCAAGAAATTATTTCTCACTTCTTCTTACTTTTTCTTGGGGATCTGACAAGATAATCTTTCTCACTTAAGATTTGTCACAAAAATTATTTTCTTAAGCAAGAAATTATTTCTTACTTTTTCTTGCAAGTCTGTGAAGATACATTGCAGGAATATTTTTCTCCAACAAGAACACTAAAGAAATTAGTTATTACCATTTCCCAGATATAATTAGAATATCTCGTATTTTTCTCTCTTGATCAATACTTTTAGGTTTTCACTGTATCCTGTCATGATATTATATCGGAGCCACCATCGACCATACAAAAACATACACCTTCCAAAATAGCAAACTTCACATCAATGGATTCCTGAATAATTTCCCTTCACACTCCGCATAGATTGAACAACATTCGTGCCATATTTGCTCTGTTTCCAGCCGTTTAAAATTATTGTTATTTGCGCTGAAAACTTACCTCACTTCCACTCTTTGCATTTCTTGTTTCACATGAAATCATCTAGTAAGAATTTTGAATAACACAGTTCTCTCCCCTGCTAGTCACCTGACTGCTCACTTACCCATAATTCCTCCTTATTGTTTCCTACTGCTGTGGGTCAGGAAGTAAAATTGTCAGCTCCGTGAAAATTGCCTATTCCTAGCGAAATCACTAGCAGTTGGATTACCTCAGACGTCTGATATTCTTCAAGAAGTCCTTTGGGAAGTATTCTATACGTTATCAGCGAAATTATGGCTCAAAATATGTCTCAAATGTCATGTATGTCTTGTGGTGGTGACAAGCCTGTATATGACCTTCACTCCACGTGTCCCCAATGTCGCCAGGGAAGAGTATGTACCTGGGACACAGCCTGTGAGGAATGTATTGTGTGGGCGCCCGGCATATTCCAAGTGTATCTGGCCGGGTCACTGGCAGCTATTGAGGAAAATAAAGCTGTTATGTCTACCAATCTCACCAATGAGACGTATGTAGCTATGTCTCCACGTACCAGCGTGGTCGAGGAGACTAGGGGGTTTGTTAGTTCGCCAGCTCGGTCTACTCTAGTCAGTTTGTTGAACGTAAATAAAGATAAACAAACGCCCCCTCCCGCTCACGATTCTTCCATTTCAGACCAGGCGAAGGGTCAATCAGGTAAGAAACCGACCCGGGTTGTACAAGTGGAAGGGACAATCGAAGATGTGGAATCCGGCACTACTACGACTGTGGAGGTCGAGCTTCCGATCGAGCGGACGCCTGGATACGACGATGAAGGGAAATCGGTAACGGAGCCAGGCTTAGCGTGGGAAAGCCAGTCAATTCCGATCTCTCGATCGGATTCGACTTATGACTATGAAAACTTGGGCAATACTAGTGAGGCGCCTAACGTTAAATTTTCATTTGGTTCCGGGATTGGGAGATTGCCTTCCTCAACGCTGTTGAGGCCTGGACTTTCTGGTCGTTCTATAACATCTACTAACACTGGAACGACTGGTTTGTCTAACTTCTCCCAATCTGCTTCCGGTTTCTCTGGTGGCCTTCCTCGTCCCCCTGCCGAGACGTCTGTCACTACGAGCCTTCTGGGCCACCGGAGATTGAGGTTCCCACAACAACGGCAGTATGGCATGTATGCAGGTACCTATGATATGCCAAATTTTTTACCTGCCTCTGAGATGCGGTATAGAGACCCCTCTCAAGTAGGTCAAATTATGCGGCATCCGGTTGCTAGTTTGACTTCGCCCTTGCGTGGCTTAGCTCAAATTTCTGCTTCCGGTGGTATTCAAGGTATGGGACCAGCTATGCTACGTATGATGCGTCCTCCTATACGTGGTTCCAGTTTACGACCTCGTATGCCAGTTCACCGACTATTACAGTGGCCGTGCTCACGGTCATTTGTAAGGTCCCCGAATGTGAACACACCCCGTCAGGCCCAGCTTCCGGTGCACTCTCAAGTGACGGATCCTACGTTGGCTGCTATTCTGCGCGGAATGGAACAGCAACGTGAGGAGATGAAGGAACTGAGAGAGATTATGACCAGCCAAATAAGGAGCGGTATGCCGCCGCATCCGGTTTTGGCTGAACAGTCTAGGCAACCGGAAGCAAGATTGACGGGGACTATCCCTTCCATTACTCCTCGTTGGCAGGAAGCCCCGGAAGCTATGGAAGTGGATAGGGACCAGTACGGTAGCTCGGAATTTAATGAACCTACTAATACTGATCCAGATACTAGGAAATATTACGATTTAATTTCCGGTATCTATGACTTGATTCCTGACATGCAGCTTCCGGTCCCACATGCGGGGGATATTGAAACTGAGTCGGGAGAGTCAAATCGGGTTATGAGGTCGGTTTCCACGCTTCCGGCCTCAACTGCTATACATTCTATTTGCCACTTGTTCCATAGAACATTAGCAGAACCCGCTACGCAGGAGGAACGTGCAGTCAGGCTGAGACCTAGAGCTCGCTTCCGCCCTGCAGGATCTTCTGGTCCATTTCCAGTACAGAAGCCAAGCATACGATCATATGGCGTACATGATTCACCGTTTAGCTTCCGGTCTGCAGAGGTGAACGGCGATTTTCAGTATTTGTGTCCTTCAAATACTAAATTGCCTAGTAATCCGGATGTTCCGTTTACGAACAAACAGGCCTCCGTACTAGAGGAAACTGCCCGACAAGGAGTGGCGATCACGAATCATCTGGACTGGTTTCTTAAAGCCATTAAGGATGGTTTGTTTTCGCTGTCGGGCGCGGACAGTCAAGAGCAGTTACAAGAGGGAATTAACCTCGTTCTTGACTACCAGAAGATTGCTTCCGGTGCAGTAGAAGATTTACTGGTGCATAACGCCTACCTATCTTCTATGCTGGTGTATTTAAGGAGAAGGGCCTTCATTCCTTTGATGCACGATTATACACCGGAAGCAGTAAAGAGAAGCCTACTAGAAACTTCTACGGCTCCTTCTTTACTGTTTGGTGATGCTGTTGCCGAGGTCCGACCTGAAATGGATCGTATTGAACATGACAGGTCAGTGGCTTCCGGTGCTTCGACCAAGAGACCTATGGCTTCCGGGTCGGGTCCCAAGGCTAAGAACAACCCGCTTAGTTCCAAGACTGCTAAGGGTGCTTCCGGCCAACAGCAGAACCAAGCGCCTGCTTCTTTAGAGCCAAGATTATCGAGCTTTGGCCATAAGAAGCAGGGTAAGGGGAAAAGCAAGCAGTCAAAGAAGAATACCTGATGTCTCGGGCCATTCCGGTATGGCGGGAACACCGAGACATAATGTTTCCAGTCCCGCCACAACTAGACCTTCCGGTAGGGGGAAGGCTGCAGTTGTTTTGGCAGAACTGGATAAGGATCGGGGCGGAAGCGTGGGTCATTCGAACTATCAGATACGGCTATCGCCTATCGTTCGACACGCTTCCCCCCTTGACTGCATCTCCCCTTCCGTCTCGTATTCCATTACGAACGGGTCATCTATCAGCGATGCAGTCCTCTGTGGACAAGCTGATAGAGAAGGCTTCAGTAATAGAGCTTCCGGTTTGGGATACAACACCCGGGTTCTATTCGCCGGTCTTTCTGGTCCCCAAGAAAGACACGTCCGAGATGCGCATGGTTATCAACCTCAAGCGCCTCAACAAGGACTACCTCACTCCACCGCCACACTTCCGCATGGAGTCCTTCCGGTCTATCCGAACGGTACTCAAGCAAGGGGAATGGCTGACTTCTCTGGATTTAAGGGATGCATACCTTCATATCCCGATACATCCGGAGGACAGGAAGTACTTGAGATTCATGGTCGGCAAACGACACTTCCAGATTCAAGTGCTTCCGTTCGGCCTGTCCACTTCCCCTTGGGTGTTCACACGAGTGTTTACACCAGTGGCACAATTCCTGCACAGTCTAGGTATAAAGTACCACTTTTATATCGACGACTCCCTGCTAAGGAATGCCTGCAAAGAGCAGTTAATCCTAGACACGCAGTTTGTCTTAAGGACATTGACTTCTCTGGGATACATCCCACACGAAGAGAAGTCAGAACTGACTCCGTCGCAAAGGCGCAAATTTCTGGGGGTGGAATACGATACGCTTTTAGCTCTCGCCAAACCCCCAGAAGATCGTTGGCAAAAGATAACAACGAAGATACCTCAAATCCTCAAGTTATCTCAAGCCAGGGCTTTACACTTTGCTGCGATAATCGGCCTCTTGACGTCTACACAGGACGTAACACCAAGAGGGCGGTTGCAGCTTCGTCCCTTAATGATTTACTTCAATCATCAATGGGTCGAAAGGCAGTTGAACCCGTGGATACCTGTCACGCCTCTTGTCAAACAATGCCTCCAATGGTGGCTGGATCCACTCAACGTTATGCCGGGTGTGTCCCTACTTCCGTTTCGTCCGTCACATCACCTGTTCACGGACGCATCTATGGAAGGATGGGGAGCCCACCTCGAGTCCAGGTCGATATCCGGGTTATGGACAATCGAGGAACGCTCGTACCATATCAACGTGTTGGAGTTTATGGCAGTGACACATGCCATCCGCACGTGGGTGAGCGTATTGACCGACAAGAACCTGCTAGTTGCGACGGACAACACATCAGTCGTGTCCTACATCAACAAGCAGGGGGGGACGAGATCTCCGCAATTACAAAGCCAAGCGGAAATCTTTTTCGGTCTGTGTTGGGACAACAACATATCAGTGTTGGCCAGGCACATCCCGGGAATTCTGAATGTCTTAGCGGATTCGCTTTCACGACGGAATCAGATAATTCCCACAGAGTGGCAACTTCACCCAGCCATACTAAAACAAATAGCTCATGTCTGGGAGATGCCACACATAGATCTGTTCGCCACTCGGCACAACAATCTATTGCCCCTGTTCATGTCGCCGGTTCCGGATCCGTCGGCATATGCAGTGGACGCCCTATCGCAGGACTGGTCAAGGATGGTAGCATATGCGTTCCCTCCTCCAGCTATCCTAGCGAAGGTACTCCGGAAGATCCACGAACACACTTGTGTCGTTTATCTGATTGTTCCGTGATGGCCAGCAAGGCCGTGGTTCCCAGACTTACTGGATCTTCTGGTAGATGTACCAAGACAACTTCCAGTGTGGCACAATCTACTGCGCCAGCCCGGAACGTCGATATTCCACAGCCAGCCAGGACTATTCCACTACCACGTGTGCAAGTGCTCAAGAGACACTTCGCTCAGGCGGGATTTTCAACGGAAGTTGGGCGCCGAATGGCACAATCGATTCGACCGTCCTCTTCCGCTGTTTACGATTCAAAGTGGGCAATCTTCGATCTTTGGTGTGGAGAGAGGGATATCAATCCATCCAGAGCCACTATCCTTGAAGTAGCAGAGTTCTTATTGCACCTGTTCCGGGATAGGGGCTTAGTACCCGCTACGGTCGAAGGGTATAGGGCAGCCATTGCTCAACCTATTCTTCTGGGTACTGGGATTAATCCCTCGACTGATCCAAATTTATCTGCACTAATCAAGTCTTACAAGATATCTGGTCAGTCGGTTGTTCCGAAATTGCCAAAGTGGGACTTAGCCTTAGTACTTCGGCAATTAGGGAAGCCACCATTCGAGCCAATAGAGGCTATTGATCTCAAAATGTTATCATACAAAACTTCGTTTTTGTTGGCTCTTGCCTCGGCAGCTCGTGTGTCAGAGCTGCATGCGCTCGATAGAAGGAACGTCAGACACTCTAGGGACTGGAGCAATGTAGTTCTCACAACAGTTCCTGAGTTTGTGGCTAAGAATCAAGCCCTCTACGATTCCATATCTCGAGAGTTCACAATTCCAGCCTTATCTGATTTCCTTTCGTCCGGTCTTGAATCAGACATGTTGATGTGTCCGGTTCGTGCACTTGCGTGTTACCTGAATCGTACAGAGGAGATCAGAGCGGGTAGGAGGCGTTTGTTTATCCCTTTTGATCCCAAAGCCAAACAAGAAATAAGCAAAAATACTATCTCAAGTTGGCTCAAAAATACGATTCGGCTAGCGTATTCCACGGCTACGGATAGACAAGCCGCGCTTGTAAACGTTTCGGGTCACGAGATTAGGGCACTAGCGGCATCATGGCCTCTGTGGACTAACAGATCAGTGACTGACATTATGAGGGCGTGCTACTGGAGGTCAAACACGACATTTGCCTCTTTCTACCTCCGGGACATGACGTTAGCATGTGACGACCTCTATTCCATCGGCCCACTTGTGACTGCACAGCGGGTGTCTGTGGGACCGAGGCCAGCAAGATAGCAAGATAAAGTCCGGGCGTACAGTTTTTACCCTGCTTGCTGGTGAGTGCATTTTCCTCTCGATCCCTTTCGGAAAAAGGGGGGGGGGGCGTATATGCGACTCGACCTTGAAGTCAGAGTAGCGACAGAGGTTCCCTGTGTACTATAGGCATACAGGTTACGGCTGTTGTATGATCTCATGGATCCTCTTTGAGGTAGAAGATCGGTGATTTCTACTCTGTACTAGTCATCTTGTTCTTGGCATTTATCACTTACCACGGATTGTATCAGTTTGCCCACCAACCTTTCTGTGGCATTCTATGCAAAGAGTGGAAGTGAGGTAAGTTTTCAGCGCAAATAAAAAAAAAAATTCACAGGTAAATTTTCTGTTATTAAGCTAAAACTTACCTCACTTTAAGTGATGCCCACCCACCTCCCCTCTGTGATACATCCTAACCATGTATTGCAGTGGAAACAAGAAGGAGGAATTATGGGTAAGTGAGCAGTCAGGTGACTAGCAGGGGAGAGAACTGTGTTATTCAAAATTCTTACTAGATGATTTCATGTGAAACAAGAAATGCATAGAGTGGAAGTGAGGTAAGTTTTAGCTTAATAACAGAAAATTTACCTTTAACTGCGCTATGGAAATGCTCTATTTCACTATTCTTGTTTGCTTTCGATATTTAGTTCACATAATCTAGCCGAGTTCAAACTTACCACGTGATTCGGCAAGTGCGCAATAGGCCACCATGTGTTAGAACAATAATCTTTTGGTTGGTCATTTTAAATGTAGACCTACCACGTGGGTTGTTGTTTCACGTGATAGTCATGCAGAGCACCATCATGACCATGAAAAGACATGAAGCTCAAAACAGATACAAAATGGAACGAAAGTTGCTGGATTATCTATTGTTGTAAAGTTTGATATTTAGGAACGTATATTTTTTTTTTGCACGGTTGACCGACATGGGGGCAAGTGGTTCCAATATCAGACAGTGTCGTTACGTTATTCTGACGTTATTCAGCCAAATAATATCACAATATCAAATATAGCTGTCGTAACATCAGAGAAGACTCCCACATGCATAAATGTCCTAAATCCTAGAATAATGTATAGGAGGGAGACTCTTTTACAGTTCTATTTATTGGAACAGCCTATAAAATTGTAATGATATAACATGGAGAGTGTCAAAACATAAACAAGCCTGGGTGGTGGGCTGTTCAAATCACTTTTCGTCCGTTGTCCGTCCGTCCACAAGGCGGCCATCTTGGATTTCCCCATGAAACTTTGTTACCGTGATTTCTCAGGAACTACTTCATGGATCTTTTTCAAATTTGGTACACAGGTTCCCCTTGGGGTCTAGTTGTGCAGGATACCTTTTTTGGTCCGATTCGAAAATCCAATATGGCCACAAGGCGGCCATCTTGGATTTCCCCATGAAACTTTATCGCGATTTCTCAGGAACTACTGCATGGATCTTTCTCAAATTTGGTACACAGGTACCCGTTGGGGTTTAGTTGTGCAAGATACCTTTTCTGGTCCGATTCGAAAATCCAATATGGCCACCAGGCAGCCATCTTGGATTTCCCCATGAAACATAGTTATCGTCATTTCTCAGGAAGTACTATATGGATCTTTCTCAAATTTGGTACACAGTTTTCCCTTGGGGTCTAGTTGTGCAAGACACCTTTTTCGGTCCGATTTGAAAATCCAATATGGCCACCAGGCAGCCATCTTAGTTTTCCCCCTGAAACTTTATCGTGATTTCTCAGGAAGTACTGCATGGATCTCTCTCAAATTGGTACACAGGTTCCCTTTGTGGTCCAGTTGTGCAAGATACTTTTTTCGGTCCGATTCGAAAAATCCAATATGGCCACCAGGCAGCCATTTTGAATTTCCCCATAAAATCTTGTTATCTTGAATTCTCAGGAACTGATGGATGGATCTTTGTCAAATTTGGTACACAGGTTTCTCTTGTGGTCTAGTTGTGCAAGGTAGCTTTTCTGGTCCGATTCCAAAATCCAATATGGCCACCAGGTGGCCATCTTGGATTTCCCCATGAGACTTTGTTATTGCGATTTCTCAGGAACTATTGCATGGATCTTTTTTCAAATTTGATACACAGGTTCCCCCTGGTGTCTAGCTGTGCAAGATACCTTTTCTGGTCTGATTCGAAAATCCAATATGGCCTCCAGGCGGCCATCTTGGATTGCCCCATGAAACTTTGTTATCGTGATTCCTCCGGAAGTACCTCATGGATCTTTCTCAAATTTGGTACATAGGTTCCCCTTGGGGTCTAGTTGTGTAAGATACCTTTTTCGGTCCGATTCGAAAATCCAATATAGACACCAGGCGGCCATTTTGGATTTCCCCATGAAATTTTATCGTGATTTCTCAGGAAGTGCTGCATAGATCTTTCTCAAATTTTGTATACAGGTTCCCCTTGTGGTCCAGTTGTGCAAGATACCTTTTTGGTCCGATTCGAAAATCCAAGTTACGCTTCAAATTAATACTGTATTCCCGAGTTGTGACATTGCATCACAAGAGTCGGCTTATCAAACGATGGGGCATATTCTATATATTGACTATAGAGAATATCCATACTTTCACCTTCTATATCAAGGAGTTCAAATGATTCCGAATTAAAATGTATTTCTTCAAATTTTAAATCAGTTTACTTTAGTCCATGCCGTTGCAAGTGAACTGCAACGTCACTCTTGTGAAACAACGTCACAACTCGACAACTGTAGACTACTGCGTGTTTCGATCCAAGGGAGATAATCAGGGCTCATGCCAAAGTGTCAACGAGATTAGTCTTCGCTTCCAGTACCCAATGATGACACATGCAAAGAAAAATAAAAATACTACAAAACCAAGACGGAGGATCCTCCGAACATTCACTTTCAGACTAACTTTGCTCATTTCACTTGTACTATAACAACCGACATCAAGTACAGTTTCTAGAAATCTTGAAACTCCTGAACCTTAGATAGATAATATCTTGGTGTTTTCCAGTGTCCCTTTTTCGATCTTTTTCGCTCAAATTCGAAATTCTGCAAACAAAATTACAAATCAATCGTTTGTTCTTTTTAACAATGAACAAAAAGATCCTCTTGTCATTAGCTTACAATTATCAGACAATGGTGGGCGCCCAGATCCTTCAGGATATCTCGTTTAAAATTAAAAGTTGCATTTATTGGTAGTTAGACGTATTCTGAAAACACTATAATTTATTTGATCAAGCTCTTATTTCAAATTAATTTATGACGGAAATCACTTTTCAATTGAAGTAGCTTCTCCTAGCTTCATGGGCAAGGCTACTTTATGCCGCTATAGCTGAAACGAGCTGCAGTAGCCAGTTCTGGCAATCGTCTCATCAGACCAATGAAAACAAGAATGCAACTGCAACAAATTTTAATATTTAGTAGTTTAAGTTGTCCTCCAAATTAATAAATGCGTATCATTTCAACCCGTTTTGTAAAAATCTATAAGGCAACTCAAATTTGGTCCCGATCGAAGACATTGCAATTTTTATCATGTCATTCTTCCTGGTGAGACGAGGTGGCATTTGAAGAAAAATAACTAAAATAGCTCAAGTAAATTTAGCGAGGACAGCTGTGACTCTCATAGGACTCTGAGAGAGTGATTTAAAAATTGAAGCTGAACTAGAAGCATCGTAGTTAGTTAAAGAACTTCACATGATTTATTCACATTGAAAAGTAAGTACATTTTCTTTCAAGCTCCATGCGCCAAACTAGTATTGGTGTACAAATTTGTGTTAAAAAAATCTAATTAAAATTAGATTTAAAACTTGTTTCATATCGGACTGTTGAGCGGACATGCGCTAGTTTCATTCAGAAAACACTGGTATAAACATATTTCTAAATGTGCACAAGGTAGTAGTTCAGACTGGATAACAGACGTAGACTGCATGAAAATATTATTGTGTTCCCAACTATCAAAGAGATAGTTATGCCCCCCCCCCCCCTCTAACTAGAGGGGGGGCATATAGCGATCGCTTTGTCCGTCCGTCTGTCCATCTGTCTGTCTGTCCGTCTGTCCGTCCGAATTTCTTGTCCGGGCAATATCTCGGTTAATATTTGATGGACAGGATTGAAACTTGCATGGAATGTGGCCAGTGGCTCATAGTTGTGCAGCGTAGAGTTTTTTCCGAGTTCCGGTATAATTTCAAGAGTTATGGCCCTTTTTCTGAAATCTCTGTGAATGGGACTTGTCCGGGCTGGATCTTGGTTAATATTGTATGGACAAGTATGAAATTTGCATGATATGTGGTCAGTGACCCACAGTTGTGCAGCGTAAAGTTTCTCCACGTTTCGTTTATATTTTCAAGAGTTATGGCCCTCTGTTCCTGAATTCTCCGTGAATTGGGACTTGTCCGGGCTGGATCTCGGTTAATATTGTATGAACAATTATGAAATTTGCAGGATGTGTGGTCAGTGCCCTGTAGTTGTGCAGCGTGAAGTTTCTCCGCGTTTCGCATATATTTTCAAGAGTTATGGCCCTTTTTTCTTCAAATTTTTGTGAATTGGAACTTGTCCGGGCTGGATCTCGGTTAATATTGTATGGACAATTATGAAATTTGCAGGATATGTGGTCAGTGCCCTGTAGTTGTGCAGCGTGAAGTTTCTCCACATTTCGCTTATATTTTCAAGAGTTATGGCCCTTTTTTCTTCAAATCTTTGTGAATTGGGATTTGTAGGGCTCGATCTCGGTTAATATTGTATGAACAAGTACGAAATTTGCATGATATGTGGTCAGCGACCCATAGATGTGCAGCGTGAAGTTCTCTGTTTTCGGTTATATTTTCAAGAGTTATGGCCCTTTGTTTAAACCTAAGTGAATGGGATATATTTATTTGTCCAGGCTGGATCTCAGTCCATAACCGATTTGGACCAGAAAAATGGCTATATTATATGTTATTCTACATTCCAAAGCAGACAACATAGGTCCTGAAGTATGAAATTGCCCCAAAAAGAGTGAATTGGGTGCAAAAGTCAAAGTTTACTGATTGCTTCATAATTTCACCACAATATACTCCCAAGGAATGTAGGTCTCATAACCAGGTCACATTTTCGGATTTGGCGAAAGCCCTGGTGACCATCTTACATCGAAACATCGTATTATCACTTGTTGGTTGATACTTGGAATATGTATTGTGTGAGGCATGGCAAAAAAAGTGACTGAAACAGAATTTTTATAATTATCCAAATTAGGCCTCCGCCAACCAATAAACAACAGAACAATGGCGGGGCAGTGTCGGATAAAGCGGAAGGGGGGGGGGGGGGCATACAATTGAGCAATCTCTGATTGCTTCCTTCCTGTGTTTTTTTTCATATCAGTTCACAGCCAGTGTTGTAACCCCAAAATTATTTAGACCTACTAATCAGGTTTTATTTCAAATATTTGAATATGATATGTGATATGTGTATATGTACTGTGGAAGAGAGTTGTTTATTTTGGAATTGTTAATATAAGTCTGCTTAACTGGTCTGGTTTAATAATAAAAATAGGCAAGTTGAGGAAACAATTTATATCAGTAAAACTGTCCATTTAAAGTATTTACTTCAAGTAAGTCATTCAATAGTTAAATGTTTAATCATCTTCAATTATTGCTTTCATAAATTATATTTTCAGTGACCAATCACATGAAAACATAATGTTCATCATATACACGTGAGACAATCTAATTGATGACTTGGGGGCCAAACACATTCGGAAACCTGCCGTCGCTACCACAGTAGCATGCCTAATCAAGCTTCTCAGGGTTCCCGACCGACCCACGAGTCTCCAGTCAGCCTCGTTCTGATCGAATGATTATTTCCACATAGATCGGGCGGGAAAAAACTGTTGTTCTGTCAAGAAAATTTCAGGATTAAATTTATCTAAGACTCAGTGGTTTGTAACTTTTGGTGATACAAGAATTTGTCCAACAAACCTGACTTGTATTTACTTGTCCGCAAGAGCAATCACTCGAAAACTTATGTAATCTCCGTTTACAACAACAACACAGTTATAGCACAGTCGGGAAACAAATCTCAGGAGACGATCTTCAATGACAAGTTTGCACTAATTACGAGCGCGATAAGAAGTGCAACTCGCAACAAAGTAGGCAGAAACGACAGATTGGGGTGACGACAGATTTTGGAAAACGATCTGCATCATCTAAGGGGACCATGGTGTCGTCTGCTCGCTCAGTGGGTCGGTCTCAGCGGCACATCCGGGATACTCGAACACGTGGCGCTTCAAATAGCACAAGGGAGGCAACTCGATGGTTATGGTTATTTAAATAGATGTTTAACAGTGTTGCCGTCATTGTGATGGGGCTATTTCGTATTTATTTATACTAATTTACTACCAAGCTGCACAGCTCAAGCGTTTACAATTAATCATTTAGCTTATATTGGCAAATGATTTGGGGTAACCATAATGGAATGGTGTTTACAAATGAGTTAGCAGATAAATAATATGTTATTCCTAGCATCATAAATAAATCATCTACATGTATATTCGATGAATTTTTTTAAACGCTCTCGCCCCAAATCATTTGCTAATATTACGCAGCAATTATGACTTTACAGATTTAGTTGCAAGCAGATTGAGTGAATAAGGTGCATGATAATTTATTACTGTTAAAAATAATTTCTTAAATTTTTGCTTGAATGAGTGATTCAAAATCTTTTCGAAATCTTCATTTTTCCGATTTTTCTCTTTAAAAAAATCAAAAAAAATATAGAATAATTAGTTTTGCATAAATAAAATACTTTCAAGGCCTTTTAGGCAAGGAAAATGTGAAGAATTGGAGCGAAAAGATTGAAAAACACGACTTTCGCGGATACCACATGGCCGCCATTTTGAATTTACCCATGATCCTCTGCCCGGGGGTATATGAAAATAGGCTCAAAATGACCCCAATAGGATAAGCTTAAGTCACCAAGTTTCAGCCTCCTCGGTTTGGTCGTTTCGGAGCAGCGGAGAAAAGTTCACTGGGGGGTTACTTGTTACATGTTGCGCGGGTGATTGGGTGGGTACAGGTTCCTGTTGCTTCAAAGCATTTTGCTGAGAAGCAACAGGAACTTGATAATGTGATGTCTAGCACTGTAATATCACTTGTCTTTATTGCACCATGTAAGCGTCCTGTCTGTGTCTTGTGTGCTGTCCTCAGTGTTTTATAGGGTGGATGGAGGGTGTCTGGTTCCATGCTGCTTCAAAGATTTCTTCTTTGAAGTAACAGGAATGCAACTTGGCTGGGTGGTGCTTAGTTGGTTCGTCGCGATATAGCTGAGATATTGTTGAAAGCCACGCTAAATTCTATTCACTCACTCACCCTTACTTGTATGTTGCATGTTCTCGGTCTCCATTGGGCGTTAAATATTCTTTTGATTCCTTCTTGGTTTTAGACTCTCTTTAATTTTCTGGCCATACAGCTCTGTTAGCTATCCTGACGTAATTTAATGGCCTTCCAATAAAAAAGCCCGGCCTCCAACAGGTGTAAGATGCCCTTTTTGGGATTGTTCTTTTCAGTTTCACCCTCACTGACTCCAACACTCTTCAGATGAAGGTTCGTACCATTTCGTCCAATAATTTTGTCTTTTTTCGGCGGTCACAAATATACAATCAGAGACGTATAGAACTAAGTCCCCGGCCCGTGTAACACTTGTTAATTCAGCTATTCTTCTCTCGAACTTAAAAGTAGAAAGATTGAAATTGGAGCTATATGCCAGAAGTAAGGCAACCATATGACTTAACAGGAAAGCTTCCCTTGGCTCCTGCAGACCCGAGAATACGGTGGATTCTCGGTCGTAGCCTTAGTATCTCAGCCGCGCTTTTATTGCAGCTGTTAATATGGATACTATGAAGTATCCCCACGGCCCCTAGCAACGCCTTAAGCGGAATTAGATATGCTAGCTCGTGAGCTGTGATGACAGATCAACTCAAACAAATAACTCATCGGATGTTAATGGATGAGCATCGAGGACGTCTGATGAAGTAAACGCCTCAACATGGGGTGAATCTGGTAAATGCTAGAATACCTTAAAAAACTATCCAGTCTTGGACATTTCCATCTTTTTTTCCATTTTACGAGATAAAAAGCTGAATTGTCAATTTTTACAAGGATAAGGGACGATTGTTTCCTTTTACACAGGCGATTATGTAAACCTAATTGGTATAGGTGGTTTCAGCCACCCGGCTCTCCCTTCTCAAACATTTTTTCCCTGATACTGCAAAATGAAGAAAAGTCGAGGGCTGTAACTTAGAGCAGTTATGATACTGATGTTATTTTTTAGCCTGTTGCATAAAACTCGGAGCACAGCTTCATGAGCTTCATAATGGATAACATTAGGGTGTACCAGAAAGTTCTGTTTTCATCGTATTCCTTCAAAATTAATGTGTTGTTCTTCGTAAAGGTGCTTAAAAGTATTTTATCTCAAATAAGATGATTATTTACTAATTTACCAGGCAGTTTCAGCGAAGAAATGCCACAAATAAAAAATGGGAAAAATCGGTCCGAAAAATCATCCGCAAAATGACTTATTTTGGGAATATGATGTCACTGTGATGTCATCATGGCCGCCATCTTGGATTTTGTAACATTTTCCGGTAGCGCATGAACCAGTGATACAGTGTGGCAAGTTTCAGCTTCCCAGCCTGAAGGATAATGAAAATAACGAAGCTGTTTCTAGGCTAACTATTCTTTAAATAACAGTATTGCCCCTCAGATGCCCTTTTGGGGGCCAGAGGGCATCACACACCCCAGAGCAAAGGGCACCCCTTCTGATATTGTTCTACATGCCTCAAGTGATGAGTGTGCCAAATTTGGTGCTTTGGTCCAGCGTGTCACGATCAACCCAAAATATGGCCCTAAGCCACCTCACTAGTAGGCACAAGCCATGATGTTATCCCATGGCTGCAGCTATGCAGCATTCAGATTCGTGAGCATCCCTACGTCACTCATACATCACGCAGTGACGTCATTTTCCTCTCCGCGTACAACACACACTCAATGGCGAAACAGAAAACCTGTCGAAGCGGGCACAGTTTCAAATTTCTCTGACAAGATTTTCTTCCATTCGTTGTATATGGCGATCCCACCATCATCAAATATAATACATATGATGCTTTGGTAATCTTCCCTGCTGCAAAAACGCAAAGAGGAGAGTTTACAAAATCCATCCCTTTTGAGGCTGATTACATCTTTAATATTCACGATTGTTTTTTATTGCATGTTTTGTTTAAGTCTGTATAAAAAGCTCAATAGGGTCAGGGTTTTTTGAGACACTTTTTCATCAGGGTACTATTGCAAATTGAGTTTTTGGAAAAATTTGAAATTGAGTTTTGACTAAAAGAAATGAGTTTATTTATTGAGGAGAAGATGCACGCCTTCAAAATTGAGTTATACTGAATAAAAATTGAGTTTTCAAGAGATAAGTCGAGTTACCAAATAAAACTGTTGGACTGTGATGACAAATTCTCGAGCAATATCGTCTTGTTGTTGTTAATTTTCAAGAAACCGTTTTGAGTGAATCGAAATCAGCGGTCACAATAGCTAACTCACATATGCATACCATCATGCCTGTCGATTTATAACTTCTTGATTATCCATAAAATGCATCCTTGCCATCTCTATTTGAAAATTTATTCATCAAACGATATAAAATTGACCGTAAATTCGACGTTTCCATTGCCTTCATACTGCAAAATGGCGGTCGATAGATCAAGTCAGTATTAGCATAGAGATGGTTGGGGTCTGGTTATCCATGACCGACTTCATTTCTTGAAGCTGACCAATCAAAATATCTCTTTTTGAGGCACTACGAAATGCAGAACACGTGTTTGTGTCTTCATATACCATTGTTTGACAGTCGACAAGCGAATGATTTTGCAGTAATAAGTACCAAGAAATATACATTTTACTTTAAATATTGTTTAGAAAGGACGTAGACCTGTAGACCAATATAAGCAGTCGTAATTCATAAATTTGGCCTATTTGTTCCTGTCAATCCTCGAAGATGAGTATATATCCCTGTCAAGTGTTCGCGATCAGTCCCATGACATTTTCGTTTTTTGTCAGCTCGTATTTGGCCTTTACCCACACAGATTTGAAAATCTCAAGAGACTAAATACTTGTCCTTTATATACCATATGAAGTAGTTTCCAACTTGTTTTCAGTTAAATGCGTGTCCAACACCACAGTTGTGATGATCATGAAAACAGGCAATTCCACAATCCCAACGTTTGCTGGTGTTGTTGTTATACGTAGACTAGTTGGATGGGAAGTTTATATATGGTCATAAGCTTGTCCTGATTTTATGCCAAATAGAAGGATTGTTTGTTTGTTCACAGAATGAGGTTGCATGGATATTTATTCGAAGAATAGGCCATGCAAGGCAAACATCATAAATCATTGAGAACTGGACGTCAGTCAGAACATGATGGTCAGAAGTTACAAGAGGAAAATATCTGGTGTTCTTGTATCTGCTTCAGTGTAAATTTTAAATTGGATAAACAACTAAAGATATGAAACATAGACATCGGATATTCCGATCAAATGTGTTCCCCCTCCCCCTCTCCCTCCCCCCAACAATCAAAAATTGAGTTTTTTGCTCTTTGAAAGATTAAGAACTTGGAAAATAGAGTTTTTGTACTTATTTTGCATGCCGAAAGTGTGCAAAAAATATTGAGTTCGATAAAGGAAAAGTGTCTAAAAAAAACCTGTGTTGTATATTTTGCAAACAAACTGACCTTAAATAAAGCTTAGCTTATCTCATCTTATCAATTCTTTTTTTTTTTTAATTCAGTCCATCAGTCAAGAGGCAGTTTCTGGCATGTCATATATACATTTCATTGTAATGAAATGTAATATAGAAGTATTTGCAGAAAAACAATTCATTGTAATTTGTGGCAACCATGGTACATGTACTTGAATGGGCCCTCGGTGGCCGAGTGGTCTAAGTCGCTTCACTGGTGACCGCCTCACACTGCTGAACCGTCATGGCTTCAAGCCCAGCTGGTCCATGTGTGGAAGTTTGTCAGTTACTAGCCCACGGGCAGTGGTTTCTCAGGGTACTCCGGCTTCCTCCACCAACCAAACTGACTATCACCATATGAGTGAAACAAACTTGAGTGTGACATTAAGCCAAATGCAATTCAAAGATTTCTTCTTTGAAGTAGCAGGAACGTAACTTGCCTGGGTGGTGCTTAATTGGTTCATCGTGATATAGCTAAAATATTGTTGAAAGCGATGTTAAATGCTATTCACTTACTCGCCCCTTATCGTAAATTAGTCAAGCCTTAAAACAGTTGACCCAGAGCCGAGGGGTTTTCAGATGCACAGCTTCATATTTACTAGAAGTAGCAGCTGCAGCCTCCCTCCTCCCAACCCTGTGGTTATGCCTATTGACAAATGTTCCAGTAAATGTTAATAGAAGCCTCTTATGTTGATTTCAAACTTACGATGAATAATATTTCCTTCATTATTGTAAGAAGTTTAAACTTACAAAATCAAGTTAATTATACATGTACTGTTATTTCTGTATTTTAAAACATTGTTTCCTGCTTGTATTGAAGACCCTAGGAAGTTACAACAATCCTGAAATTCAGTATTTTTGGGCAGAATAGTGTGGTTCGATCATTCAATTTACTTTTACTGTAAATTCTTGGATAATTCAGTTGTTCCTAACAGTCAATCACCACTAACATTTAATCACATTTAGGTACATGTATTATATTGATCTGTACTTGCATGCTTCTGTCATGTACTTAATTTAACCTGTCAGTGTGACATTAACTTCTTGTTTTCTGGAGATAAACTTTCAGTGTTAAATGATATTATGATTGCATGGATTTTTTGTCATGAACATCTGTTGTTAATTTATTTTACATCTCCTTGGCTGCATGTTAGTATGTAGGCTGAAATGTAAATTCAAATGAACTCCGACTGATTATGCAACAGTCTGGATGACTGAGGCACTTGTGCATTAACAATTAGTATTTACCCCAAAATGAAACAACTATTAATAAACTGAAATTCGGAATTTTATGATTTTTCATGTTAATTTGAAAAAAAATAGATTCATTTAATTAAAACGTTTATCTGCCAGATGGCCTTGGGATATTGTCCTCATCAGGTACGATCGTACATCCATCTGTTTTCTTTTTATCACCATACCTCGAGAAGGAATATGTCTAGGACTTTGATTCAAACATTTTCATGTAACCATATATGAACGTAAGGATGGGAATTTTTTTTCCTTTGTATTCCCAAAACTGGTTCTGTGATTCATGGTGCAGCCTTATTTGCCTATAGTGTAATATATACTACCAGCAGCAGGGTATGAAATGTTTGACAGGTTCAGTGAAACCTATCCGAATGGACCAAGGTTTGGGTTAGGAATCTGAGTAAGTGTCTGTCATGGGTTTAGCTTACGTGCAGTCAAAATACATGCCCTGCATTTTACATGGTTCATGATAAAGAGCGTTTCAGTAAGCCGCAGACACATTTTTTCCCCAAAGTATAACTGTAATATGTATTCAGTTATGAATCCTCACTGTAGTGGGACTCGCCTATAGTGCTGCCAATATGTTAATTGTCCCCCAACTTCAGTATTATAATGTGGGACAAGTGTAATACAAACAGGGACATGAATACTTTGATTATAAGTTAAAGACTGTGACTGGTTTAATTACAGATCTGAGGAAGGAGTGATGTTGGGGAGTCCACCACCCGGTGACCTACCACCAGAACTTACCTGTCAGTCTGTACCAGATGACCACCGTGTGGCCAATGGCATGGAACAGCTCACACTAAATGGTAGGCTACATATTCCTTCTCTTTTGAGTAAATATTTTGATTGTCACTATGACAGGCCATGGCTTTGTGAATGTGTTCACATCCCCCAAGTTCCAATTAAACTTTTTCAGTTCCAATTTACATTTTCAAATTTTAATTTTAAGTTTCAATTTTTTTTTTTGAATTTCAACTTTCTTTTTACATTAGCATTTGGGGGAGCTTATATCATATTTTGCACTTTCGCATCGACTCGCCTGGGAGCATGTCCCGAGTCTTAATGCATAAACACCCCTTGGGAACAAGTCCCCCACAGTCCAGGATCTATACCATCATTTATTCCAGGAGCTCACATGCAACATTTATTGAATGCATCTACTTCCATCAGGAGCATATGTTCAACTCTGGGGTACTGATCCAACCCTCTATCTTCTAAACTCCACCTCGCCTGAGCCCTTGCATACCCCTAAATTCCAGGCACTCACATTAGGCTACACTTATTGAATGCACCCACTCCTTTCGGGACCATGTTCCCAATCCTGAAGTATTCAGCCCTACTCTACATCTCCTGAACTAAACCTCCTGTAGTCCAGGAGATTACGTCTTGTGCGCTGTCCTCAGTGTTTTATAGGATGGATGGAGGGTGTCTGGTTCCATGCTGCTTCAAAGATTTCTTCTTTGAAGTAGCCGGAACACAACTGGGCTGGGTGGTGCTTAGTTGGTTCGTCGTGATATAGCGGAAATACTGTTGAAAGCGACATTAAATTCTATTCACTCACTCACTCCTTAATAATATTGTTTAATATATTCAATATGCATCGATCTGAACCCTGTGTTTCAATCCTATTTGTATGAAAAGTTATCACATGTTTAACTTTGAATAATAACATATGGAGTGCACAGAAGGTTGAAGTCAATGCATTGTTGGTATACATGTAGTTTGCCAATACTGCTGCCTCTTTGGCACTCGATATACAGTGTAGCTTCTAGGATTCAGTCTTCTCGAAATGCTTATCGCCATACCTCTGTAATGCTGCTGGTGACCAGATATATCTTTTCTTACCCTTTTCTAGGTAGATCTGAGCTGGATAGAAATTCACAAGTGACGGAGAGCCAGCAGCCTGTATCACCTCCCTGCGCCATGGAACAGTGTGGTCCAATCCCACACATGGTCACCATGGTGAACCACCTACCATCTCCACCACCAGGGGCAGTAACTACGGGGTCACCACCACAACAGGTGGCCATGCCACAGACCTTCACACACCCGCCTCCACCATGCCAACCTCAGGTGCAGCTTCAGCCACAACAACTACAGCAGCAACAGCACATTGCCCCACAGCAGGTTCTCATGCCGTTCTACCCCTGTATTCCCATCTCCTATTCTGAGGTCGTATCTGGGCATGTCAATATGAATTATGGTCCATCACAGGATCCGAGCGGTGCTGATTTGCCTTTAGGTGGTAAGGAAAACAGCTATTCTTCCTTTGTTCACATACCATCACTTTCCAGTAGTACTATACTTGTAAATCGAATGATGTCCGATACAACACATATCACGAATCGTTAGATTCTTGGTATGTGCTTTAGAATAGGTTAACCGGAAGACTACACTGTGAAGCCATGTGGCTCTGCCAGTATGTCGACACCTCCTAACACTTCCCTTATATGTGTTGTAATTAGAAGCTGTAAGTCTTGGACTAGGTCTCTAGTAATTCCCTACTTATTCATTAGTACTGTTTTCATGCTGTTCTTCATATTTCTTTCAGATTTGCCAACTATGAGGTTCTTCTACAACCTGGGACAAAATGTAAGTTGAAAAGTTTGCTTTGTTTCTCAGATTCAATGTGAGAGGGGATATGAAAGTATGGCTAGTCTGCATATGCATCAATGAGAGTACGGCTAGTCTGCACATGCATCAATGAAAGTATGGCTAGTCTGCATATGCATCAATGAAAGTATGGCTGGTCTGCATATGCATCAATAATAGTATGGCTAGTCTGCATATGCATCAATGAAAGTATGGCTAGTCTGCACATGCATCAATGAAAGTACGGCTAGTCTGCATATGCATCAATGAAAATATGGCTAGTCTGTACATGCATCAATGAGAGTATGGCTAGTCTGTACATGCATCAATGAAAATATGGCTAGTCTGTACATGCATCAATGAAAGTATGGCTAGTCTGCACATGCGTCAATGAAAGTATGGCTAGTCTACATGCATCAATGAAAGTATGGCTAGTCTGCACATGCGTCAATGAAAGTATGGCTAGTCTGTACATGCATCAATGAAAGTATGGCTAGTCTGCACATGCGTCAATGAAAGTATGGCTAGTCTGTACATGCATCAATGAAAGTATGGCTAGTCTGCACATGCGTCAATGAAAGTATGGCTAGTCTGTACATGCATTAATGAAAGTATGGCTAGTCTGCACATGCGTCAATGAAAGTATGGCTAGTCTGTACATGCATCAATGAAAGTATGGCTAGTCTGCACATGCGTCAATGAAAGTATGGCTAGTCTGTACATGCATCAATGAAAGTATGGCTAGTCTGCACATGCGTCAATGAAAGTATGGCTAGTCTGCACATGCGTCAATGAAAGTATGGCTAGTCTGTACATGCATCAATGAAAGTATGGCTAGTCTGCACATGCGTCAATGAAAGTATGGCTAGTCTGCACATGCGTCAATGAAAGTATGGCTAGTCTGTACATGCATCAATGAAAGTATGGCTAGTCTGCACATGCGTCAATGAAAGTATGGCTAGTCTGTACATGCATCAATGAAAGTATGGCTAGTCTGCACATGCGTCAATGAAAGTATGGCTAGTCTGTACATGCATCAATGAAAGTATGGCTAGTCTGCACATGCGTCAATGAAAGTATGGCTAGTCTGCACATGCGTCAATGAAAGTATGGCTAGTCTGTACATGCATCAATGAAAGTATGGCTAGTCTGCACATGCGTCAATGAAAGTATGGCTAGTCTGTACATGCATCAATGAAAGTATGGCTAGTCTGCACATGCGTCAATGAAAGTATGGCTAGTCTGTACATGCATCAATGAAAGTATGGCTAGTCTGCACATGCGTCAATGAAAGTATGGCTAGTCTGCACATGCATCAATGGGAGTATGGCTAGTCTGTACATGCATCAATGAAAGTATGGCTAGTCTGTACATGCGTCAATGAAAGTATGGCTAGTCTGCACATGCGTCAATGGGAGTACGGCTAGTCTGCACATGCGTCACTGGGAGTACGACTAGTCTGCACATGCATCAATGAAAGTATGGCTAGTCTGCACATGCGTCAATGGGAGTACAGCTAGTCTGCACATGCGTCACTGGGAGTACGACTAGTCTGCACATGCATCAATGGGAGTACGGCTTGTCTGCACATGCGTCATTGGAAGTACGGCTAGTCTGCACATGCATCAATGAAAGTACAGCTAGTCTGCACATGCGTCAATGAAAGTACGGCTAGTCTGCGCATGCGTCAATGAAAGTATGGCTAGTCTGCACATGTGTCAATGAAAGTATGGCTAGTCTGCATATGCGTCAATGGGAGTACGGGTAGTCTGCACCTGTGTCAATGGGAGTAAGGCATGCATCAATGGAAGTACGGCTAGTCTGCATATGCATCAATGGAAGTACGGCTAGTCTGCACATGCATCACTGGGAGTACGACTAGTCTGCACATGCGTCCATGGGAGTACGGCTAGTCTGCACATGCGTCGATGGGAGTAAGGCTAGTCTGCACATGCGTCAGTGGGAGTACGGGTAGTCTGCACCTGTGTCAATGGGAGTACGGCATGCATCAATGGAAGTACGGCTAGTCTGCATATGCATCAATGGGAGTACGGGTAGTCTGCACATGCGTCACTGGGAGTACGACTAGTCTGCACATGCGTCAATGGGAGTACGGCTAGTCTGCACATGCGTCAGTGGGAGTACGGGTAGTCTGCACCTGTGTCAATGGGAGTAAGGCTAGTCTGCACATGCATCAATGGAAGTACGGCTAGTCTGCACATGCGTCAATGGAAGTATGGCTAGTCTGCACATGCGTCAATGGGAGTACGTTTAGTCTGCACATGTGTCAATGGGAGTACGGCTAGTCTGCACATGTGTCAATGAAAGTATGGCTAGTCTGCATATGCATAAATATTTTAACTAAAAATCTTTCTTTGTTACAATTGGGCTTGATGGGCCTCAGTAATTTTGTGTACCAGTTCATTGTATACACGCATGTGAATATAATCCTCTTCAGTGAAATGTAGGCAAAGAGTCTTCCAGTGCGAAAAATTTGTCAAAGTTTATTCTTAATTACATCTTTATAACAAGTACCTTCTCTTTCTAACAGTATTACCGTTGGTACTCCTACAGTGCAAACTACAACCAAATGTCCGCAGGAGGAAGGATGGATAATGTCGGTATGCAGCCAACTGTACCCCTAGGTAAAATGATGGGAAAGTTTGATAAAACCCCTATAAATCTGCTGGGAAGTAGTCCCTCAATAGGTAATTATTATAATACTAGCGACATTTCCAAATCAAGATATAAAGCTAACTCAAGTTTGCCAGATGTACAGGCTTGTAAAAGTAGTTCCGTCAAGCCTGATGATTGTTGTACCCACTCAGACAGTGGCTGTGATTCAGAGAGTAGCTCTGGTGGGGATGGAGCCAATGAGAATCTTTGTAACAGTATGGACTCTGGTCTCCGATATGACGGGGAAGGATCCAATGAAAATGTTTGTAACAGTCTGGACTCCGGTCTGAAATATGACGAGTCCACCTCCTATTCTGCTGATGCGTGTCACACTGAGCAGTCAAAGTTAGACTGTGTTGAGAGGAGACATCGAGCTAAAGATGATGGTGATTCCTGTGATCAGTCAGATGACATTAGCTTAAATTTTGACTCAAAATACTCGGGAGAAGATTCAGGTTATGCATTTAATCGTCAGACACAAAAACCACCCAGGAAATATTATACATGGGGACCATATAAATTGCTTAAGCCAATCAAAGATATCCCGCCAAGATTTCAGCAGTTGTTAGCAGAGTCAAATGCCCAGAAGGCCCACTGTGAAGGCATGCCCATTGTCTACCAATGTCCAATGTCCATGGCCTTCTATCCAGACCACCATCTGTTATCCACATCGGCAGGTGATGGGTCACATTTTCAGCTCAATCCCTCCGCACCCGACTTCACACCAGGGCAAAATTACTTGGGTGATGGAGCTTCAGGGATAGTTGAGTCTGGATCAGTGCAATCTGTGAGTAACACTGTCATAAATGGTGACCCCCTGTTGCACAGCTATGGTGATGGTAATGGTGGGGGTGGTTTTGGTTCTGTTACATGTACAAATGGGGCTATAGGATTGCTTTATACTTCTCCACATTGTATTGAGTCATCCTGCACCTTCAACTGTCCTGATGTGCCTAAAGCTCCACTACCTTCCCCGCACGTGCCACCTCCTGCCCTTCCACCACCTCCTACCCTTCCAACACCTCCTCCACCCCATCTTCCATCTCCCAGCTATTCCGGTGATGCACCTCCATCTTTCAACTGCCAACCTCTATACTTTGCCCCACTCACTGCTCCTCAACCTCTTCCGCCTCCACCACCTTTGCACCCACCCAGAGCTAGTTTTCACGGTGATGGCTCAGAGACTTTTCACTCTCACCCATTGCATGCTTCACCTACAGGATATGGAAACGGCTGTCCCACTGCCAGCAATGCTCCTTGTACCAGCAACTCTGGGGTTGTCTACTTTACCCAGCAGCCTGCAGCAGCTTACCCATCATCCCAGCCAGTGATACAGGGTTACAATTATGGTATGTCGTCCTACCCAGCACCAATGCAGCAGTCCACCCCTCCCAGTCAGCCTCATCCTTCTCACTGCTTCCCTCAGTACGCAGTCTTCACTCCCCATCCCTCTACGTGATGATGTCATCCGTGATGGCTAGTTCACTTATCTTTATCATGTTTACCATGATTTTGATTCTTTAGAGCCGCTAGTTACGGTTTGTAATATCATGAATGTGTGCGTGCGATGACTTAATGACTTTGAAACGGTGATGTTACATGTTTGTAACGACCTGGCTTAATGACTTTGAAACAGTGATGTTACCTGTTTGTAATGTCATGAATATGTGTGTGTGATGGTTTAATGACTGCAACGGTGATGTTACATGTTTGTAATGTAATAAATGTGTGCATGTGATGGCTTTTTTAGTATGTACATGTAGCAATGTCTTTGTGACAAAACACTCTATCTCCATTGTGGAGGGAGTACTATTTTTTAAGAAGTTTTGTGGCATTTGGCCGAATTCAGTTTAGGTCATGTATGTTACACGCCCATAGTATGCCCTCTTACTGCTACAATAGTGCTTCCATGGGACTGCTCTCTACCCATCATACACATATTTGTCACATTGTACATCATGTCTTTGTTACATTCGTACACATATCGTCTCAAATCGATCATATTTTTGTGTAGGCATTTTATTCATCAAAATATAACATTGTATGATATTGCTTCAAGTTTTCCATGTCCTGAACATTTTTCATCATTTTGTCATCACTTAATTAGTAGTACGTTTTTTGTATGCTATCAAACTACTGCACATATATGTACACGTATATTATTAAGCCTTTTTTCTTACAATGTTTATGTGCAACAATTATAGTCATACTTCTTATTAGTGAACCTTAATTTAATCTATCTTATGCCATACATGTATGTGTTAGAACTAATCTTGGTCATTCGTGACAGTTTGGAGGCATTCAGGTATTGTATTCTTAATTCAGGATATTTACCTCCCGCACCCAAGCTTAAATTTTGTTGGCAGTGAGAGGGCTGGAAATTCAGAATGCTTTGCACTACACATATTATACTGGATTGTCTCTCCTCATATGTTTTGCATATGATGAACATCAGCGTTTAGTATCAGAAGTAGTACAGTGTAATCATGGTACGTGCCATTAAATTTGCTTAGTGAATTTCATTCTTTGTGTAGTTAATGACCTGAACAGTACACTGTGAATGGATAGTGCATATAAATGTTGTCATGGAAACAAATGATCTGTGTTAATCATGTTATCATTGAGGATTTATCCATATGAAGTACATGATCTATGAAATGGTCTGCTACATCCTTTCATCGTTCATTTCCCATGTATATGTATATTGTATATGTGGTAAATAAAAACATAGCTGTTGATGATTGTTCAGGTGAGAGAGTACTGTTTGAAGTGTTACATTATTGTACTGTAGATTGTTCAGGTGAGAGAGTACTGTTTGAAGTGTTACATTATTGTACTGTAGATTGTTCAGGTGAGAGAGTACTGTTTGAAGTGTTACATTATTGTACTGTAGAAATGTTTCCATAATATACTTTTTTTCATTAATTTATTTTTCATGACAATGTTTTTGTTTTATTATTCATATTAGAAATGTTCCTTAGTAATTTATTTTGCTTCCAGTTTTTTCTCATAATCTGTAGGTTTTAAATGGCAGACATATATATGATGATGACATCCAGCCATTGGGTCTATATCTGGGACATTTTTCTGCTGCAGTTGCAATTTTTTGTGAGTGGATCCACTAGGAAGAGACGATGTGAGGCATACCAAGATTGAGGTCCAGGTCAAAGGTCACTATGGCCTAAAAATCTGGAAATCATTGAAAATTGCTAATTGTTTTGAGTGGATCAAATATTGGGGAAGAAGATGTGCCATATATCAAAACTGGGGTCAAGGTCAAAAATTTACTGTGACCCCATAATAGGAAAATCATTAAAATTGCAATTTTGGGGTCAATAGGTACTTTAGGATGAGACGATGTGATCACGAAACAAAATTTGATGACAAGGTCAGACATGTGTCTTTACAAAAATCGAGGCCAAGGTCACTGTGACCCCAAAATAAGTAAATTATTGAGAAGAACAATTTCTTTTGTCAATGGTCATGGTCACCAAGACCCCAAATTGGGAATCATTGAAATTCACCATTGTTTTCTGTCAATAGATACTCTAGGGCCACATACTACAATTGAGCTCAAATTAAGGTGCGGGGTATATTGAAGCCAATTTTATCTCTTGTTTTCTCATTTTCATTCATGCCATTGTAGATTGACCATTCTAGAACGACTTGAGCTATGCTGAACAGCTTGTATTCATCAGCACTTTCACTCACTTGGATATGTTTGCAACATGTTTAGAGAAGTTTAGTAATCATTTGTCATGTATCTTTAGATAACGCTTTGGAATCAATGCGGTATTTACTTTAATGATTCTCTAATTTTAAATTTGAAATCATACATCATAGTTTAGGCCTTTGAATCGATAATCATATAACCTGCCGGGTAAATCTTCATAGAGCCACTGGGGCATGAATATTTCATAGAGCATTCAAGTTGTCCTACCAACTGGTCAAGTAAATGGGGCAGGTACTACAGACTTCATGGACTTGGAGCCAGACCAACATTCATTGTAGACAGAATACTGACTGCAGAATGTCCTGTACCCATGATTAACCTTTAGAACACAGGCTGCAGATTGGCAAGTGATCTATCTTACATGTAGACCAATGTGAAACCACTGCAATATACATGTATATCGCAGTCTGGTCCCTCAAAATCCTAACAGAACATATACAACAGACTCTAGCAGGTTGTCATATCCTTGATTGTCCTAGACTCCTGTATTGCCATGGCATTAAGGTGCACTGCGCTGCAGAGCCTGTCCTCAACTCATTTCTAGAACATGCTTTTCAAGATAACATATTGTCCTAGAACCACTAGAATTTACATTGCAGATTGACCTATGTAGTCCCATGTAGTCCTAGCACAGAAAACACACTGTTGACTGTATCCACTTGTTCTAAGAAACCCACTGCAATCCATGACTGCTGTAGAACACCCTGCAGACTGACCGGTTAACCTAAGAAACCCTCAGCAGCCTGTGACGGATTGTCCTAGAAACATTGATAGACTCTGCAAGCTTGTCCTGTAAAAGACCTGTTCTCAACATAATAGTGTTTACTATGACTGCTTGCTCTGGGAAACAGATTGCAGAATATGACAGTCCAGAGAGAGGCATTGCATATTGGCATTGCAAACTACCTAGAGCACATTGTGACTGCTTGTCCAAGAGAATTAGTGCAAACTGGAAAATTGTTCTGAAAATACTGGCTCCTTGTCCTAAAAACACACTGCAGACTGGCTTATTTTTCCTAGAAAATCCAGCAGAATGTGAGAGTGTTGTAGAAAACACATTGAAGACTGTGGTCAATTGTTTTAGAAAATGGACTGCAGACTGCCACTCGTAATCCATGAATCGTGTAGAGCTAGAAGAACACGACTGCAGACTGTTCTAGCCACTGAGAAAGAAAACAAATTATACAGCTTAATTGGGATTGTGTAGTATCATCAAAACTAATATATTGCTGATTGTGTTAGGGGTCAACTCGATCGATTTGTTCATGAATTTTTACTATGTTGACCAGTTAGAGGCCAAAAGTTTATTTTTATGTTTATTGTTGTTCAACATTCCAGAGTTTACATTTATTTGTTGTCGATGATTTATACATATTGACTTTGTCATAGTAAGGTTAAATGTTCCAATAAGCAGTGCTCCCATCATTGTCTGTCAGCTTGAATGTAAACAGTCTTCCTGAAAGTCAAACTTTTCTTCTCACCATTATGATATTTCATTTGTAGATCTATATGTTACACTTTATCTATATTGTGGTACCGGTATCTCTGTTCTCCTCCCCCCCCCACTCCATAATTTGCTATGTACAGGTATCAATTATGTTTTTCTCGACAAGTACCTCCTAAACACACCTGTTATAGACTATGTATGCTACAATAATAGAACAGGTTGACTGTGGATCAACATTGTCGTTGAAGTTGAGTGGTACTGCAATGGTCATAATACAGTGAGAGCGTGCATACCGGTGATTGTGTGTGTCGGTCTCAGGCCGGTGATGGTCCACATGTGTTCTGCTATTCCCCTTGATGGTTTGGTACTCCAATGACTTAATTCTTCAAGTAAACTCTAGTTTCAATGGTACTTTAATAATAAAACATTGTATAAAAAGACAAATTTATCCTTAATATCGGGTATATCACAGTGTTGCTAGGTGACGAGATAACATTGTGATCAGTCCAGGAGAAGTAATGTACTGTTATACTGGGCCTACTCAGTAATCACATGTATGCAGGACTTAGTATTGATGTGTTGATAACATTGATAGCATGTTTACTTTAAATTTGTTGAATTTATTGTAGTGTCTTTCATAATTAATAGATACAATGCATTGCAGTTTATAGCAGTGAGAGAAGAGATCTGCTGTGCAGGCTGTTGTCTAGGACTGTCAGATGTATGGCTCTTACCTGTCTCTATTTACCAGGCAGGTGGGCTCTAATGATATTTTTCAGCTTCATATGTTATCCCAGCATTATCGGTTATTGTGGTTTCGATATCTGATGCCAAAGGGGAGATTCAACAAGTATTGAGACACAACATGCAACATTTGCTACACGTCTGCAGTTAACAGATTTACGGGTGGTTGTGCAGCTGAATATCACAGCTTCAACATTTCAACCCATATTTTTATCACCTTAGGGGCTAGGGTAAACTGCAGCTGTGAACATTGATACACTACAGTAACAATTGTGTCACAATGGAACATCGTTGAACATCCGGGATTGTTGTTCAGATTTTCTGACAAAATGCTGCCAATTCCAGCTAAAAACCTGTCCACCAGAATAAGCTACCAGTATCACTGTAGGTCAGTGAAGCTAGCACTGGGTGGAATATGTAAAGTATAATTCTGTAGAATGTTAGAAGATAATATGGCCAATATATTGCTTGAGTGCATTAAAAAGGTTTGGTTTGCTTCCATGAACCAATATCCTCCAACAAATGAGGATGGTTGATTTTTATTTCACAATCTTGCCTTACAAAAAAAAAAACACTATCAAATTGCATAGTGCCAAGTCTTGTGGCAGTTTTGTTCCATTTGATGTTCCAATAATATTGTTATGTCAATGTACCATTAAAGCATACTTCTGTTTTACAGTGTTCACCCATAGGCTGATCTCATGGACAGATTTGGGCCTTGTTCACCAATTATTAAGTACTGAAGTTAGTATTGCATTGTTGGTGACCTCGTACTTTCATATCAGTTTTACAGTCACTGGTGAGAATAAAAGTTGATTGAATGTTTCCCCGAGTGCAACCACCTCATTCTCAACCACCTCATTCCCCAGCATAATTCAGACGATGTTCAACCAGGAAATGCTAGAGCATTCTATAAAGCATCATCATGCATTGAAGCTAACATTACAGCACATTCGAGCTAGCGTCAGGACACATATGCAATACTGCTGAAGTGTAACCCAGACTGTAAATAGCTTTACAACAGAAACCTGTTGTACTTTACTATGTACATGAATTCTACCATATTGGTGCAATATGCATCTGCTCACTCGCATTTGAGAAGATTTGAACACTTCAGTAATACTGGTCATTAAATGTTGAGTATAATGCCGGAAAAATTATCTTCCCAGATGAGCAGTCCATACCCAGAAAATTGTGATATTCACTGGGCATCCAGTTTGTCATCAGATGATGAACTGATATATATATGCTGATAAATTTCTTCAGTCAGTCAGTGTTTGTAGATATCTTTGCTACATATACAAACATCTTGACATTGTACCTGAATTCTTTTAATTAATACAGGTTGCTAAACATGCCCGATTTTTTTGTCATTTCACTTGTTTATTCTAACAATTAATACCTGGTTCAGGTATCGTCGGGATGGAGGGAGATAGGGTGACATTATCAGGAGGGTGGGAGAGAGGGCAACATTACCAGGAGGGTAGGAGAGAGGGCAACATTGTCAGGAGAGTGGGAGGGTGGCATTGTCAGGTTGGTGGGAGATACAGCAACATTGTCAGAAGGTGGGAGACCAAGCTTGACAATGTTGGGAGGGTGGAAGACCGGGTAACATTGTCAGGGGGTGGCATTGCCAGGAGGGTGGGAGACATGGCTTTATTGTCGGGAGGGTGAGAGGGTGACATTGACTGGGTAACATTGTCAGGAAGGTGGAAGACCTGGCAACATTGTCTGGAGTGTGACTGGGTGACATTGTCAGGGGGGTGACAGTCACTACTGCATGAAATGCCATTAATTGCTCTCAACTGAAGTCCTTAAAATACCATAAATTATTTAGGTTAAAACCCTATTATTTGCATACCTATTAATGGGGTACAATTCCCATTAAATTTATCAAAAATCTCTTAATCCCAAGCCATTAATTGATTATAGAATAGTGGTCATTAAAATTATGTAACAAATTAATGGCATCAAAAAGCCATTAACCTTTTCGCCGACCCACTTAATTTGACTTCATCACAAAATTAATGGCCATTAATAAATTTATGGGACTAATTTTTTATTCCACCCAACGTAATGGCATTTTAATGCTGGAAATCTGTATTAACTCCACTTTTTCAATTTAATGTCTTTTTAATGGCCTTAACATTTCCCCATTAATAAATTGCAGAAAAGAATTCATGGTCATTGGGATTGTCATATTAATGCCTTTTTCATGACATTTTATGGGATTTCAGTGACATGCATGCAGTAGTGTGGATGGCATTGTCAGAAGGGTGGGAGACAGAGCAATTTTATCAGGAGAATGGGAGACACAGCTTGACAAGGTTGGGAGGGTGGAAGACGGGGGGGGGGGGAATTGTCAGGAGGGTGACTGGATGGCATTGTCAGGAAACCGGGCAACATTATCAGGAGGGAGGGAGAGGCAAACATTGTTAGAAGGGTTGGAGACAGGGCAACATTGTCAGGAGAGTGGGAGACTGGGCAACATTGCCAGAAGGGTGAGGGGTGACAGTTGTCAGGAGGGCGGAGACATGACAACATTATCTTGAGGGTGGGAAACTTGGCTTGACAATATTGGGAGGGTGGAAGATGGCAACATTGTCAGGAAGGGGAGGTGGCATTGTCAGGAGGGTGGGAGACATGGCAACTTTGTCAGGAGGGTGGCATTGCATACTGTATTTAACTTCATTGTAAACTATGATCACTTTGATACTGATGCACCAATGACGGGGTAAGTTAGCCTGGTGCTACTTTACTGACGGTCAATTTTGCTAATAGTATTACTTCAGCTACACCATTTTTGAAGAATTACGTGCAGTTTTTTTTTTTACATTTATTTTCCATGGTGTTGGTTATACATGTTTGTTGTAATTGATGATAATCTGTATTGTACTTTTGACAAAGATTTATTGTTACTTAACCCTTGTACTGTTAGCTTTGAAATTTTGGAAGTTTATTTTATTGGTGGACAGACTGTATTAGAGTTTATATTCATACATACATGATTATCCCATGTATAGTTGTTGACAGTTTTCATAGTTTTGTGCACATACATCTATGATGATAGATGCTCTAATGAATCATAACCTGAAATTAAAGTCAACTCCCTAACATAGATATGTCTAGGCGGGACTGATCATTCAGAATGTTTGGTCCATCATTCATGTAAGGAGCATAGGAGGATAGTTTTTGAGTAAAATAAGGAGTTGAAGGATGGCGTTTTGGTAATAAAAATGTCTGAAACTTGCACGAAAGACCGACCGAATGAGTTCTACAATAAGGTTTTAACTTCATTTGTGTCTTGATCTTCCAGTTAAAGGAATCCAGGTTTTCTGATAGAAATCTCAAACAGTAGATGTAATCTGGTCCATAAAGAAGCTTTGAATGTACATTCCTGGGTAGGCGATTTCTCCTTGTGCTTAAACATGGAGGAATATCTGTAACCAGTGATGCCTGGCATATATCTACGATTTGAAGTGCCAAAATGTTCAATGATCCGGTCTTCAAATGGCAGGGCAAGTGGTCACAGTTTAAAAATATTCCACCATCTTGTACTACAGCCAAAAACAAAATTCAGCAACCTTGCATATTCCCCTCTTGGCTGCATAGGTGCCATTCAAGTATAACATATGCAGAAAAGTGAATTAATTTTTTACCCCCTCCCATATGCAGAATTTAACCCAGCGTATCAGTACATAGAAAAAAAATCGTCATTTTTAAACCTCCCCCCCTCGCTGCGTACGTAATACTTTGAGCCAATCTGTAGTTTCAGATGTCTAACAGAAAACCTGGATTTTTCGAACAATTATCGACGAAATAAAAGAAAACCTGTTCTGTCCTGTTTGATTTTATCGTTGTTGATTAATGCAGGCCTTGTATTATTGTTGTTTGATGATTGTTTAGCATTTGTGAACACTTTTTGAAGGTACTAGTTAAGAATACTGGTATTGAGAATGGAGATTTTAACTTTTACCATTTCAAGTCTTCCATTGTATCGCGAGTGCCTTCTTTATGTACCCATATTGGGGCAATTTTAACAGTGTATGGCAAAATCATGAAACCTCATTCCACACTTTATATTTCTGATATGGCTTACACGGTTTTTGTATCCCTTGAACTGTTGATTTTACTGAGAAGCAAGGCCAGATAGTGAGCACAGTCGATTGGTTTAGGAGAGGAGTGAGTAGACTGTGTTGGCACCATGTTGTTGGTGGTATGAAGATTGGTCACTAAAACTGTTTTACAAGCTCAATCTCTCTGGTTTTCTTCTCCATCTTCTTCTCAGAATAGAGACATGAGCTGGCATTTTGAAAAATGACCCGAGTAGATGTTCTACTAAATTGGAGAAAACTGTACATCAGATCTGATCAGATCACTTGGCAACCAATGCAGCTAGGTTTCATTATCAATGCAGAGTATTGATGATTTGATACACAACCTGTGTTTGTGTTGGGAATTACACAGATTCCATTTGGGTGCCCAATGGTGATAATATAATATCCTATTTAGTTCTGTTATTTTGTGTCGAATATAGACTCTTTATGTACTTAAAATGTATTGCCCACAGCCGCCTTAGTACATTTGTACTTGCTACTCTCGGGTTTGCCAACTAAACTATTGAGGTCACATGGACATAACCATTTGTAGCCGGATATCTATATCTGATTCTATATGGCCAGTAACTATAAGGATTGATGAATAGGAATTCCTCAAGATCACAGAGTGGCACAATGTCTCTATATGAAGCAGCAGATGTAACAAGAAATGGTAAGATTGATGCTTCAGACAATACAAATGAACAAGTGCCTAGAACACTGAATAGAAGTACGTTAATTTTGCCTGAACATCTCTAACATTTATCATCACTCTTTGTCTTCAGCCATAATTGTCACACAACTTCAGTTTTATGCTCCTGTCAAGAATAAAAGTTCTACTGTTTCCTTTAATTGGTCTTGTTTCATTTTTATCCTCCCTCTGACTATAGTGTATTTGCCCGGCGCTTCTTTGTTACAGTACCCCAAACTCACCTGGAATATTTTTGAGTTATTCTCCACCGATATTCGAGAAAGGTATGTTGAGGTGAATCCATTGAAGCCCATTGATTAGGGGGTCAGATGGTGAAGGTCAAAGTTTGGCAAAACTAATATCTCTTTTACGACCATAGGTTGTCGAACCAACACTGATGTTATGTTACCAACCGCCTTTTTTTTTTTCATATTCTGTTTTTTTTTTTCATATTCTGTTTTTTTTTCTACTTTTATGTACTTCTCAAGTACAATATTTCGCTTTGAACACGTTGAAATCAGTAAACTGTTTAAGCCACCTCCCTTACTGCATGCATGTCATTAAAATGTCCTGAAAAAGGTATTGATCATGAAAATCCCATTAAAATGACCATTAATTTTTGTTGCAATTTATTAGTGGTGAAATTATTAATGCCATTAAAAACATTAATTTGAAAAAAAGGTTAATACAGATTTCCAACACTAAAATGCCGTCAATTAAGGTGGAGGGAAGTCGAACTAAGGAAGTCGGTGAAAAGGTTAATGACTTTTTAATTCCATTAATTTGTTACATAATTTGAATGACCACTCACTCTATGACTGGCTGGGATTAAGAGGTTTTTTTTATGGATTTGTTGGAAATTTTTACTCCAATAATATATAAGCATATGATGGGTTTTATCCAAGTAATTTATGGTATTTTAATGCCATTTTCATGCAGTAGTGCTTATTTCGCTCAAGACCCATCAGCACCGACATTTGATATGGCAAGATTGACAAAAATTATCTTCCCTGGAAAGTCTCATAAGGGGATGTATCTCGTTTGATTCAAGGTCCTACCAAATGATCTCCACTTCTCATACTTTAATGCTAAACTGTTGAAAGAATACATTTAACATTTCCAGAATGTTCGAAGGTTTAAAAGGATAAACTTGAAAACCTCGCGTATCATGCCTGTTTGAAAACGGCAAAGGACAGACCTGTCGAGCCATGACATTTAGAGTTGGATACATTCGATCATAGCGAGCAGATGTAGCAAATGTTTTACACGATATTTCCAATGTTATGCAATATGCCAACATTGCAAAGCTACAACGTTATGCCTTTGTTGACCTCATGAACATGGGCCTCTTACGTCACAATGGGACATCCCACACAACTGATGGGTCTATATGATACGACATGATCATAATCAGACTGACGTCATGGGTCAGAGGTCAAGGCTGCCAATATTTTTTCACTACATCTATTATTGAATTAAAATATCCAAACTTTTTGTTTAACCAGCTTCTTCACATGTGATAACCGTTACTCCCCTTTTGTGGTTACTCTCCTGCTTTTGGAGACAATAATCCGGCCTTTGGATAGATTTTGCGAAAACATTACACCCTCGGACATAGCTAAATAATATATAGCCCTCAAGAGTATGAGGGCTATAGGTCGGCCCCAGTCACCTCCAGCGAGGGTTTTAGATAATTTTATTACGAATCACCCACCTCTGAAACTGCCGTACATCTAATCTCTATCCCCTCCTGCCCACTATTTTAAAATCTTGAGCACTATTGTGAAATAGTGACGCATATATCGCCGTCTGAATTTTCCAGTCGTGAACTTCGACTCTCTGCGCCGCCATGTTGGTGACGTCACTGTATATGGTTAACATGGCGCATTTAAAGTGGAATTCGACTGGAAAATTCAGACGGCGATATATTCGTTACTATTTCACAATAGTGCTCAAGATTTTAAAATAGTGGGCAAGCTAGGGCTGTAGAAGATTCGTCTAAAACTCGCTATAATTATTTATTACCTCGGACATGGATCATTCGGTTTCAATGTAAGTATGACATGGGACCAGATCGTATCATATTTATTAACTGCTTGAGATCTTATAGAATGTAACTAGCACAATCTTATCGGTTATGAAAAAGCGCTTACAAAAAGTAACTGGTATCGGACACCATCGGCGTTGTTTGAGCGAAGTCATTTTCGCGCTAAAATATGTTTTTGGAGGCTATTCGAGGGGGTCGTACTATTGTCTGGCCGGCTGCCAGGCCGTGCCTGGCCTGGCCAGGCATTGTCAGGCCGGCTCAATTACGTGCATTCTAAAGGGAATTACAGCTATTTGTTGATCTTACTATAATGTTTATACAATTCTGCTTTTATCTAGTATATTTTCAGGTGTATATCGGCACTTCTAAGGCCCGTGGTAGTCGATTTAATCTTCCATGCTGGAAATCCCGGCATAACCAAGATGGCGGCCGACCAGCTAGGCGGGGTGCATGTAAAAACCAGATTTTCACATACGAAACGGGATTGCCTGACCAGGCTTTGTCAGGCCGGCTCGATTACGTGCATTCTTCACAGATATATTATAATAAAATGATAATTAGCGTTATTTAATACACTGAGAGAATGTATTTTTCATGTATTTCTTACGGGACAATAAAACTGGGGAAAAAATTGTCACATTTATGGCCCACATTTATATGTGCACGGCCCGGCCAGGCATTGTCAGGCCGGCTCTATTACGTGCAATCTTCACGGAATTACAGCTATTTGTTCTATATATATATTATAATAAAATGATAATTAGCGTTATTGAATATACTGAGATTATGTATTTTCCATGTATTGTTTCTGGGAAATATGTGTTTGTCAATTATTGCGATACTGAAACTATAAGTCGGGTCAATAGCCGTGATCGAGATCTGTCCAGAAAATCAGTACAAGCCAGCATGAGTACATATTACGATTTTTAATATTGAATTGTAATCAAATGGACCATCAAATCCATCAAAGGAGCAATTAGTGTAGAAGCGTGTTTTTATATAACCGCCAAGTTATTTGACGTTGTCAACATATTTCCACTACAAATCTCAATAACATCAAGGGAAGCGATCAGATGTTAAAACAGCTAGAACTATACCTGTGGAGAAACCCTGCCCAAAGTCGAAATTAATGTTCCGACTTAAAGGGAAGCAGTTTGATATTGAAACAAAAAAGCTTCGCAATACCCGTCGAGAAGCCTTGCTCAAGGCCCAAGCCGAAAGTAAAGGGGCCAAAGTAAAGTTCCGACTTCAAGGGAAGCGGTTTGATGTTGAAACAAAAGGTAGGTGCACACAGAGCTTGTGACTGCGTGATCGCAGCCGCAAGCCGTATCCCCCCAAAGTCATGCGACGACGCAATCCTCTAGACTGTTGCGATCATGTGTGACATCGAGGACGCAATAATTGCTGCGATCCTTGTCAGCCAGCGTCGTCCCTAGGTGAAAAAAAGCGGAATGGCCCCTGGGAAGGAGGTTGCGCGTAATGGCCCCTGGCTGGCCTGGCAGCCGGCCAGACAATAGTACGACCCCTATTCGAGCAGTTAATCTCAAGAATATTATAATCCAGAAGGATTAAGAACAAAAACTGGGCTGAAGCTGGCATATTTTTCACAAAATTACGTGTATAATATTTTGAGCTGACAACTCCCACTTTTGGACACTGACAACTCCAGATTGCATGTCTGGTTTTTAAAATACGATGATAAAGTTAAGTAGGTTATTTAAGTTTAAGTTTTGCAAATGATAGGCCTGAATGTAGTATTTTCCACTTCCAGTGATGAAGAACAGTCACAAGGTTCGAGCATTCTTAAAGGTGAAAAAAGAAAGCGAAGAGGAAGTCGGTGGATTAAACGTAAATTTCGCAGACCGTCGCAGGTGACAACCCCCATTAGACCAACAACAGACTTCATAGATGATACTAAGTACATTTGTGCTCCGAAAAAGAGAAAACTAAACGCAATATGGAAACCCCGTGCGCATCGAGGAGTACTCATAGAACACAATCAACGGCCCGATACGACGATCCGATCACTTGGAAATATTGACGAACGAACAGATGATCTCGGAGACTACATCGCAGACATGATCATAAAACTGAAAGAAGCCAAATGCTTATTCGAGTTTAGGTGTTTCTGCAAGCTTCTTGCTGAAGGGAAGTATCCAACAGATAACATAGCTTTTAGACTATTCCTAGAAACAGCTAGATGGTTTTCGTTGGAAACCACGTCTGAGATGTGTTATTGGGAGGATACGATGAAGTTCTGGAAGGTTGGATATCGCCTAATGAAGGACAAGTTTTTGTTATTTATGTGAAAATTATTTATTACTTAAGCGGGTTCATCTTCGCTAAACAAGTTCACTATACACGGTGTATTTGGTCGACTTGGTTAGCGAAGATGAAACTGTTTTACACATCATGCATTAAAGTCTTCATCACAAACTTGATTGGATGCTATATTATTCTTCAGTTCCCTCATGAACGCCTTAATAATACGGCAAACGATACTTAGTGCCTTAGCGGCTTCCTCCACCAACCAAACTGACTGTCACCATATGAGTGAAACAAACTTGAGTGTGACATTAAGCCAAATTCCCTCCCTCCCTCCCACCTTTTCATACACCACAATGGCAGTGGATATCCTAAAATTGCGATTTATTGCTCAAATCTTCACCTGCTATTGCTATGGCGTTATCTCCCTTTGGAGAATCCTTTGCAAAATAATTGAAACGAAAGTTTCTTTGATAGGCATTTAGAAGTCGGCGTATATAACACAAGGCTATTATATGGATAACAACTTTATTGCTGTGGAGCTGACGTTTCGTTGAGATACTTCCAACTTTTTCAAAGCTAATGAACTACATAGTACAGATGAGGGTATTTATACAAATGATTAACAAGCAAACAAAGGTCACAAAACAATCCTAGTACAATAGGTGCTCCATGAGCTATTGATGTCCGTTATATAAAAAATAATCAAACAGTGAGTGTGACTATTGTGATCTAACTAATCCTCTGAGCTGGGTATAGACAATAGGTGATTGCAGATTAAGTTTGATGTGACCGCATTATTAAAGGTGACAATAATATTAAATCTATTATGTATGGGGATATACAATTGCTATGGGATATACATAGATAAATAGCATAATGTGTGAGAAGTACATAAAGGATAATGAAAAAGATTAACGGTCACGGTGATAATCTCCATCTAAGCTGATAAGGCTGTCATGGGCACTCGGTACAAACTGTCCACTGTCTCGGTTGATTGCCGGCGTGTGTCTTTTGATGTGAATGGCTTCCTGTAGTGTTCTCTTTGTTTGGTCAGTCTGGTGGATAGAAAGTTTGTGAATGTTTTGCCAATTTATCTGGTGTCCTGGGTGTTCCGTCAGGTGGTCAGAAATGGCTGATTTCCCGTCTGTTTTATTGCTGGAGGCCTTATGTTCCTTGATGCGGACGTTGAGGGGTCGCATGGTTTCTCCGATGTAACTTTCCTGGCAGGAGCAGTCAATTTTGTAGGTAATTCCCTTGGGCTGGGGTGGGTCGGTTGGTAGTAGTCGTCCTGTAGCGTTAAGGTGGTTTTTAAGGGATCTGCTGCTGGTGAATACTGCATCGATGTTGGCTTGTTCTTTTAGGAGTCGTTTTATGTGATGTCTGGTCTGCCCTATGTATGGAATGGCAATGAATACGGGGCTGGGTTCTCGGGGGATTGGATTTTGTTGTGGCTGGGGTTGGAGTGTCTTGTTGATAATTCTGTCTACCATGGCTTTAGGGTACTTGTTTTGATCAGTGAAGACCGTCTTTAAGTGGTTTATTTCACTGGGCAGGCTTCCTGATGAACATATGTTTTTGGCTCGTCTGGTTAAGGTCAATATGATGCCGGCTTTGACTTGGCTTGGGTGGTTGGATAGGAAATGGATGGATATATTGGTCGGTGTGAGTGGGTTTTCTATAAACACTGGTTTTGAGAGTATGGTTCTGCCTGTGGACTAGGACATCAAGGAAGGGGAGTTTGTTGTCGTCTGCTTTCTCCATGGTGAATTCCATTCTCGGATGTTGGGCATTTAGATGGTTGAGAAAGATGATAGGGTCATCACCGTCTTGAAGAATGAAGAAAATGTCATCAACTTTTCTGTGCCAACACAGGCTTAATGGGGGCAGTGAGGAGAGCGGTTTCTTCCAGTTCCGTCATGTAAATTTTTTGATCACCGGGGATAGAGAGGATCCCATAGGTAATCCATGTACCTGCTCATAGAACTTGTCACCCCATGTGAAATAGGTGGAATTAGACATGGTAGACAGAATTATCAACAAGACACTCCAACCCCAGCCACAACAAAATCCAATCCCCCGAGAACCCAGCCCCGTATTCATTGCCATTCCATGCATAGGGCAGACCAGTCACCACATAAAACGACTCCTAAAAGAACAAGCCAACATCGATGCAGTATTCACCAGCAGCAGATCCCTTGAAATCCACCTTAACGCTACAGGACGACTACTACCAACCGACCCACCCCAGCCCAAGGGAATTATCTACAAAATTGACTGCTCCTGCCAGGAAAGTTACATCGGAGAAACCATGCGACCCCTCAACGTCCGCATCAAGGAACATAAGGCCTCCAGCAATAAAACAGATGGAAAATCAGCCATTTCTGACCACCTGACGGAACACCCAGGACACCAGATAAATTGGCAAAACATTCACAAACTTTCTATCCACCAGACTGACCAAACAAAGAGAACACTACAGGAAGCCATTCACATCAAAAGACACAAGCCGGCAATCAACCGAGACAGTGGCGACAGTTTGTACCGAGTGCCTATGACAGCCTTATCAGCTTAGATGGAGATTATCACCGTGACCGTTAATCTTTTTCAGTATCCTTTATGTACTTCTCACACATTACGCTATTTATCTATGTTTATCCCATAGCAATTGTATATCCCCACACATAATAGATTTAATATTATTGTCACCTTTAATGATGCGGTCACATCGAACTTAATCTGCAATCACCTATTGTCTATACCCAGCTCAGAGGATTAGTTAGATTACAATAGTCACACTCACTGTTTGATTATTTTTTATATACCTGACATCACTAGCTCATGGAGCACCTATTGTACTATGATTGTTTTGTGACCTTTGTTTGCTTGTTAATCATTTGTATAAATATAAAATGTGTTATAAAACGAAAGTTGTCTCCCCTTAGGGAGCTCAGCTAGGTTACTTAAGCCCCGGCTCTCTCCTGATACTCCCTCAACAGTTCAGTGAAGCGGTCAGAGTGAACGGACGTGTTTTTGTTCTGCCAAACCAGCCTAGCTTTCCAAGCCTTTGTGTTCCACTGCGGTCTTTGCTCCCCCGGCGTTACAGGATTACCTAAACTACAACAACAGCGGGAGAAACCAGCCAGCCAGAGCTAAGTTTTGAATTGAATTTTTGCACCTAGACTAATATTTCCTATCACTAAAGTCACTCCTTACCAAATAACAACTAGTCCTGATCTAAACAAAACCAAATCAAACAATGGAAGCCTCCCAATCCACCGTGAAAACACCTAAAAGGAAGCTCTCAGAAATCAACACTGAAAAATCCCCACCCACCAAAAAACAACGAGCCCTACCCGAAAGGCCTAGTCTTTTAAATTTTGTGGCGATCATACACAGCCTTACTCAGATCAAAGCCACGAGCTTGCCCAAAGCCAAAGTTGCAAAAGACATCCAACAACAAGCCGGAGACGTAAAAACAGTCTATGAATTACCCGGAGGAGACCTCAAAATCCACTGCCATTCTAAAACACAGTATGAAAAACTACTTCGGTTAGACCTCCTAGCTGGCAAACCCGTCTCAGTAAAACAGTATCAACAAAAAAGAGAGCAATGCAAAGGCGTAATTTATGGAATTGATCTAAGTGTTAGGCTAGACGATATTAGAACTACTCTCTCGAAACAAAATGTAGTATTCGCTAAAAGACTGCAAAAGGACAAAACGGATACAACTAGCATAATGTTAGTATTCAATGGAAATAAACTTCCAGATACTGTCTGCCTATGGTTTCGTAACATCACAGTCAAGCCCTTCTACGAAACCCCAAAAAGATGTTTTAATTGCCAAAAGATTTCTTCTCACTCAGCTAAGAACTGCAAAGCCAGTGTTGTACGTCCCAAATGTTCAGGGCCCCATAGCTACGAGCACTACACAGAAACCCATAAAAAATGCGCAAACTGCAAGCAGAATCATAGCTCAGCTTGGAAAGGGTGTATTTACTACAAAAATGCTAAAGCAGTTCAGTATATTAGAGCAGACAAAGGCATCTCCTACGCAGAAGCAGTCAGAGAAACAAAAGTGAATCAAAAACTCAGAGAAACAATAGACCTGCGAAAACCTGTGAGCGAAGTAGCAACTAACAATCAGGCACCAGTGACAGAACAAACAATGGAGTCAGAAACCGCGGACAAACCCGAAACAATTAGCATGAGCAAAATCGAATTCCTAGGCTTTATTAACATTGTTAAAACGAACAAAGCTGACATAATAGCCCGCATTGCTCAAGACTTCTTGAATTGGAAATTTAACCCCAAAGAAATAATAGCATGGGGATTCAATCCAAAATACAAAAGAAAAACATCAACTCCCAAGAAAAACAATAACGCCCTCAACACCTCTATATGAGAACACCTGGGACAATAGGTTAGACCCACCGCGTAATACATAACAACCCAATTTTCAATAAACAACTCACCGTACTACAATGGAATGCAAATGGCATTGCAAAACACGGAGACAATCTCAAAATCTTAGTAAATGAAATAAGCCCTGACATCATATGTATACAAGAAACATTTCTTAAGCCAGGAAAAAATAAATTTGCAATAAAGGGATATACGCCATATAGACAAGACAGACTAAACGGCCCAAAGGGAGGCAACCTCACACTAGTTAAGGAAGAACTCGTACAGCTAGAATTAGACAAGAGCCCAGAAAGTGAAGACCTCGAATGGCAAGCTATACGGGTGTTCCAAAATAATAAACCTATAAATATAGTGAACCTGTACTCCCCTGGCACTCTAAAAACAATATCACAAAAAGAACTTAACAAAATCACCCCAAAATATGACTCGCCAATTATAATCTGCGGAGATTATAATAGCCATAATCCAATCTGGGACGAAACCTGCACCACGTCAGATGATAGGGGTAAATCAGTAGCAAAATGGTTAGATGATAATAACCTCGTATTCCTGAACTCAGGAGAAGGGACGAGAATAGATATGCGAACCGGTAAACTCACTGCAATTGACCTAACAATAGTCTCTCCCGAACTAGCAGTTAAATCAGAATGGGCAGTCCTACCAGATACACTAGACAGCGACCACTTTCCAATCCTAACTAAATTTAGCATGAAACCAGATTTTGAAAAGACAGACCCTCTCCCACGCTTCCAATACTCCAAGGCAGACTGGGAAAGCTTCCAAAACGATTGCCAAAGTCTAATTCATGACGATCTACTTAGTAATGATATAGAGACTTGAGATACCTGAGATACAACACATATCACGAATCGTTAGATTCTTGGTATGTGCTTTAGAATAGGTTAACCAGAAGACTATTCTGTGAAGTCATGTGACGCAGCCAGTATGTCGGCACCTCTTCCCACTTCACTTATATGTGTTGTAATTTCAATGAAAATATAACCAGCAAACTTCTAAACATAGCACAAAGACATATTCCAGTTACGAATAAGCGGCCCAACAAAAATCCAGTGCCTTGGTGGGACCGAGAGTGTGGAAAGAACATCGCGGCAAAGAAAAAAGCACTCAGAAAATTCAAAAAAAGTCGGCTCCAGAGTGATCATGAAAGATATAAGGAACTGAAAAGAATAGCAGAAAAAAGCGTCGAAGAAGCCAAATCAAGATGCTGGGAAGATTTTTGCAACACTATAGATACGAAAACTAACTCAAAGAAAGTATGGAATAAAATAAAAAGCATTCAAGGGAAAGCAACTAACACAATACCCGTACTAAACAAAACAAAGAGAACTAATTTCGAAAAGGCAGAATATCTTGCTGAATCATTCGCATCAAACAGTAGCGATAGCAACCTGAAACCAGAATTCAGAAAAATCAAACAAGAAACGATCCTGGAAAATGACACAAATGATTATATAGAAAACTACCTTAACGGAGACTTTAATATCAATGAAAACAGAAAAGCTTTACACTCTAAAAAAGAAAGTTCACCCGGCGAAGACAAACTAGGGTATACAATCCTAAAGCACCTACCAAACAACACTCAGGAACTAATTCTAAAACTAATTAATGTGAGCTGGAAGACCAAACAACTCCCGAACAAATGGAAATCATCTATTGTTATCCCAATACCAAAACCTGGTAAAGACCCATTAGACAGTAAGTCATATAGGCCGATCTCACTCACGTCAAATTTATGCAAAATTATGGAAACCATGGTCAAAAACAGACTTGAATATCACCTGGAAAGCAACAACCTGTTAAACAAAACACAAAGCGGTTTTCGGAAAAAAAGAAGTACTTTAGACCACATAGCCAGACTCCAACACTCTATCAAAAAGGGTAATGCCAAACACCAATATACATTAGGCATTTTCTTGGATATAGAAAAGGCGTTTGACCTTGTATGGCAGGACGGGATTATCACCCAATTAAACAACCTAGGAATTAAGGGCAGGATACAACAGTGGATAAAAAAAATTCTTCATAACCGAAACTTCAAAGTTCGTATTGGTAACACCATATCCATGGACCACCAGCTAGATAACGGCACCCCACAGGGCAGCGTCATAAGCCCCACCCTTTTTAACATCCTGATTAATGGCCTGGCCAACGAAATTGACACAAAACATCCTGAAATTGAACAATCACTTTTTGCTGACGATGCTGCCATGTGGAAATGTGCTGGCTCGACAAAAAAATTAACAAGTATAATGCAAAAGGTACTAAGTACAGTCAGCGACTGGGCCGATAAATGGGGATTCAAATTTTCAGCTGTCAAAACTACCGGTGTGCTATTCTCAAATAAACAAAACACAGACATCACGCTATCACTAGGAGGCCAGAAAATCGAGTTTAAGAATAGTGTCAAATACCTAGGTATGATCTTCGACCGAAAACTCACTTGGAAAGACCACATCGACCAATTAATTATTCGGTGTAACAAAGACCTGAACCTTATGAGGTGCGTATCGGGTACCAACTGGGAGGCCAATAAACATAGCTTAATCAAATTATATCAAACACTCATCAGATCCAAAATAGACTATGGTTCAATCGCCTACCAATCAGCATGCAAGACCCATTTAAAAAGAATAGACAGCATTCAGTATTCGGCCTTAAAAATAGCCATCGGGGCGTTCAAAGGAACTCCTTTATGTAGTCTACAAATAGAAACTAATGAAAAACCCTTACATTTAAGACGAGAAGAGCTGTCAATGAAATATGCAGGGAAAACAATAGCCAAGGGCGAAAACCACCCATGCCACAAAATATTTGGCCCAAAAATCGAATACGAATTCCTAAAAACGAAATGGGAAAAAGACTCCGCACCACTCGGTTACACGATAGAACGATTATTCCAAGAACACGACATTCCTATCTCTTGTATCTCTGACACTGACAAGGTCAATAGACCACCATGGCAACTAATCACACCACACGTGGACACGAATATACATAGCTACATCACCAAACAGGACAACCCAGAGCATATAAGGGTCACTGCCCTCGAATATATTGACACACATTGGAAAAATCGCTTGAAAATATATACAGACGGCTCCAAAAACACAAGTCACAATACAGGTTCTGCATTCGTTATATCAGAACTTGACATTCACGAAGGTTTCAAACTACCAGACAATATGTCTGTATACACCACTGAATTAGTCGCCATAATCAAGGCCCTCGAATGGGTTCTTCAGAATCGACCGGTTTCCACCGTTATTCTTAGCGATTCCTTAAGCGGACTGGTATCTATAGAGAACTCCAAATCCGACAGCAGACCTGACCTCATACACGAAATAGAAATTTTATGTACACAAATACGAGACAATGACATTGACGCCATTTTAGCTTGGATTCCCGCCCACGTGGACGTTAGGGGAAATGAAGCCGCCGATAGGACAGCCAAAGACAGCCTCACCAAAACTGCACCTGACGTGCATATAGGACTAGGAACCAAAGAACTGAATTCTATCATTAAAACCAGAATAGATAGTAAATGGGAAAAGGAATGGAACGAAGAAAACCGAGGTAGATGGCTACATAGTATTCTAGATAAGGGGAAAAGACGAAGTTGTGGATTCCAGCTAGACAGTAAACATGACGACCGCATCATCACAAGATTAAGACTAGGCAAAACAGGACAAAAATCACACCTCTCTAAGCTAATAAAAAACACATCACCACTATGCACCTCATGCAACAACGAAGAAGAAACGATAGAACATTTTATACTCAAATGCCCAAAACATGACCCCTATCGCCGCACACTGGAAAACGAACTCAAAAATTTAAATGTCCCTCTGTCGTTGGCTTCTATATTAAATCCTAAACCACCTCTTATAAACAAAGTATACTCCATCTTACTAGCTTACATCAAATCGACTGACTATCACTCTACCATTTAATACTATATGGTTACACCAAGAAACCTAGGACCAAATTTAAATAAATGTAGCACGCTTAGAGTCAAAACTATTTTACAGGGGCGGAAATAAGGGTCAGTGATCAGAAATGACTGATCAAATTTGGACACTAACCAATCAAAATGCCATAGCAATAACATAGACAAATTCACTGATCAAATTAAAAGCTCCTAATAATGAGCACCGATCAAATTGTGTTCCCTTATTTCCAACCCTCGTTAACGAATGTTAACCGTCCGGTTTTCTAGCAGGGGCAGAAGACTGGAGGTTATATCAAACATTCACAATCGGCTTTAATTATAATAATATTTTTATTTATAATATTTAGTACCTAATTAATTATTGCTATTGATCATGTGTGACTTAGATCACGATAGTGCCAGTCGGTGGCAAAGAATAACACCAGAAAACAAGAAACTACAATCTCTTCTATTCTATGTAATACAGGCACAGCACACTGAAGACCACAGACGAGTAAGACCAGCCATGAAACAGAACACCGATGACGACAAATATTATAAAACAGCACCGTGAGTGACAACACCCCAGAAACCACCCTGACCTAGCCATTTCAGTGGAATCACCAAAACCCACACCTTGACCACGGACAATCAACGGAAACAAGAACAGCTTCTACATTCAAACCAAATCGCACAATGCCTACCACAACCACGGACAATTGAAACCATACTCACTGAAGACAACACAGATCAGATGTGCCACACCTGAGATGCCACCGATGTAACGATTGTCTAATGCAAATATGATCCTTTGACTTTCACCAATATAGGATGTAGACCTGCCATCCTGTATTCCTATACCCACTCCAAGCAATTGTTACAGGCACAGATTTCTGGAAGAATCCGCCTATGGTTCTCCGAGTTTTTTCTGGACGGCGTTGTGTGTACAGAGAGGTACAAAGACAAAGGAATCACCCACGCTACTACAATATACAATGAACACATACTTACCAATATAACCTAATCAAAAACCAAGCGATGAACCTGTACATAGACAATTCTTCTATTCTATTTATATCTCCATGCGCCCATTTATTATTTACTTATTTATTTATTTATATATTTATTTACTTATTTATTTGTTTGTTTGATTATACAGCGCTTGTAAACATCTTTAACAAACTAAGAAATGTAACGTGTAATTAAAATAAAACATTGAGTTGATGGGCTGCGAAATCCGTACGGGAAGCGGCCCTTAAACTGCAATTTCAATCAATGTAAACTAACCCGGGGGCAAAAAATAACACCAGAAAACAAGAAACTACAAACTCTTCTATTCTTTGTAATACAGGCACAGCACACTGAAGACCACAGACGAGTAAGACCAGCCATGAAACAGAACACCGATGACGACAAATATTATAAAACAGCACCGTGAGTGACAACACCCCAGAAACCACCCTGACCTAGCCATTTCAGTGGAATCACCAAAACCCACACCTTGACCACGGACAATCAACGGAAACAAGAACAGCTTCTACATTCAAACCAAATCGCACAATGCCTACCACAACCACGGACAATTGAAACCATACTCACTGAAGACAACACAGATCAGATGTGCCACACCTGAGATGCCACCGATGTAACGACTGTCTAATGCAAATATGATCCTTTGACTTTCACCAATATAGGATGTAGACCTGCCATCCTGTACCCCAATACCCACTCCAAGCAATTGTTACAGGCACAGATTTCTGGAAGAACCCGCCTATGGTTCTCCCAGTTTGTTCTGGACGGCGTTGTGTGTACAGAGGGGTACAAAGACAAAGGAATCACCCACGCGACTACAATATACAATGAACACATACTTACCAATATAACCTAATCAAAAACCAAGCGATGAACCTGTACATAGACAATTCTTCTATTCTATTTATATCTCCATCCGCCCATTTATTATTATTTACTTATTTATTTATTTATATATTTATTTACTTATTTATTGTTTATTTGATTATACAGCGCTTGTAAACATCTTTAACAAACTAAGAAATGTAACGTGTAATTAAAATAAAACATTGAGTTGATGGGCTGCGAAATCCGTACGGGAAGCGGCCCTTAAACTGCAATTTCAATCAATCAATGATACTCCCTCTTTCTCATTGCATCTACTCGCGAGTGGTTTTATCAAGGAGTTCCTTATAGTGTGCTAGTTTGGTTTGACCTACGGTTGTATTTTTTGTCTGGATCGCCACCGCGTAGCTGTGTCGACCAGACTATGCTGCCACTCACGAAATATCTGAAAATGTGTACGTGCACTATATGGCAATGACCCTGTGTTGACCTGTAACAATCCGCCAGTGATTTTGACTTTGTGTTTGTCATATATCAGGGTATTAACCAGAAAATGAAGAAAAAACAGTCGTAATCGTTTCATGTTAACTAGAAATTTAACGAAATCTGAATTTGAGTGTATTTCATATTCATTTCTTCGCTCAGGCATTGCTTGAATCTGTGGACTATTTTTTTGTTCTTTGCATTGTCTGGTTCCGTGCAATCGGCTCAAACCCGGTTCTCAGTGCCCACTATGAGCTTACGCTACAACAACAACAATATATTAATTGGGCTGTATTAACCCATGCCAGCTATGTGCTGTCACTGCAGACGTTGTAAATGTAAATTAATATGGTAAGCTGCTCACCTCGTGGTGTTTTCCGTCTTTGCGGTTTTGCGTCTGCTTGAGTTTAATTGCGGTAAGTCCGTAAGATTACTTATATATGCCTGGTGTTTTTAGTTCGTAATTTGTTTGTTGACAACGATAGCGTTGGAGAGACAATTTGTGCGAAAATCCCTGTTGTTGTTGCTGCACGGTCATTGCGTATTCGCCGAGCAGACGTTGCAAATCTTGTTCAGCTCTCGCTGGACAGGTTCCGGTTCTGGGATTATGAAGACCCCAGTTTTCAACACTCGTAGTCGCGTTCTTTCCGGTGAAGTCGGCGTTCGTTACTATTTTAATGTGTACGCATACTGCATGGAATATATTTCCAGAGGAGATATCAGCAACAACAATATTATTTTCGTTTTTCTCGTCTTGTGAACTTGACCGAATCCTGTCCAGTGCAAATTTATGTATTCTGGGGGACTCTGCTCACCGAATATAATTTAGTTTAAAAAAATTTGAACACCAACAACGAAACTTTTCGGAAGCGGAAACAACAGAATTTGTCATGTACCGCTTTCGAAAAGATTTGTTGTTGGTGGTGTTCAAACTTTTTCAAACTGAATTATATACATACTGATCGTGTAGCAACAACAATAGGAATTTTGGCACAAATTGTTTCTCCAGCACTATCGTTGTCAACAAACAAATTTACTATAAACACCATGCAGGCATATATAAGTAATCTTGGGGACTTGGCTAGCTAAGATTCATAGCGTCTCCCTTCCCTCAACGCTATAATGCCGATGACAAATACATTTCCCTGTTGGTAAACTCGAACATCTCCATCGCGCACTTATTATCACCTTTGCGCCCTATTGGACCTTCATTAACTTGAGAAAATGGGCCGCGATGAATAAAAATACCGAAATGGCAGACTAAATGTCGGTCATATATTAATTACAGACGTTAAAATTATTCCTAAGGAGCCTCAAAATGACCTGAAATCGAGGGGTCAAGAAGATGGGTCGAGATTCTGCTGGTGGACGTTTCGTCCCCGAGGCCCGCCCCCTGTACAGACCTTTTGGTCTTTGATATATGTTGGCACTTGTGGGAAGTTGATGCTGGGTCGACATCGGGCATTACAGACTAGTCTTTTTGTGTTAAATGCCGTCATTTACATCTGACGACGATACAGCTCACCAATCTCCAATGTACGAGTTGTCACAGCGAAACAGCTCACCAATTACCAGTATACGAGTTGTCAGAGCATTTCCATCATAGCTCTAGATTTGTATCTAATACCGCTATGCCGGTGCTAGGGGCCGTGTGGTCATATCATCCAAGTTGCCACATGAACTGGTACAATAAAAGCGTACCTGAGATACAACACATATCACGAATCGTTAGATTCTTGGTATGTGCTTTAGAATAGGTTAACCAGAAGACTATTCTGTGAAGTCATGTGACGCAGTCAGTATGTCGGCACCTCTTCCCACTTCCCTTATATGTGTTGTAATTTCCATCATAATAGACCCCGTGTATAGTAGGGATGATGATCACAACATCGATTATGGTATTTTTATTCATTGCGGCCCATTTTCTCAAGTTAATGAAGGTCCAATAGGGCTCAAAGGTAATAATAAGTGTGCGATGGAGATGTTCGAGTTACCAACAGGGAAATGTATTAGTCGTTGGTATAACGTTGAGGGAAGGGAGATGCTATGAATCTTAGCTAGGACTTAACGCAAACTCGTGCAGCTCTTGCTAATATCTGCGCTTCACAAAACTATCAATAAAACTATCCAGTCTCCTCGCAAATTTGTCTTCTCGTTCTGTCACAATAGAATTGCATGAATTATGAAAATCTGCTAGCAAAAACTGGTAGAAGACATTGACGCAGACGATCCACTTTTAAGCATATTACTGCAGATAGTCTGACCTGGCATATTTCGAAATGAGCCGCCCAGACTCGTCCACAACTTGGAGAAAATGTCCACATTTATCCATACATCTGCTGTCGGCTGAAACATGCCAGCTGAAACGTTTTGAAACTTTAAATCCATTATTGGCGATCCAGACATCAGTACTTTGAGTACTTTCATCTAAGCTAGTATTCTTGCAGTATTTACGTAGACATTATGTCTGATATATCTGTCCCTGTAAATTCTAAATCTTGCCCTTCTTGTCGGCAGTTTTGGTCTAGTTTGGATGCTCACACTGTCTGTTTCTCATGCAAAGGTCACCTTTGTTACCGTCAGTCCACGTGTATGGAGTGTCTAAGTTGGGATGATACCGCCTGGAAGAATTATGCCCAGGCTAGACGAGCGTATTTATTACGGGCTACGGAAGACCCTGGTTTATCTGCGGATGAAAGACACCAAAATGAAATTGCTCTTGTCGGAGATTTCAAATTTAACGAAGATCTTTCTGGCTGTGGTTTGGATTTATCGCATAGACTCAGTCCTGCCATGTCAATATCGTCGTCTATTAAAATTCCCCCCAGTGGGATTGTTGTACGAGAAGATAGGGATAAATTTCCAGACAGTTTAGATCCAGTTGGTAAAGACTTGTCTGGCGTGTATGTGCACAACCCGTCACTACGTCGTTCCCGTTCTTCTAAACGACGTTCTTGTACATCGCAACGCCGTTCCCATTCTCGTTCGCCTGTACGTCGTTTTGTTACTCAGCCTCGACGTTCCATTACGCCGTCTCGTCGTTCTCATACACCTGTACGTCGTTCTCGTTCTCCTGTTCGTCGGTCTCGTACACCTCTACGCCCTAGTACTTCTTTACGGCTTTCCCGTTCTCCGGTACACCATTCTCGTACTCCTGTTCGGCGTTCCCGTACGCCTCCACGCCGATTGCCACGTCGTTCTGCCTCACCTCACCGTCGGGGTCGTCAAGTTCGTCAGTCGCAGACTCCATTTCTTGATCAATCTTTTGATCGTTTATTGCCTACCTCTCGTTGTTCGCCCGGCGTTTGTTCTACCAAACCTGTTTCGACGTCGTCGTCCTCTAGTCGGGATTCCTCATCTTTTTCGGATAGTTCGGAAGATTCGTCATCGATGTCATTTACAGACAAGATGGTGGCTCTTTTGGCTCTCGTTCCGGACATGCCCGTTCCTACTGTCTCTTCATCCTCTCGGGTTAAATGTCCGACAGCGGCTTCTTCCGCATTCACGTCTGGTTCTACTAAGACGCCTCTTACGTGTGCGCCGTCTCCGGCTTGGGAGTCTAATTGTACTGTTTTTGATCATCAGTTGGAGGATGACAACAAGTTTAAGAAGCCCTCGTTTTCATTTTACCAACTTCATGATAACGTTCTTCCCGACAAACCTCCCAAACGTGATCGTGATTTGAGCCAGGTTTCGAAATCTTCTAAAACAACTTCTATTGGGGTTCCTACCAAAGTTGTCGATAATCTTATGGAGATGTTGCTGGCAATTCAACGTATTACATCCTTCACCGATTGGTTTTTGTTGGCTACATCTCGGTTACTTTAGATCCTGCCTTACTTCAGCGTGATGGTTCGGCTCTTTTTTCTCCTGGTCGTCTTTCCTATTTACGAGCTTTTATTGCCACGCTCAATATATCTATCCGTCATGTCATTGAGGCTGGTGCTTTTTCCTATGTTTCGCTTCTTCAAGCTCAGCGTAAAGCATTGCTTCAGTACATGTATGTCAAGCGTGACGTTCCATACTTTGTTAAAGACCAACTGTTACAACAGCCGTTATCCTCTAAGTTTGTTTTCAACAACGCAATCGAGTCCGTCATGCCTAGTATTCGTGAGGAGAGGACTTCTAGATTGATTTCTGCCATGGCTCGGCGTCCAGCCTTTTCCGTTGACCGGAAGCCTAACCGGAATCGTGTATCCAAGCCTACCCAGCGTGAGGGTTTTCCACCTGGTAATTTTCGTGGTTTCGACAAGCCTCCACAAGCCCATGGCCGTCGTTCCACCCGTGGGAAATTCTCCAGAGGAAGAGGTGCTTCCAACAAGTGACTATCCGTATTCCATTCCATGGGTACCACCCAATCTTTCTCAACATTTCGTCTGGTGTGGGATCTTTATGACTGGGCTCTCATTCATCACTGTCATCTCAATGCTCGCCATGTCCCGGGTCGGCTCAATGTCTGTGCGGACCGCCTTTCTCGTCCCGACACCGTGCTTCAGACCGAATGGCAACTTCATCCGGGGGTCTTCCGCCCGATCTGCAGCATCTGGGAGACCCCCTTGATCGACCTGTTTGTGACGAGGAACAATGCACAGCTCGCCCTCTTGGTCAGTCCGATTCTGGACCCTCAAGCTTTCGCCATAGACGCCCTTTCAATCAACTGGGACAACTTCCTGGCTTATGCCTTCCCGCCCATGGCCCTGATTCAGGAAGTTCTTCAAAAGATTACTCAGCACGAGTGCGTAATTCTGCTCGTGGTTCGGTGGTGGCCTCGTCGTCAGTGGTTTCCGGTACTGGTTCCGCTTCTCACCGCGCCACCACGTCGTCTTCCAGTTTGGCCCAACCTGTTGCGTCAACCTCACGGATAATACATCACAACCCGCGGTGGCTCAACTTACACGTCTGCAGACTATCCAGAGTGCACTTACAGTCCAAGGATTTTTAGCAGAAGTTGCACAGACGATGGTTTCAGCTAATCGATCTTCCACATCGCAGCTCTATCAATCGAAATGGGCCTATTTCGTCTCCTGGTGCCGAGAACGTGATTCTGATCCCGACTCTGCCTCTCTTTCCTTAGTAGCGGACTTCCTCCTTTACCTACATCGTGATAAGAAGTTTCAAATCAGCACCATTGAGGGGTACCGGTCTGCTTTGGCTGGGGTTTGACGTCTTTCGACCGGCATCGACATTAGACTGAACGACAATATCTCTGCTCTCCTACGTGCTTTCGCCTTGCAGTCTCGCCGTACTCGCCAGCTGTTACCGAAGTGGGATATTAGTGAGGTTCTTAGTGCCCTGCTTCGGCCACCCTTCGAACCTTTACAGTCCGCCTCTATTAAAGCGGTTTCCTACAAGACTGCTTTCCTGGTGGCTTTCGCTTTGGCGTCTAGAGGTTCCGAGCTTCACGCTCTGGAGAGGTCGTCTTTGACCTGGACGTCAAATTGGTCTCGCATTTCTTTTCGTCCCGTTCCTGAGTTCATCGCCAAGAATGAGGCTGTGCGCCAAGGTCCTTGTGCTCAACGTTTGTACTCCATCCCTGCTTTATCAGACTTTGTTCGTGACCTTGAGGACGACATCCTGTTATGCCCTGTACGAGCCATACGTCACTATCTCACTCGTACCGACCCTGGTCGGGGTTCTCGTCTGTTATTCCTGTCTCTTCAGCCAACGGCAGTGCATGACATCACCAAGAATACTATTGCTTCTTGGTTGAAGAAGACCATTCAGTGGACATATCAACTTGCCATTGACGCTCCCCCACTTCTGGCCTCTGCTTCTTCCCATGAAATTTGTGCGATCGCTACATCATGGCCTTTATGGAAGAACCTATCCCTTCATGACATTGTCCAGTCCTGTGCATGGAGTGCCAATTCAACTTTTACCGATTTCCATCTGAGAGATATGTCAGTACAATCAGATAGAGTGACCACGCTTGGGCCGCTGGTGGCTGCCCAGCACGTGGTCCAGTAACTTCCAAAAAAGAGGGGGGGGTATCTTCATTCAGCGCAGCAAGTCAGTCAATCAGCCAGCTTGCTGCATCATCACATCTAATCAGCCATTTCATATGTCCACCAGGTCAGCCAGTTGCCAACTCACAAGACATCTTTCAAGGCCTGATACAATGGTGAGTATTGGTTTTTAGCTATACTTTGTGTCAGTTTCAGGTTTAAAGTACAGAGAGTTGATGCATGAGGGCAATTATGACCAACTTACAAGATCATCTCAAGAGAGTCAGCTGCTGTCAACTCACAAGTCATCTTACAAGACCTGACACATTTGTGAGTATTACTTTCAGGTTTACTAGTGTCAGCAACAAGTACAGAGAGTTGACGTAAGACGGCTTGTGGACTTAAAAGTGGGCTCCTTGTATACGATGTTGCCAGGATGTACAGGACCGCTTCTATTCATTATACACTGCATATTCACAGCGCCACCGGCCCGAGTTCCTTCGTGGGGGTAAAATTGTGCACCACATCCACGATCACGGTTTGCATGGACGAGTAATTAGTGGCCACATTCAACAATCTATTATGATTACTCCATGATTAGCCACAGCGTCACCAACCAGGGTCCCTCTTGTCGAGTACTAGTGTGCCATGTCCGTGATCATCTCAGCGGTTACTCTGCCTGTTATAGGAACTACAACAAGGCCGAGGTTCCCACCTCCATATGTTGGTAGTGATAGCAATAGCAGGTGAAGATTTGAGCAATAAATATTAAACATTTATAAACAATGTTAGTATTTATTATCAAATCAAACCTGCTATTGCTTTGATTACCCTCCCATCCTGCCCCTCACTCCACGGCCTTGCACAACACACATCTCGGGCATAAGAGTGAGAAAGAGGGAGTATCCGGAGAGAGCAGGGGCTTAAGTAACCTAGCTGAGCTCCCTAAGGGGAGACAACTTTCGTTTTAATTATTTTGCAAAGGATTCTCCAAAGGGAGATAAGGCCATAGCAATAGCAGGTTTGATTTGATAATAAATACTAACACTGTTTATAAATGTTTAATTTCTATACGACCTTCAATCAGCTGCATACCCCTCTACTGTATCTTTATCTTTTGGGACATAGTAGAGAAGGGGTATGTAGATCGGTGGAGGTCGTATAAAACTCATTTTTGTGATATCCACTATCATTGTGGTATATGAAAAGGTGGGAAATAATTATATTCTCAATGGGGGGAAAAGAAAATTACACCATCGACGAAGACAACCACTGCTAACCAAGCCACTGTGAGGTCAACCCATAAGTTCATCAGGAGAGGGTTTGTACGGGCCTGGATTTCCGTTAATTCTGAGAAAAGAAATTCCAGGACCTGGAATTCCTTGAATTCTGACAATATTTGTGAAGAGTATTGTCTTCTCTCTCCCCAAAATATCTGCGACGATTAATTACTTGCCTTATCAAACTCATGATCATAGGTCATTATGTTCAGCAGTTCCCACGTGGCCATGATGTCAAAACCGATAATAACGTCCAGGAAAATTCAGTTCAAAATCCTGGAAAAGGTATGTACCTGGAAAAGTCCTGGAATTTTGTCTTTCATAAAGAGCACAACCCCTGTCATAAACTGCTTGTTAATCATTTATCAAGAATGACTGCCTAAAAGCACCAGACTATTTGTTTAACAAATTAATATGGTCTTAAAACAGAAGCTTATCAAAAATCAGTCCTACTGACCGTCCACTCTTCTCCCGCTGCTTATTATCACCATATTATTATAATAGATAGCTTAATTACATGTATTGGAAGCCTACTGATAGATTACAGTTAGTTTTACAGAAATAGTATAAAGATATCTTATTGTTTGAGCTGTGAGAGCAGTATTGTGATTGAATTATTACAGTTTGCCTGCAAAATCGAACTTTTAACTATTCCCACTAGACATGATCATGAAGTTGAACATATATCATTGTCCAATACTGACACTGGCCCATCACTCATTGAAACCTGTTTGTTTACCACTTACAGTAGCAACTCCAATCTCCCACCCTGACCATAACAACATGCTCATCATGCAATGATAAAGTGTTCCGCACAGTTGTGTGAAATGTACATGTGTGAAGTGCAGGTGTTCATTGGGAGATTCTATTTTACAAGGCGGGAGAGGAAGGGGTTGTCTGCTTCATACAATCGAATAAACACAAATATATTACAAGATAACTGCTGATTGTCCCCCGACGCCCGAGGGGACTATAGTAATGGGGTTCCTCCATGCATCCGTCCGTCTTTGTTTCCGGACAACTTCTCAAAAACTGAATGGATTCTTTTCAAATTCAGTGTATGGGTACCTCGCCTCAAGATCTCACTTGGGATTGTTTTTCGCACTGATCCGCCTATAGGTGGCGCCACCTGGGGGCAAAGTTAAATTTTTTTGTTTTCATACAATATCTTCTGAAATCCTGGCCGGATTAGGACAAATTCAGTAATTTTGGGTACAATGGATCTCACGTGGGATTACTCTGCATGCTGGGTACTGAAAGTTACGGTTCCAAGTCAAATCAATTGTTTCAACGTCGGGGGGGGGACTGGAACCCCTCAGGTTTTCGTTTCATCGTGAAATTGATTAACAAAGCGACCCAAATAGACCTAAATCCAAGTATATTCCACAGAGCCTGGTTCAGCTGACAGAATAACTCTCCATTCGAGAGACCACATAAACTCATTCACTGACATTGGTACATGCACGATATCCATCAAGACTGGATCATCATGCCAAAATCAATGGAGGAGTTTTTCCAACAAAGGGAAGAAAGGTTATCCAAGTTTAAAGGAGAAGAAAACATGTGACTGATGTATACACTGAATGAAAGATCTATCTCCCCCGTATCCAAGAATGTTAGCAAATATTTTTTGCGATTTTTTATCGCCGATCTATTCATATTGAAATATCAAAAACTGGAGCCTGTGGACAGATTCATAAGTGCCGCCATTACAAGGGCTTGCGTCTTCTTTAACCAATCAGAAATGCCGAAAACATATTGTGCGCATCGCTGCGTGACGTCAGCCGGGCTTATACTCACTTCCGCCCTGTACGTTAAAGTATGAGAAGCACTCGGGACTGCAGGTTTATATTTTGTATACTAGTATAATTTGATAGTGGTAGTTTGCCAAAATTCCGCAAATACACGGGCATGATGCCGCAGTGTGTGGCGTTTGGCTGTTCTAACAGAACTGGGAATCCAAACCCTCCAAAGACCGTGACATTTCATCGGTACCCAATGTTGAAACCAGATGTACTGAAAACGGTGCATAATGTCAGTCGGCAGGATTTTACTCCAAATGCATCAGAGAAGAACTTTTGCACAGTGAGGCTGATGCAATAAATTGGAGTGAGTTCATTAGTCTTTCAACACTATTTTAGTCATATCACGACGTTCGGTTCCTATTCGTGTCGAATTGTAATCATTCCAATGTAAGAAAGGCTTGGTTTGTCCGGGGCGGCCCCCGTACGAAACTGTCTCACATAAGATCTTGTGTGTTTCACATAAGTTCCTCGTAAGAATCTCACATGAGTAGTATACAGCGAGCAGATCGGGTCCCATTGACCTCAAAAATTTGCATATCACGTGACCTTTGACCTTTGCGTCAGCCAATCAGAAGCGTGTATTTTGACCTCTTCGTATGCCGTGGTTCTGGGGTTTTTCCATGACGGGAAGTGCGCATGTGTATGACGTCACTTCCGGTCTGCGTGAATCGGGCGTGACCTGGGATTGGGATGCATGTACTGACTTGTATTTGGGGTTTTTCCATCACGGGGAGATCACGTGATAGTTCAAGGTCATATTGAATGATAGGAATGCATGTACTGACCTGTTCATCCGGGGTTTACATCCTTGTAGAGGGTCTTACAGCCGGGTATTTTAGGGTTGCCCTATATCTGGGTCCTTTAGCTGTGTATGTTGTTCCATACGGGTTCTTGTACATACGGGTTCTTGTACAGCCGGGTTCACACGGGTGGGGGAACAGCCGGGTATTTTAGGATTGACCTATACCCGGGTCCTCTAGCAATACCTGTAGTGTGGGTTTTTTCCACACCATACGGGTTCTTGTACAGCCGGGTTCTTGTACATCCGGGTTTCCCAGTGATGGGAACAGCCGGGTATTTTAGGATTGACCTATATCCAGGTCCTCTAGCAATACCTGTAGTGTGTAGCATTACATACGGGTTCTTGTACATCCGGGTTCTTGTACATCCGGGTTCTTGTACATCCGGGGTCTGTCAGGGTGGTATAAAAGTGGGGATTTTCATGGAATGGCTTCATTCATTTCCCTGCCTACTTGACCGCAGCTACCTGACCTGCCTGAACAGCACTTACCTGAGCCAACAGCCACAGCCGAGCTAAGCTGATGCAGCACCGTGTCCAGATCATTAGTGAGCTGATGAATGTGGCCGAACTATGTGATCTGCTTCTGGTGAGAAACGTAATCACTACATACATGGAAGATGACATCATGGCACAGAATACCAATACGGCATGAAACAGAGCCCTCATGGACACTCTACCACGTCGAGGTCCTTTAGCATTTCAGGCCTTCTTGGAGGCGCTGAGAGAGACGGGGAATGCGGGAATAGCCTCTCTACTTCAACCCGAGAAACACACCTTAGTCATAGACATCCCCGAAGAGAGTACAGGTAGCAAACGTACCCAGGAAGACCCGGAAGAGTCCTATCCACCCGCCAAACGTCCCCAACTAACACCTTTAATAATGCCTCAGCAAGAGCTTCAGCAAGCGGAGGAAGAGATGCTACTCCCTTTGTCTGTGGAGCAGATGAATGACATCATCCAGCAGGCCTACCAGGCGGCCCAGATCACCAGTTGGGAGCTCACGCCCTATTTAACTGTAACCGTGAAAGATGAGCAAGTGCACTTTAATGCATCAGCCTGGGATGATAAACCACCTAAGCATATTGCCTTGACGTTTGAGCAATGGAAAAGAGTACAGAGATACACACAAAGTCAAGTCGTCGAGGTGGTCATTGAGAACCAGGGGCACATCGAACATAAATTTTGTTGTGGAGACGATGTCTTCCTCACCTGTTCTATGTTCAACGACCTGCTGGTACATATTCGTAAATGGAAGTTGAAGAAAGATACTACGCATATTCCCTTACCCGAGGGAGTCGCCCTGCAAATACCTGCGTGGCGGAAGCTTCGGCGCCTCGCACACATGATTTCTGAAGCTCTGCATGACCAGCTGTCTGAGTATATCTATAAAAAGTACATTGAAACCTTCCTGAATCATCTTAAACCTCGCATTGAAGGCGAGCGTATCCAACAATGTGCAGGCTGTGTCGGATCGTTAGACATGCATACGTGTCTGGATGGCCCGCATCCTTTGGTGTTGGCGGCACCGTCAGACGCGCTGATGACGGAGGCGTTACACGACATGAACGAGACGGAAATCGCAGAGGCATTGGAAGCGGCCTGTCCACCGAGAATTCCTCTTGAGCAGATTGCGACCTTCATGTTCGTGCACCGGGGGCAAAAAGACACGGAAGGGTTCAAACAAGTCTTGTTGGCTAAATATTGAACATTCAGAAATGACCTGGCAAGAAAGACATGATTTCAAACAAGTCTTGTTGACTAAATATTGAACATTCAGACATTACCGTATTCCTACATTCTATGTTCATTCTCTGTTCATTCTACCATCATGGTGACACCGTATAACGCTATTAGAAAATTTAACGCAAAGAGCCTACCGTGGTGAAACTCTTATGTTCATTCTACTGTGTTGTTAATAAATATTAGAAATTCAACTAATGTGTGTCAGTGTTCACTCAATGCAGGGGAAGGTGTGGGAGTTGGTGCTGTGCTTTTTAGTTAGAAAGCTCCTCTTTCGAGAGTATGGGTTGGCCCTGAAAAGGGGCGTTAGGAAGTACAGAGGGTTGGTCATCAGTTAGTTTACGACCGGTAGATTCTTTTCACTCTACATACGTTTCCCCGATACACAGGGCACCGTAAAGCCACATGAAAGTCTCCTGTGTCCGGGCAGTCGCAGCACTCCGCATTGGTTAAGAAGCTTAGAAGACAAGGACCACATACGGCTAGGTGTCCACACGGGGAAAAGGCGTACCCCGTCTCGGCGTCCTGGCAGATGGTGCATGTGGATTTCCATATCTCGTTATCCAGTCGGAGTCGTAGTTTAGCCTTCTTCCTCTTCCACTTCTTGAAGATGTCTTAGCTGTACCAACTGGGTCCCCTCGGGTGGTGATGTGGTAGCCGTCGTTGTGGTAGCAGCTGTAGTTGCTGGTGGGCCCATGCTGCGTGTGTTTAACCACCCTATTTGTGGACGATGTGGCGTCTGTACATCTTCTTCGTCTTCATCTATGTCTGTAATATCATTGTCGTCCGCATCCCGAGTGTTGGCTATCTGTATATCTTGTCGTCTGCTGAGTTCCTGCAATTCTCCCGCCATCTCCCGAGTGAGTACTCGATTGATCGGGGGCATTAGTCTAGGATCTTGTAGTCCCTGCGCCATGGCTTGGTCCCTCACAGCTTCAGCCTGTTCCCTCAAAGCGTTATGGCTTAGTTCCCTCGCCAAAGCTTCATCAGTCGTGTTCATTACGTCGAACAGTGCACGTCTAGCAACCATGATGTGGTTGAAATGAATGTGTGTAGCAGACGACCGACAGCCCGCTTTTTATTCTCTACCGTAGAGAACCCGGCTGAGGGCGCGTGGACGTCAGCGAAATCTGTCTAGACATCATGGCCAGAAAGAAAGACAAAATGATCTGTGCTTTCTACAAGATTTGGATGCGGGCTAAATTTTAATAAACACGAGTTGAGATCTAAAACAACTTTAAATTTATACCTTGGCATGTTATCGTGTAACCCTGAAAATTTCATAGAGCTAACGGCTGCATAAATATATTTTTTTCTTCGTTTTCCACGTTTCAAAGGCCCAATTTCACCTGCACGGCTGTGTTAAAAGTACGGTTAACTTGAAATAAATGGACTTACGGCTCTTAAAACACTTTAGGTTTCTACCTTACCACGTTAGTGTGTCATTGTAAAAAAAATCGGGAGGTTTATAGATGGAGAAATGTGAATTTTTGGGTTTTCATCCCTCTAGTGTGAAAACAACCATTGATACCCATAGCTGTATTCGGTCGCATACTCTAAACAGTTTCCATCACGCAGCGATCACGTGAACACTACATGTACAGGTCATTTTGAATGATAGGAATGCATGTATCTGTTTATTCATCCGGGGACTTGTTTACATCCGTGTACATACGGGCCCTTGTACATGTAGTGTTCACGTGTTCGCTGCGTGATGGAAACTGTTTAGAGTATGGGACCGAATACAGCTATGGGTGTCAATGGTTGTTTTCACACTAGAGGGTTGGAAATAAAAAATTCACATTTCTTCATCTATAAACCTCTCAATTTTTTTTTATAATGACACACTAACGTGGTAAGGTAGAAACCTAAAGTGTTTTAAGAGCCGTAAGTCCATTTATTTCAAGTTTACCGTACTTTTAACACAGTCGTGCAGGTGAAATTGGGCTTTTGAAACGTGGAAAATGAAAAAAATATATATTTATGCAGCCGTTAGCTCTATGAAATTTTCAGGTTACACGATAACATGCCAAGGTATAAATTTAAAGTTGTTTTAGATCTCAACTCGTGTTTATTAAAAATTTAGCCCGCTTCCAAATCTTGTAGAAAGCACAGATCATTTTGTCTTTTCTTTCTGGCCATGATGTCCAGACAGATTTCGCTGACGTCCGCGCGCCCTCAGCCGGGTTCTTTACGGTAGAGAATAAAAAGCGGGCTGTCGGTCGTCTGCTACACACATTCATGCCAACCACTTCATGACTGATGCTAGACGTGTACTCTTCAACATGCAATATCTTGACGAAGCAACGGGTGAATTGATCGATATCGAAGTTTCGCAACAACACCAGCAATATCTTGACGACACAACAGGTGAATTCATCGACATCCAAGTGACTACACAAGACAATAGTACCAACGAGGGTTGGCTGGAGGAGATTATAGACAATCTGTTGAGAGAAGAAGAAGTAAAAGAAGAAGACAAAGAACAGACGGTAGAGGGTCATTTGACGAAAGTGCCGCAGCAGGAGCAACAGCAGCAATATCTTGACGACTACTGCACGGAAATAACACGACTGCAGAGGGACACAACACTGGGGGTGGTAAAGCAATTACCATGTGTCAAATGTTTTACCCACTACGCCAAATTCGCCTTATTTCCCTGTGGACACCAGGCGTTGTGTGCCTGCTGTATCACCAAACTTGCAGGGAGAGCAAGTCCACCATGTTGCATACCCGTTCCGTGTGCACTCGTCCCGCTGAGATGTCCCCTATGCGCCAAGAGACAACTGCTCCAATCGTTGTAATCATTACAACTCGTACGGCCCTTATCAGGGCCACCCAATACCTCCCGAAAGAGGAGCTTTCTAACTAAAAAGCACAAGCTCCTACACCTTGCATACACCCCTAGTGAATGGGAACTTCCTACTAACACTACCACCCACTATTAGTATGAATGTATAAGTTACACAGTAATATACTAGTCTAATAGATACACCGAGTAGTCCCGGAAAAAACCGAGTGTAAACGCCCACACGGTCGTACCACATGGGTCATGGTACACTTTGAAGGGTATGAGGTGTTGGGATTGTCATAGAATGCACTCTATTTGAATGTGTATTTTTTGAGGTGCTGGAGATTGGCAATCATCATCGAATATGGAGGACGGTAGAAGGACTGGGTTGGCCCTGAAAAGGGACTTTAGGGTAATTGTTTTTTTTCTTGGAGTGAGGAGGTGGAGATTGGTAAGCATAGAGGAGAGGAGGAGAGGAGATTGACATGGTGAGTCTGATGTTGAATTGAAATGTGCCAGATTAGAAGGTCCCCTTTCGAAGGACTGGGTTGGCCCTGAAAAGGGCCGTTCAGATGTTTTTTTATCCAGTTGTCTCTGGAGGGGGGCTTGTCTATCTGCCCCCGGGCTGTTGTTGTTGTTGGGAGGGAGTTGCCTGGCGTTCTTCCTCCAGGGCGTCCACGTCTATAAACTCGGGGACGACTGGTTGGGGGTGTTGTTGTTGTAACACATCCTCTAAGGCGGCCAACAAGTCCTCGCCATTTAAGTCCGTGGGCGCTCTGGTTACGAGGTGGTGTAAATCGGACCGGGCTAGCGGCGTCATATTGGTATTTTCCCGGGTCCATCTTTTCACTTCTTCCATCCAGAAGGCTTTCACTGCTCTCGCCAGTTCTGTTCTTTCTCGCCTCTCTCTGGCCCACCTCGCCGCACCTGTTGTTGTAGACATTTTGGCAACTCCACTCATTTTTCTTGCTGGTGATAATACGATCTTCACACATGGAAATATTGTGATAGAATGTGCTCTTGTCCGTCTGGCTCGGGGTTGATATGCTGAATGTGATGGATATCCATTGGCTGTCTAAAAGGCGCGAACCTCATCGATTGGCAAATCCATTGGTTGAAATAATGGGTTCTGATTGGTCCAAATGCAGTAGTTGCACCCGGCCCACCATTACGCTAGAATCCTACCAAGCTTTCAATAGCAATTTCCTAGGTTAAATTGAAGTCCCATACAATAACCCAGGATCATATCGATTGGCTGTTTAAGACCGGCTTAGCCCACTCATTGGCTCTTGTTCAGGCTTAGCCATTGGTTGAAATAATGGACGTTCATTGGTCCAAAGGGTTGGCTACATCCTTGCTGGGTGAACGCCAGAATCCCATTTTTTGGACCAAGGTGCGTATACCAAATATCCTAGGTTAAATGAATTCCTACCCCAATAACATTACACCACCGAATGATCACGGACTTTCACGAAGGTGAACGGAAAAAGGTATAACGTGTACGGACACGGACTAATTATACCAAGAGGACTATTCGTCTTCACATGGAGTAGTATAAAAGCGCATTTCGAGTCCTATTGACCTTGCGGGGCAATGCGCAGCAACTATTGACTCACACTGTGTACAAGTGAATTTCGAGCCCTATTGTCCCTTAACCTGTACTACTCTATATAGACAGACCTCTCTAGCCGTTTCTTTTCATTCACCACCATGGCAGCGAACGGCACAGAGCTTGCGTTATTCCAACTGACGTCCGACGTCTACCTCATCGTCAATGATGATCACCTGGAGCTAGTCCAAGACGCACTGCAGAAGGTGAAGATTTTGTTATCGCTATCAGGCTGGACTCTATTGACACGGTTGTTACAGGGAAAAGAGCCCGAAATGGATTTCATGCACGTGGAAGTCGGTGTGCACATACGCACTGCTGGAGAGGATTCCTTTTTTCCCCGGTTGGAACAGTGTGGGGGTACCCATATCACACTCTGCCCACCCTTATGGATGGCACTGAAAGATGTACTCCCCGAGGTGGATGACTTACAACACACCGAGGTGAAAGAAGGGACTGTGGCTACCCGGAGGCTTACACCTGGCTGCACCCTATTGTTGTACTCCAAACGAGTGGACCTCATCGATAGGGGACTTAGGTGTTGGTGTACGCCTGAACCCAAAGCGCACGTCTCTTTGTCACAGGAAGGATGGACTACTTGAAACGGGTGTTGTTGGGTGACCTCGACGGCGATAGCATTCACCTGTGTGACGACGTCTACATTTTCCGCGGTTCCTTTTTCGCTGGACTCCTCTGTCTGAACGAAGGTGGTTTTACCCTGGACCCCGATCTATGGACGGCTTTGGAACAAGTAGTCCCCATTGTCGATAAGGTACTATATTTATAGGGGCCACACAGTCTAGAGCGTCAGTCGCATCATGAAGCGAACCCGGTGGGACACCCGGCGGGAGACCCGTAGGGCGACTCGGCAGGATAAGGGTACAAAACATGTGGATAAGGTGTTAATGGAATTGTATTACAGTCCAGACAGTCCAGCCGCTTATAGGGCTGTGGGAGTGCTCACTCGAGCTGCGCAGTCCCAAGGCATCAGTCGAGCTGAAGTTCGCGAATGGTTAAAAACCCAAGACACTTATAGCTTACATCGAGCAGTCCGACGGCATTTTCGCCGTAACCGAGTCATCGTAGGAGGCATAGACGCACAATGGCAGGCAGATTTGGTCGATCTGAGTCGATTTGCTGCCCACAATGATGGACATCGGTACATGTTGACCTGTATCGATATTTTATCCAAGGTCGCATGGGTGGTACCCATCCGGACCAAAACAGGGGAGAATCTTGTACAGGCGTTCCGGCAGATTTTCAAGACCGGTCGCAAACCCCTCTATTTGCAAACGGATGAAGGCACAGAATTTCTCAATCGACATTTTCAAGCCTTTCTCAAGAAACAGGTGTTTTTCTTCCATACGTACAACGAAACCAAAGCCTCTGTGGTGGAACGGTTCAATCGGACCTTGAAAGGTCGGATGTACAAGTATTTTACAGCCAAAAACACCCGACGGTAAATCGAGCCTATCATCGCAGTATCCAACGGGCGCCCATCGATGTGACGGAACGCAACATCAAGTGCGCCGTACGCTCTACTCACCTCCTGAAGAAGGGTCTTCAGTAAAGTCAAACTGACACCTCCGTTCAGCAGGGTACCACCGATCATCGCAACCACTACTCTACCCACGAAGAGTACATCCATCACGAGGGGAGCTCCGGGAGCCGAGAGCAGGGAAACATATCCTGTAAAAGGTCTTGTACCATGATTACCAACCAGGGAACCACCTCCGTTCAGCAGGGTAACACCGATCATCGCAACCACTACTCTACTCACGAAGAGTACACCCATCACGAGGGGAGCTCCGGGAGCCGGGAGCAGGGAGACATATCCTGTAATAGGTCTTGTACCGCGATTACCACGGCAACGGAATCCTCCGGACTACGATCCACGGTGGGATCCGCAACAATGGTGGTGGGCCTCTGAACGCTTAGCCCAAAACACCAAATAACTGCATGGATCCATGGTGGCAGCATCCTTTCACGTGTCTCATCGCTGGACCGACCGGCTCGGGAAAAACACACTTCGTTCAACGTCTCATCGCGGAGCCAGACCTCATTTCTCCTCCCGTGGCCCGCATCCTTTGGTGTTATGGAGCTTGGCAGCCTGCCTACGAGGAACTGGCACGGAGGCCTGGACTCACCTTGGTGGAAGGATTACCCCAGAGGATACCCCAGAAGACACGTTGGTGGTCGTGGATGATCTGATGGCCGAAACGGATAGTCGAGTCACCCGAGCACAGGAACAGCACTTTGAATGCACAGTATGTGGTGTTGTTCAAAAACCCCACAGACGCGTCACAAATTATGCACCTGGCGAAACCGATGTACCCTAAAAACCCGGTCTTTGTTCGGGAAGCCTTTGAAGATGCCACCCAGGAGGCCCACGGCTACCTGCTCATCGACTTGAAACAAGGGACACCTTCCGCACTTCGATTGCGGACCCACATTTTCCCCGGGGAGTTCCAGACTGTGTACACACCCAAATAAAAGAACAAGATGGGACTTCAAACCATTCACTTTCTCATCATGACTGCGCGGATACGGAAGCACGCGCCGGCGCTCCGCATGTTACGCAGCGCGCCACGGAAGGTGGTCCGGGCCCTGGTGCGCGGGGCGGACGCGGGATTGGTATGGTGCTTGTGTGAAGTCGCTCATAATGTGTTAAAAGGGAATGTTCCCCTCAGTCCTCTGCAGAAAGGAAAATTGCAACGACACAAGACGGGTCTCCGAACGCTGGTGAAGAAGACGAGTTTAAAGAAAAAGAAACATGTGCTACAGCAATGTGGATTTCTCGGGGCACTACTCGCGCCATTAGCAGCCTCCGTCCTGGGACCGTTAGTAGGGTCCATCTTGGGACGCTAACATGCAACATACGAAAAAAATTGATGCTGGTCGAACCTCGACTGTTACAAAGTTTGCAATCACCCTACCCTGTCCCTGCCACGGTACAACAACTGCAGTCCCTCGATGAAGAGATGAATAGCATACTTCAACGCCGATTACCATCAGACGCTGAACCGGTACAAGACGTTAATGGATCAATATAGGGGTGGTTCAACACCATCACCACTACCACCACCACCACCACCGCCCTCCTCCTCCTCCTCCTCCTCCTCACCTCAGCTCGAAGATGAAGTGTTGGCCAGTGTCCCTAAGGCGTTCAAGACCAAGGCTCGTTTATTGTTGGACCGGGTGAAACAGAATCCTAATATGGGTTGGACCGACCAGGGGCAGCTGCTTATTCGAAACCAAGTGGTCCCGGGATCTCATATCACCGATCTGATCAACGATACGGTGCGTGCTCGCAAACACTCTAATCCACCGGGATGGGAAGCCTTTGCTAGGGCGTTGAAAGACACACACGTCCATCGAGAATTGGTAGGGAATCCTCAACGCTGGACCTGGATGTAAGCACCCTCTCGATTCCCCCATACCTGGGAACGTGAGTGGGAAGCGCAGACCCCTCCCAAAACACCCTCACGGCGGGGACGTTCTTTTCACCCCTATTCCGCCACACCGCGCCGATCACGACGGCAGCTACAACCCCCCAAGACCTGGGAACCCTATTAAAGCCGGGAGCGAAAGCAGAAAAGCTGTCGTCATGTTTTACCTCACGTTGCCCAGTAACAGTTCGCTCGATGTGTTTCCTGACAACACCTTGGCCAAGTACGTGACCCAGTTACCGCAACCGTTGCATTTACCTGGACGGTGGGAATGCGGACTCGTGGATATTCAATACACTTACTCGTGGTACAACGTGCGAAACAAGGACGTGTGGTACGAGGTGACCTACCAAGGCAAAGTAACCCGGCTGACCCTACCCGGAGGCCAATACGATACCCCCAAAGAGTTCATGGAGGGCTTGAGAACACTGATGCATTATAAGTCTCTACGGGTGGTCACGAATAATTCAAAACCCATCAAATCCTATCCCTTCAAGAATCATGTGGAGTTCGATTACAACACACACAACGACACGGTCTGTATCCGTCTCAGCCCCAACGTGAGTGTCGAACTCAGTCCTAGCCTACAGCAAATGTTAGGTCTCCCTTATTCCGTCTACCCGGGCCCAACCACCGACAGAGGCGACATTGCGATGGATATGAAAGTGGGTATGTACGGACTCTACGTCTACTCGGACGTGGTCGACAACCACATTGTGGGAGATGTCAACACACCTCTGTTACGGGTGGTCCCCATTAGAAAGAAGTATGGAGATCAAGTCACCCAGAGTTTCAACCACCTACCCGTCCGACACACCGATATCAACACGATCACGGTGGATATAAGAGATGACACGGGACGCCCGGTGGCATTCGAACGAGGGAAAGTGGTGCTGACACTTCATTTCCGCCAAGCACGTTCTCCCCACTTCGTATAATGTACGTGCCATACGGCCAGCTATGCCGACTATTACAAGAAACAAACGGGAGGTGGAGGTCCGGTCTTTAGCGGTGCACGCATGCAACGAGGTCACGGGCTGGGAAACATACTGGGAAGCATCGTCAAAAGGTTCTTACCTCTGGTGACACGTGGCGTAAAAGCGGTGGGCAAACAAGCGGTACGCAGTGGACTGCAAGTGGCCGGTGATGTCTTGAGTGGGTCGGCACCCCGACAAGTCTTGAAACGAGGGGCTAAAGAAGCAGGCAGCGTCTTGGTGGCCAAAGGCCTTAAAAGACAACCCCCGTCACAGGGGAGAGTCATTCGACAGCCAACACACCGACGACGCACACCCCAGAAGAAGAAGAAGAAGAGAGACATCTTCGCATAATGACATTCATTCATTCCGAGTCGTGTCCGTCTACCAACAGTGAATTGGATTTGTGGACTATTCCCTCCACACAGACCAGTGTCGCCGAGGGTCGTTGGGTAGAACATCGGTCCCTGGCTAGCCTGACGGGAACGGGACCGCTGGAATTTACCATTGAAAACAAAGATACTGCCTACCTGGATTTAGCTCACACGTACTTTTACGTGAAAGCCAAAGTGGTGAACGGAGACGGGACGGACATCGCGGCCGATGCGGTCGTAACCCCGGTGAGTCTCTGGCTGCACTCAATGTTCCAACAGGTGGATATCAGTCTGAACGATAAACTCATCAGTTCGTCCACCAATACGTACCCGTACCGAGCCTACATCGAGACGCTGTTGTCGTACGGAGAAGATGCCAAAAAAACACACTTGTAGTCCCACTGTGCTACAGAGATACACCCGGAGCAATGAATGCGACCACCCTTGCCAATGCCGGGTTCGGCCATCGCAGACAGTTTACAGCCGGTAGCCGGTCCGTCGATATGATGGGACGACTGCACGCCGATCTGTTCCTGCAAGACCGCTACATGATGAACGGCGTATCCATCAAGATCAAGTTGATCCGTTCCCCACCCACTTTCGCCTTGATGGCCGGTGGAGATCCCGCCCATTACAAGATCATCATAGAAGATGCAGCCCTGTTTGTCCGTACGGTGGATTTGCAACAGGGGGTGTTGGTGAGTCACATGGAAGCCTTATCGAAAAAACCAGCCCTGTACTCCGTCCGACGCGTACAGACCAATGTGTTCTCTGTGCCAGCAGGTACGATGATGGCCAATCGTGAAAATTTATTTCTAGGGGATCTGCCTAAACGTCTTACCCTGGCGTGTGTCACCAATACCAGTTTCAATGGCCAGTGGACAGAGAATCCGTTCCACTTTCAACATTTCAACATCAACTACTTTGTGGCACTGCACGTAGCCGGACATCAAATCCCAGCCCGGCCGTTACAACCAGATTTTAGTAACCATCACTATGTGTGGAGCTACCTGAACCTGTTTACAGCCACAGGACAAAACAATCAGGACGAAGGAAATACCATCACTCGACGAAACTTTGCCCGTGGGTACACTTTGTTCGCCTTCGACCTCACCCCTACCTTGGAACACGATCATCAACTGGCCTTGCTCAAGAAAGGAAACTTACGGTTGGAACTGCGTTTCTCGGTAGCTCTACCCCATACCATTAACGTTATTTGCTACGCCGAGTTTGATAACGTCATCACCGTGGATCAGCAAAGAAACGTCCTGTGTGACTACGCCAGCTAGAGTCATGGATACAGAGCAGCTCATGGCCATACTTCAGCGGGATCCCCGGGTACCCTTTCGAGGTGTGTTTCCACGCAATGTCTTTACCACCCCATCCACTCATGCGGCCTACATTCTGAATACAGATCCTGGTACTCGACCGGGTGAACATTGGGTGGCTGTATACGTGGACGCCCTGGGCCAAGGAGAATACTTTGATTCCTACGGACTTGCACCCGTGCATCTCGATTTGACCCAGTTCATGGACGAATCTACTACATTCTGGCGTTGGAATACTAAAAGGTTACAAGGACCTTTGAGTAGTGTATGCGGACAGTACTGTGTGTTTTATCTCACTCACCGGAGTAGAGGACATTCTATGCAAACGATTGTACAGATGTTTGATGATTATTTTCAAGCCGAAGACCGTGATGTCTTAGTGTACGACTGGGCTGCCTCTCGTTTTAATGTGCATGCTCCATTTCTCTAGTTGTCTTAAATGCGTTCTTATTGTTCTGACGTTCATTGATGTTCAATAAAAAATTCATGAAAACACAAGTGACGTTTTGACTTTTTTTATATTCAGGCGAACAAGAATGGTTAGAATATGTACAAAGAATGCGAACAATACAGTAGAGTTACAATTATATTCAGGCGAACAAGAATGGTTGAATATGTACAAAGAATGTGAACAATACAGTAGAGTTATAAAGAATACAGTTGTAAAAACTGTCAGGAGTAGGATTCGAACCCACGACCTGCATTGCGCAGACCAGCACTTAGGACTGGCGCCTTAGACCACTCGGCCATCCCGACTTTTACAGGTGTATGTTAATTTTTACAGTACTAGTTTAACTCTTACAGTACTAGTTTAACTCGTACTATAAAAAGTCATAGTTTCACAAGTCCAGGTAGGTGGTACTGACTCCATCGGGAAGGACTTTCCGTTTCGGATAGAAAAATATGAAGGCATCTCGTTTCTGGATGTACGTTCGCATCTGGTAGTCGACGACCCGGAATCCTCTGTTAGTGCCACTCGCACTGGCCTGGCTTTGCAGCACGCCCACGGTAGAGGGCTTTGTCAATGGCAGGGTCACGTCGGTTGAAGCCTTTACAACTAAACTTGTTGTTTCCATCACCTCCGTAACAATAGTACGTCTTGGACGACAGGGCGATCATGGCATCTCCACTCCACTCTAACTTGAAGAGACCTGGCGTCCGCTTGTCGTACTGGTAACGGTCGCGTCGAGGTAGCCACTGGTCTCGTTCCGCCTCATACTGCGTGCGTAATTCGGGTTTGATGAATTAGAGACGGCCATGTAGGCAGAGTCTGTGTCTATCTCCATAGTTGCCAGTCTGATGGATTGAAATACACCGCCATGAAATCGTATAAAAATTGCAGCATCCTCAGCTTGGCCACCTGGTATACCATACATCCAATTTGGAGCGGAAGGTTGTAACGAATGGTCTTCTTGGCTGAACTGACTTCATACGTATCATCATCGATGACGTCCACGGACCGAAACAGAGGCGAGTTGAACTTTTTGCGCGCTTGTTTGGTAGTGCAGATATTCACGTTGACGTGCTTGTCTTGGTTGGTGACCGTTTTTCCATAGTAGCCATTGCCCGTGAGTTTCCAGGATTCGCCGATAATGGCCTGACTGGGATCTTTATCGCCTTGACGACGGGCAGGTGTGACGATGTCGGCATGCCCCGCAAAACAGTCGTTCGGTACGTACTGAAGGACTTGGTACACTCGCGTCACTTCGAGGCCGTGGCTCATGTACCACTGTAGTAGCGGGGTACCCAGCAAGATTTTTTCTCCCCACATGCTCCCGATCAGCATCCGACGAGGACGAGGCAGGCATTCGTGTTGCTCAGCATAGGCACCCATGGTGTCTCCAATGTCATCCCGACTCACCAGCGTGTTTTTTAAAGATGGGTGGGCACTGGGCGAATAGTGGCTTGAGGTTGTCGGGAACATGCAGATCGCCTTCTACAAACCCGTAGGGGTCCCCGGAACGAACGGCGTCGAGAAACTGTGGCTGGGTTAGGAGTCGCCGGCGACTGAGGGGGTACTCTCGTGCTTTAAGGAAGCGACGTAAGTATGGGAGGGCCTGGCACATGGTGTGAAATTCACACTCCCACATTTCGATGAGCTGGTACCCCATCTCTTTCACGTAATCCCCGTTCTCCACCACTTCTGCCCGTAGTTCTTCCGCCGATTTTCCACGTCGTTCGTTGAAGCGGCCAGCGCTGAAATGGCATTGGTGGCGGTGTCAGTAACACCCGTAAAATTGGAATACGGTGGTATAGCAAACCCATCGACGGGGAGTCGACGATCTCCTATCCGCTTCTCTGTGCCGTTGGTTTGGTGTCGTATAAAAATTCCCCGTCGATCGGCTTCCCAGTCCAACCACTGGTCAGCCAGATGCTTGTACGGCGTACGTTCAGGTCGGAAATGCTGACCTTCCGCCAACCAGCGTGTATAATGACCACTGGGCATGGGTTGGGCGAGAGACCACAGATACAGGGCATTGGCGTCGAATCCAATGATTTTGGCACAGGGTTTCCCACCTGGAAGGGTGGTGACGTCCTTCTCGTGATAACGATGAAAAATAAGACTGGGTCCGCCGACGATGTTCTGCTTTTATATAATAAACAATCATACATGTCCTCGTCTTTTTGTTGCATGAGTGAAAAGTACGTGGAACAATCTTGAAAAAGATGGCGAAGCGCAAGACCCGGTAAACTCAAGCACTCCTTGAATATGTCCACGTGCATTTGATCCCGAAAGAATTGGGCCATTTTCTCGAGGAATGGAACCATATCTAAGTTGTTATAATACACCAGGAAATCTCGCAAGGTCTGCATATGTTGGTCGTTCCATACTTGCTGTAGTTCCCGGTACGTGTCTTCCGAACATTCCACCTGCTTCAGATCGTCGATGAAAGCGTCCCGGGGTGGTAACTGTGTTTCCTCCAAGCGGTCGAGCGTTGACATATAGGTGTAAGGGAACCTCCCTTTGGTTTGTGCACAGTCATAGGCCTTTACCCACTGATCGTAGCTGTAATTTGGAGCTAAGTAGTTGCGTACATCCAGGAAATGGAGTGATGTGGTGGTGAGGGCCATGTGGTTGTTGATCTTTTTGATGACAGACTTGATGGTATCGGACTGGGCCAAGTAAGGGTAGAGAAATTCCTTCACCATGTTCAAATCGTAACGCCTGGAATTGAAGCCGAACACAGGTAACTGGCCTAGGTATTGTAGGAACCGCAACTTCAATTTCTCCGCATACGGCTTGGGTAAGGGTATGCAGGTCCCACTGGAATATTACTATCCAGAAAGGGATAGTTTACGATGTCGAAATTGTAATCATCTCTTTTGTCATAAAGTCGACGAGAGACCTATTCCATATTCCATATAACAGTATTAGCACCAAATTCAAAAAGACAATCATAGTATACATAAACAGTTTTCAATGATGCCGGCAAGACATCATGATGTTCCAAAAATATCAAATCCGTATCGCTGATCAGTATTCTTAATCCATAATATTCGTTGTAAAGTCGTCATCTAAAAGAATGATGTATCTCAGCCACGCTTTGATTGTGACTGTTCATATGAGTACCATGAGGATCTTGAAGTACATGGGTTCATACGGCCCCTAGCCCCGGGTTAAGCGGAATTAGACACAAGTTACGAAACGTAGCGCCATAGATCTTGCACGCTACGTTCGCTACTGCAACGCCGACTCCGACTCCGATTCCGACTCCGACTCTTCATCATCGCTGAAGGCCACACCAGATATAGGAATACGATCGTCGAGTTGGTCCAGCACGTCCTGGAACTTGGACACCAACAGTTCTGTACTGGCCGCACTCACGGCCTCTAAATACTCCATCATCCGAGTAATCAACTCATGGGAGTCCCCAGTGGACACGAAACAGACGGGTGCAGCGTCATAGCCGGGTACGTTGCTGGAAATACTGACACTCAGGGGAATATGGCGCTGTATCCACTGCGTTTTGGCTGAGAAAATGTCCATGGGTTCCAAAATGGCCTCGAAATCATAACACGCCCGGTAAGGAAAATAACGGTCCTCTAGTGGTATGACAATCCCCTCATCAGCCAGGTCTTCGAAAATAGTAGGCGTGTTATGATACACTCCACCAGAAAATTTGCGTTTCACAGCGTTGTCACAAATCTTCTCGTGCCGATGTAAGTTGGAGGAACGGTCAAACACCCGATGACATTGAGAACAACTGTAGGATTGCGCGTACAGGCTCATATCGTGGATCAGGGAAAAATGACTCACCCCTCCGTTGTCGAAGACATTGACTTTAATCGTAGAGGCATACCGTTCTGTTGAACGATGAAACAATTCAGCCACAAATGTATCCTCCTCCTCCTCCTCCTCCTCCTCCTTCGGTAGTAAACGGTATACAAAGATATTCACGTGGAACAGTGTTTCCACGACATCCAAATACTTGAATGGGACTCCCCGGAACTGCCGCGGGTCAATGTCTTGCGCCTGTAGATACTCTTCCCAATACATAGTTGCATTTCTATCACATTTTTGGGGATTACACTGGTCCAAATGAACGGCCAAACACCGAAGCAGACATTTCCGGTCTTTGTAGGGCCCATGGTTGCCTTCCGTTAACGCATACAGGCCGTTTCGATGGAGCAGCCAAGGCGGAAGAATAACAGGAGCGCCGATGGGGTGATCTCTCATTTTCGTGACGAAAAATGTGACGTTCGTCACCATTTCTACAGTCCATTTGGTGTTGGGACGTTGCAACCGGGCCCATTCCAATGGATCCAACGTAGTCAGTTGGTCGATGAGTGGCTCCAGAGAAATAGCATCCGTCACCGTGAACGGCTGGTCAAACACATAGGAATTATTACTGGGTTAAAAATACCGCAGTTGATCCGTCTCTTTGTGCCGTAAGATATACCCAAATGTCATATTCAATTTGAAGGCTGTCACCTGATCTGTAAAAATGTTCTCGGCGTAAGTAGGAAGATGCGTGAGGTCCTCCAACCGAAAATTATACAAATCCAACAGGCGACGGTGACGGTGGAAACAACGACGTATTGTGTTCCAGTGACGGCGGTACAACGCACTCACACGTTCGTCTTCGGGAAAGACTTCAGCCGGAGGTGCTCCTGGATCCTCTGGAAAATCTTCTCCACGTCTCATGCTATCGGTCTGGCTTCAGGCTCCACTGGTATCGCCTACTGGTCAGGTAACTCCTCAGGTAGGCTGGTCAGGTCGTTCCTCAGTTAGGCTCAGGCTGGTCAGGTAGCTCTGGTGAAGTAGGCAGGCCAATGAATGAAACCATACCATGAAAATCCCCACTTTTATACACCACCCTGATAGACCCCGGATGTACAAAGAACCCGGATGTACAAGAACCCGTATGTAATGCTACACACTACAGGGACCCGGATATAGGTCAATCCTAAAATACCCGGCTGTTCCCCTCCACCCGTGTGAACCCGGATGTACAAGAACCCGTATGGAACAACATACACAGCTAAAGGACCCGGATATAAGTCCCCGGATGTAAACCCCGGATGAACAGGTCAGTACATGCATTCCTATCATTCAATATAACCTTGAACTATCACGTGATCTCCCCGTGATGGAAAAACCCCAAATACAAGTCAGTACATGCATCCCATAGTCCCAGGTCACGCCCGATGCACGCAGACCGGGACCCGATCTGCTCGCTGTATACTACTCACATGTGAAACTGAGGTGAGAACTAGTGAGAAACTAGCCAGAAACTTACGTGAAATTTAACATGCAAATGAGGTGAAATTTGTGAAATCTTGCCTAAATCTTGTGAGATCTCTTATGAGATTCCTACATGGAGCCCGGGAATTCTTGTCAAAACCTCATATGAGATCTCTCGTGAGATTTTAGAACTCAAGCACTTATTTCAACAAAAGATAGCTAAACCATTGGACCATCCGTTCCAATGCTTCAATTTTGTCTACAATTAGTGAAGCATGGTACAGGAGATGTAAGCTTGGTATACATAAGCCTCAATTTGTTATAAGTTTAAAATTTTTAAATACATACAGGAACAAAGAGTAAAACCTGTTTACAAGATGATTCATTCTTCACAAAATTTCACAGAACATGTTGTTGTTGTTGTCCAGTGTGATCTTTTCAAACTTGCAGGATAATAGCCAGTAAACATAGTTTCTGAAATATCCCTATGATCCCAATAAACCTACCTCAATAACTGTTCCTTTTCTCAATACTATAGCAGATGTATTTCACCAGTAAACCATCTAAAACTTGTAAGTTCCTGAGTGAGGACACACCAACCATATCCCCTTGTGTGACAGTACATGTATTTCCCTCCAAAGGTTCAATTTTCCCTCCAAAACTTACACAAAGGGTCCCAGTCAGTAAAGGGATACCAAGACTTTAATCCCATAAGAGATCTCTTGTGAGTATTTGGACTCTGTTCATATTGAACACTTTCTCTTAAGATTTTGTCAAAGTCCTGAAACTCATGATCTCTCGTGAGAAAAAGGGACTCAGTTGTTTTCCCATATATTTCTTCTGGTCAGAATAGAAAACCTCACAAGATATATTTTCTCACTTCGTTCCTCGTATGATTTCATTTCCTCACAAGAGATTTAAGTGAGAAAAGTAAAACCTTGCCTCGTCTCATATGTGTCTTACTAGTTGAGAAGAGTATCTCACCAGAATCTCATAAGAATCATACTAGAAACACGTCAGATTATATGAGACTGTTTGGTACGGATTATCTCCATGCAATGTCATTATATTTTCGCCTATCCCGCTAGAAAGCGGCGAGGCCCGGGTGACGTCGCACGCTTAGACGACCCGAGCCAAAATGATAGCACGCTTGTGAGACAACGATGCACAGGTTGAACGCCGATTTAATCCAGTGGAAATATCGCAAAAAATATTTGCTTACATCTTTGGATACGAGGGAGATAGATCTTTCATTCAGCGTATACATTAGTCGCATGTTTCCTTCTCCTTTAAAATATGTTTCAACCTTTCATTATAATCTTTGTTGATAATCAATTCGAGTAATGAAATAGAATAGAAATAATGTTTTCATAGGCATGCTCAATGGTTAATTTATGCACGGTTAGTGTGGGAAAGTTTATAAATTGTAGGGCGCGGGCTTTGCCCTTGCCCCAAAATTAAGAAATAATGTTTTCATAGGCGTGCTAAGTGGTTATTTTATGCACTGTTAGTCTGGGAAAGTTTATATTTTAGGGCAATCCGCTGAAATGCAATCCCAGACGACACCTCATGGGATGGTATATGAATACCAAATTTGAGAAGAATCCGCTGAATGATTCTCAAGTTATTGCCCGGAAACGAATTTCAGATGAGCAAACAGATGGATGCACTGACACACAGACGGACGGATTGATGGATAATCGGAATCCAATATAGCTCCCTACTATGTACAGGGTATATATTGGTAAATTGGTGAAGTTGTGATCTCATTGAAACTAAACGTTTGATGGGGCTTTTCTCCATTGGGGCTTTTGTCCATAGTTTTTTCATTTCGCTGGCGCTTTTGTGCAAATCCCAAAGAGAATGCTGTATTGTTCTCATATTGTTCATCATTTCTATAGAATAGCTATCATTTATCGGGGGTGAATATATTGTTGTTGTTGATGTAATACAATTTATTGTTGTACATTTAATACAAATTACTTTCGTTATCAAGTTGCACAGATTCATTTCATGCACACCTAATACATCTTGAAGTTTCATAGATTTATTCAGAAGATATAGCAAGTAAACATCAGCTCTATTCAGTGTATCATTCAAAAATAAGCCTCTGTATGCTATAAACGAACGTCTATAAGGTTCAATGCTGATAGTGGCCCAAATGGATATTTATAAGTGGTCCCAAGATGTGGAAATTTCACAAGTTACAACTGAAGCATAGTTAAAGCCAACAGTAGTATACAGCGAGCATTTCGAGTTAACTTGACCTCAGAAATTTGCATATGACCTCTGTGACCTCTGTGACGTCACAGCGACAGCCAATCAGAAGCGAGTATTCTGTCACATGGGGTCATTGTGGGAGGTGGTGGTGGGTGGTGGGTTTAAGATGGCGGCCTGTGGGAGGTGGTGGTGGGTGGTGGGTTTAAGATGGCGGATGTGGGAGGTGGTGGTGGGTGGTGGGTTTAAGATGGCGGATGTGGGAGGTGGTGGTGGGTGGTGGGTTTAAGATGGCGGCTTGTGGGAGGTGGTGGTGGGTGGTGGGTTTAAGATGGCGGCTTGTGGGAGGTGGTGGTGGGTGGTGGGTTTAAGATGGCGGCCTGTGGGAGGTGGTGGTGGGTGGTGGGTTTAAGATGGCGGCCTGTGGGAGGTGGTGGTGGGTGGTTGGTTTAAGATGGCGGATTGTAGAAAAACGTAGGATCAGTCTAGCATCTGTACCACCCTAGGGTCGAGCGTTTATTGTCCCGTGTATCTCCGCAGAAAATCAACAAACAAAATGGCGGCTCCAGGATGGTGTGGGGACGCCCTTTCCACATCACGGCGTCGATCATAGCGCCATCTGCACACACTGACGCAAGGGAGACAACTCGTGTGGCCCAAGGATATGGAAATAGCCGTTTTGGAGCTAGGGGAGTTACTACTGGTCCAGTGGGGTCGAGTGATGTATCAATGTGAAGCCTATGTGAGGGGGCATCTGATGGGCTGGGTGTGGGGTTGAACTAGCGTCATTCTGCGCATGCACGGTGGCCCAAGTGTATGGAAATAGCCGTTTTGGAGCTAGGGGAGTTACTACTGGTCCAGTGGGGTCGAGTGATGTATCAATGTGAAGCCTAGGTGAGGGGGCATCTGATGGGCTGGGTGTGGGGTTGAACTAGCATCATTCTGCGCATGCGCGGTGGCCCAAGGGTATGGAAATAGCCGTTTTGGAGCTAGGGGAGTTACTACTGGTCCAGTGGGGTCGAGTGAGGTATAAATGTGAAGCCTAGGTGAGGGGGCATCTGATGGGCTGGGTGTGGGGTTGAACTAGCGTCATTCTGCGCATGCGCGGTGGCCCAAGGGTATGAAAATAGCCGTGTTGGAGCTAGGGGAGCTACGAATGGTCCAATGGGGTCGAATGAGGTATCAAAGTCAAGCCTATGTGAGGAGGCATCTGACTGGACTAGTGGCTCGGCCGTTGTCACCATTCTGCGCATGCGCGGTGGCCCAAGGGTATGAAAATAGACGTTTTGGGATCGAGCGGGGTTTCTAATGGGCCGATGGGGTCGAGTGAGGTATCAAAGTAAAGCCTATGTGAAGGGGCATCTAATGGGCTGGGTGTGGGGTTGAACTATCGGCATTCTGCGCATGCGCGGTGGCCCAAGGGTATGAAAATAGCCGTGTTGGAGCTAGGGGAGCTACGAATGGTCCAATGGGGTCGAGTGAGGTATCAAAGTCAAGCCTATGTGAGGAGGCATCTGACTGGACTAGTGGCTCGGCCGTTGTCACCATTCTGCGCATGCGCGGTGGCCCAAGGGTATGGAAATAGCCGTGTTGGAGCTAGGGGAGTCCCTCATGGTCCAATGGGGTCGAGTGAGGTATCAAAGTGAAGCATTCGTGAAGGGGCATCTGATGGGTTGGGTGTGCGGTAGGAATATCATTCTGCGCATGCGCAGACACAATGCGGAGCTCTCGTCCAATCAGAAGCGAGTATTTCAAATCCGTCACAGAGCTCTCAGCCAATCAGAAGCGAGTATTTTGACCTGGTGTATTATGGGCCATATCCAAGATGGCGGCACGTATGTTCAAGATGGCGGCACATCCGGTGTCGAAAACTGGCCATTTCGTCGGGATGTGGTCACCGGGGCGTGACCTTTGGCCATGTCTAGACTTGTCTGTGTCTGTCATGTACTGGGATTTTTTTCTCTACAATGGCGTTCACGTGATGTGGTGGGTCTGCACAAGTGTGTGACGTCACTTCCGGTTTTCACTAAAACGATCTCCAACTTTTCCGGCCCCGGTCCCCCACCGCAGCGCGCGCGCGCGGGTTCTCCGGCCGCAGCGCGCGCGCGCGCGGGTTCTCCGACAGTGCGCGGCATCACCGGCAGCGCGCGGATGCATATGCCATTGTGGAAAACCCCCACAGACAGGTCAGTACATGCATTCCTATGATGTTCACGCATAATAAAAGGATTGATCTGTAATCTGTGTTGTTGTTGTTGTTGTTGCTCTCTTCTTTGAACTAACCCATCAGAATAGTACGTATCACGGACTACACCCGACGTCTAGGCGCGCATGTGTGACCTGGTCTATAAAACACGTCTCTCTGTATCCTACACCTTCATTTCTACGGTTGCAGAGCCATGGCGGAGATCCAGCCCTATGCGACTCGCATTTTACAGCATGCCACCGTGGTGAATTCATTCACGGGTTACCGAGCAGTGGTCCGGTCCATGTTTGCAGATGGCGACGACAACGAGGGACGACGCCAGATTCTCAACGAGTTCACAGAAGCGGTCCTCGAAAGAGTGCACTCGATGGAGAGGCGTGCCATCACTCACCACTACTGGACTATGACAGCCATCCTTGATGCTCGGGCTATGGACCACGAGCGCTCACGCCCGAACCAGCGACGACTGGTTGGCCTCACACTAGTCTGTGCCCTATTGACCCTGGTGCTGTGGTATTGACAGTGGGACTATAAATACGAGGGTCAGACAGAGTGTGTGTCATTTACCCTTAGTCATTGGGTCAACCGTGTCACCGAGAGACCTACCCATAAATACGAGAGACAGACAGAGTGTGTGTCATTCACCGTTCGACATTGGAGCAAGCATGTCACCCGTCCTACGAGCCATTCTGCCCCTTACACCCCGGGTGGGGTTACACGTCTATGAAGATAAAGTCACCCTGGCGGAAGACCGTGGAGATATTTGCTGGGCGCCCGCTGAGACCGTATCGAATACGGTTACGCTACCTCGTGACGGCTGGACCAAATTTAAACGGGTGTTGAGCGGCGAGCTCGACGGAAACCTCATCCACATAGACAATGCCATCTACGTATACCGTGCCACCTTCTTCCTACGCCTGGGCCGCTACCAAGACCCTACGCGAGGCTTCACCCTAGACCCCGATCTGTGGTCAGCCTTGGAGAAAGTGGTGCCTATTGTGGACCAGCTGTTTACACCGGACGAGCGATCATCACACCAGTTGGGGTGGGCTCGTGCTATTGAGGACGCGCTGGCTGAACCCCATGAACAACTGTCTAGCCATGAACCCGACGACGATGCCATTGATTACCCCGCTAGACTCAGTCAGCCCAATGACATGACCACCTGATCCTTTGATCTCACGGGGTTCTCCTATAAATACGAGAGACAGTGAAATCTGGTACCATTCACGTACTGACCATGACGGAGCATATAATACTGGCGTATTTCAGCTTGACCCCCGAGGTTTTCCTGCACGTGTATGCGGATAAGGTCGATATCATGGAGGAGGTGGTGGGAGACACGGACCCTACACAACCGTGCCCGGCTCACATTCGCCTGTCCCGGGAGGGCTGGACCAAATTCAAACGGGTGTTGTCTGGTGAACTGGACGGCGACCTCATCCACTTGTGTCACGATGTGTACATCCGACGCGGCCCTTTCTTTGCTCAATTGGCTCGGCTAGATGGAGGTACAGTGCATTTTACCCTTCACCCTGATCTATGGTCTCATAGCGGCGTTCAAAGACATCTTCAAGACCGGGCGCAAACCTTTGTATTTGCAAACCGACGAAGGCACGGAATTCCTCAACAGACCGTTCCAACAGTTTCTGAAAGCCCAGAAGGTGTTTTTATTCCATACGTACAACGAGACCAAGGCTTCCGTGGTGGAAAGGTTCAACAGGACATTCAAAGGCCGCATGTATAAATATTTCACCTATAAGAATACAAGGCGGTACATCGATGTTCTCCCGGAACTGGTGAGGGGTTACAATCGAGCCTATCACCGGAGTATAGAGAGAGCCCCCATTACCGTCACCCAACGCAATGAAGCCCAAGTCCGGCGTGTGTTGTACCCCAGGCCATCGCAGCGAACGACGAAGGCGGTGTACAAGGTCGGGGACCCTGTACGGATCAGTACAGTCAAGGGAAAGTTCGAGAAAAGTTACTTGCCCAACTGGAGCGATGAGCACTTCCTGATTAAACGGCGCCTACCCCGACAGCGGCGAGTCTATGAACTGGAAGATCTTCAAGGGGAACCGTTGCTAGGGACGTTTTACGAGACGGAATTACAGCCTGTCGACCACAGTGCTATGGACCAACAGCAGCTGTCTCTGAACACAGCGTCTCCCAAAACGCGCAAAGCGAAAGTGGGCTTTGTGGTGATAGTGCTAACCCTGCTGAGTGTGCTGTACGGAGGTGTGTTTTACGACGTAGCCTATGTCAGCACGTTACTTAACCAATTGAGAACACCAGCCACCAGCGAAACCGGTCTACAGAGAGCACCAGTCAACCCCGTATCGAGCCCAGTCACCACCACCACCACACCCCGTGTACAAGCCACAACGAGCTCCACACCAAGCTCTACACCTACACCAAGAACACCCACTACGTCTCAAGACCCACCGGATTTCATCCCTCACAGTGAACAGACAACGACCACCGACGTTGTACCCACCCCCATCATCATCCCTGACAGTGTACAGACAACGACGACCGACGTTGTACCCACCACCACTCCAGTTCACTCGTACGAGATTTACAAGAGCGGGTTACCGCGACAACGGATACACCTCGAACCATGGACCCACGGTGGCAGCATCCCTTCACGTGTCTCATCGCAGGACCGACGGGCTCCGGCAAAACGCACTTCGTCCGGAAGCTCCTTCAACACGCCGACAGCATGATCACCCCACCTATTGTCCGAGTCGTGTGGCGTTACGGAGAATGGCAGGCAGCGTATGCAGCAATGCCCCACATCACGTTCGTGGAAGGCCTACCCAACCTGGCCGATTTGGAACCTGACACCTTGGTGGTTCTGGATGATCTCATGGCGGAGACGGATGCGCGGGTCACCCAACTCTTTACCAAAGGCAGCCATCATCGACGGCTCAGCATCATCTACATTGTGCATAATCTGTTCAGTAAAAACAAAGAACATCGGAACATCAGCTTAAATGCCCACTACCTGGTGGTCTTCAAAAACCCGAGAGATACCACTCAACTGCTGCACCTGGCGAGACAGATATGTCCCGGCCGCACACCGTTTGCGTTGGAAGCCTTTAAAGATGCCACAACCCCTCAGCACGGGTATATGCTCTTCGACCTCAAGCAAGCCACCCCCGACCACCTTCGACTACGGACCGGCATCTTTCCCGGAGAGACCCACCACGTGTACTTGCAAAAATAATGTAAACACACCCACAGTGGCGCCCCCAGCTGGAGTGTCTGTGTTTGATGATGGAGATAATAAAAAGAATGAATACCACAGCAGGGTTGCCTTTGTCTCTGAGGTGGATTAAAAGGGCAGAGTTGTGGGTTCTGGCATTAGTTGTACATGATGTCTGCGCGAGTACGGAAGCACGCTCCCACGCTCCGTGTATTGAAGACGGCCCCACCCGAGTTGGTCCGAACCATTGTACGCGGTGCGGACCCTGACCTTGTACGCCGTCTGTGCGAGATCGGGTACAACCTGTTAAAAGGCAACGTACCACTGACTCCGGCTCAGAAGACCAAGTTGGCCAAGCATAAGACAGGTCTCCGAACCCTAGATCAGAAGCGGGTCCCACAAACACAAAAGAAAAAGGTGTTACAGAAAGGCGGCTTTCTCGGGGCCATCTTAGCACTGTTGGCCGCTTCCGTGTTGGGTCCAGTATTGGGTGGACTCTTCGGCCGACAATGAACCACACGAAAAAAATGGTCCTCGTCGAACCTCGGTTGCTTCAAAACCTCCAATCACCCTACCCTGTGCCACCTACGGTGAAGACCATAAACACCCTCGATGGAGAGATGCAACAGATCTTACAGAGACCGGGGCTAAGCGACAGTGAGAAAGTACAACGGTACAATGAGACGCTTCAACGGTACATGACGTTCATGGACCAATACAAACCCCTGTCTACCCCAGCAACAGCACCACCACCACCACCACCACCACCACCACCACGTGACAGACCGCCGACCTCAGCACCGTTCCAACAGCCGCCATTACCAGGGGTAGCCCCCACAGCCCCACAGTGGGTGGAAGACGAAGTGCTGAAGAGTGTACCTGCCTCGTTCAAGAAACAAGCTGGCCTGGTATTACAACGGATGAAACAGAATCCTAACATGACTTGGAATGATAAAGGCGAACTCCTGGTACAGAATCAGGTGGTCCCCGGCACCCACATGACGGATTTAGTGAATGACCTGATGCGTAAACGCAGATCGCACACGGATCCTCGAGGATGGGAGGTCTTTGCTCAAGGCTTGAAAGACATGCATGTACCACAGGAATTGGTGGGGAACCCCCACCGCTGGGCCTTTATGCAGCGAACCCAGCAATCGCCGAGTCGTGCACCACGACAGATTCCACAACCTTGGGAATCCGAATGGCAACCGGAGTCACCTCCCAAAACTCCACCACCACAACGGGCACCTTCTTTTCAAACCTTTAAAAAACCACCCTTGATCAGGACACCGCACATCTCCAGAGCCGTGACACGTAGCAAGTCAACGCGACGAACACGACGCCGGACACAACCACCCAAGGTCTGGAACACCTATTAAAATCAACAGCAGCAGCAGGACAGCTCAGTCGCCATATTTTACCTCACCCTACCCAGTAACAGTTCGCTGGATGTGTTTCCTGACAACACCGTGGCCAAGTATGTGACTCAATTACCACAACCGTTGCATTTACCTGGACGATGGGAATGTGGCCACGTGGATATCCAATACCCTGACTCGTGGTACAACGTGCGAGCCAATGAAGTGTGGTACGAGGTGACCTACGAAGGAAAAGACACCCGACTCACCCTCCCCGAAGGCCAATACGATACTCCCAAGGAGTTCATCGGTGGGCTGTCAAGACTGTTGCATTATAAGGCTCTACGGCAGGTCACGAATAGTTCAAAACCCATCCAAGCCTATCCCTTCAAGAATCACGTGGACTTCGATTACAACGCACACAACGACAAGGCACAGCTCACCGTCACCGCCAACGCGAGTGTCGTACTGAGTCCTATCCTACAGCAAATGCTGGGTTTCGATCTACAGACGTTCGCTGGTCCCACCGCCCACCAAGGCGAGATCCCGATGGATATGAAGTCGGGTATGTACGGACTCTACGTCTACTCGGACGTGGTGGACAGCCACATCGTGGGCGATATCAACACACCTCTGTTACGGGTGGTCCCCATTAAAAATAAGTATGGCGATCAAGTCACCCACAGTTTCACCCACATGCTCTACCTGCCCGTACGACAAACTGACATCAACACGATCACGGTGGATATAAGAGATGACACGGGACGACCGGTGGCATTCGAACGAGGAAAAGTGGTGCTGACACTTCATTTTCGACAAGCACGTGCTCCCCACTTTGCATAATGAAGGTGCCTTACGAGTGCGATGCACGCAGCTATATGGACTATTATGCCCAACAGGCCGGGGGTGGCTTTCCGGTGTTTAGTGGTGCACGCATGCAACGTGGACATGGACTGGGGAACATACTCGGCAGCATCGTCAAAACGTTCCTGCCCTTGGTGACGCGTGGGGTGAAAGCAATCGGCAAACAAGCGGTACGCAGTGGACTGCAAGTGGCCGGTGATGTCTTGGGGGGTACGGCACCCAAAGAAGCCTTGAAACGGCGGGCCAAAGAAGCGGGAGGCGTCTTGGTGGCCAAAGCACAACGCACCGTAGGGAATAAAAGAGCTGCCCCACCGAGACCACGCACCAGTCGACGACCGACCCAGCGACGACGCACATCGAAGACCCAGGATATCTTTTCTTAAAACATGTCCTTGATCCACGCCGAGTCCTGCCCCTCCACCAACAGTGAATTTGATTTGTGGACCGTCCGCCCACACAGACCAGTGCCGAACAAGGATTATGGGTGGAGCATCTCCCGCTGTCCAGCATCAACGCAACAGGGCCCATCGAGTTCACCATCAGTAATGCGGATACGACCTATGTGGATTTAGCCCATACATACTTGTATGTGAAAGCCAAGATCACCAATGGAGATGGCACCAGAATCGCCGACCAAGCAACGGTGGGCCCCACGAATCTCTGGCTGCACTCGATGTTTCAACAGGTGGATATATTTCTCAGCGACAAACTCATCAGTGACTCGACCAACACGTACCCCTATCGAGCCTACATCGAGACGCTGTTGTCGCATGGGCGAGAGGCTAAAAAATCTCAACTGACAGCCGCTTTATTCTACCAGGACAAAGCCGAGCACATGGGCGCAGAGAACGACAATACGGGATATAGCAAACGGAAGGCTTTGACCGCGAACGGCGTCTCGGTGGATATGATCGGTCGACTGCACGCAGACATGTTCATGCAAGACCGATACCTCTTGAACAAGGTTCCCATCAAAATCCGACTGATACGGGCGCCTCCGACCTTCGCCTTGATGGCCACTAACGTAGAGGCGCATGTAGCTGACTATAAGATTGTCATCGAAGACGCAGTCCTGTATGTCCGAAAAGTGAAACCGAATCCAGCCGTTCAATTGGGACACATGAAAGCATTGGAAACAAAACCAGCCCAGTACCCTATCCGACGTGTGCAAACCAAAGTGTTCTCTGTGTCTGCTGGAAATATGAGCACCAACAAAGACAACCTGTTCCTGGGGGAACTACCCAAGCGATTGATCCTGGCCTGTGTGGAAAATACCAGTTTCAGTGGAGCCTACCCAGAGAATCCGTTTGACTTTAAACATTTCGGCATCAATTTTGTGGCCCTGCATGTGGATGGACAACAGGTGCCAGCCACCGCCTTAACCCCGAACTTTGGGCGCGCGAATTTCATTCGAGCCTATCAGAGCCTGTTTACAGCCACCGATCAAATCAACCAGGACGAAGGGAATTTCATCAGTCGGGAGGACTACGGGAACGGATACACATTGTTCTGTTTCGATCTGACCCCCACCTTAGAGAACGACCATCAGCTGGCCCTGGCCAAGCAAGGCAATTTACGGTTGGAAATCCACTTTCAACGAGCCCTCCGGAGCACCGTCAATGTGATCTGCTACGCCGAGTTTGACAACATCATTCAAGTGGACAAGGCGCGCAACGTGCTGTGTGACTTCTCCACCTAACATGGATACAGAGCAGATAACCACCGTGCTGGAGAATGACCCAGAGACACGTATGATGTTTCAAGGGGTGTTCGGCCGAGATGTGTTCCCATTAGACCGTGTGTATCCTGCTGCTTACGTTCTCAACACGGACCCGATGGAGCGACCCGGTGAACACTGGGTGGCCGTGTACTTGACAGAACAGCAGGGCGAATACTTTGACCCGTACGGCCTGCCACCCTCCATCCCGATTTAACAGACTTCATGGATCAAGGCACAGAGACGTGGTGTTGGAACAGTCAAACGTTGCAAAGCCTGACCAGTAGCGTGTGCGGACAATATTGCTTGTTTTACCTGTACCATCGATGCCGGGGAAGACCCTTATCTACCATCGTACAGATGTTTGACGAGTACCCCAAGGCCGAGGACCGCGATGTACTCGTATATGACTGGGCCGCCCATCATTTCAATGTACAAGTCCCGTTCTGGGCTTGAATTCTTTCAATGTACACACGCCCGCTGTTCTGGGCTTAAGTTTAAAAGCCCCCTGTTCTGGGCTTCAGTGTACAAGCCCCCCTGTTCTGGGCTTCAGTTTACAAGCCCCTTGTTCTGGGCTTCAGTTTTCACGTGGTTGTTCTCACGTTGTTGTTGTTCACTGAATAAAAAATGAGATCTCACCAAAAAACCCTGTCTTGTGTGTATTATTCATAATGCATCAATGCCCATTGTGGAGATTCAGTCAAACTGAAATCAGTGGTGTAGGATGGGGCCAAAATGTAACCCATCAAGGTTAGAATGCAAGCGCACTATAGTAAAAATAGAGAGGCCAATGAAATCAGCCCACAGACCAAGTACGTGTTTTTGGTCTAGGTTTGGAGCGGGCATTTCATTGAGGTACGTGTATACGGTGAGTGAAGACTCGTCCAACACGTATAGATGAAGTTGATGACTATAAGTTCTATGTTGTCGATTTAACCTCTCCCTACATTGACGCGCGCGCTGCGGTGGGGGGCCGGAAAAGTTGGAGATCGTTTTAGTGAAAACCGGAAGTGACGTCACACACTTGCGCAGACCCACCACACCACGTGAACGCCATTGTAGAGAAAAAACCCCCAGTACATGACAGACACAGACAAGTCTAGACATGGCCAAAGGTCACGCCCCGGTGACCACATCCCGACGAAATGGCCAGTTTTCGACACCGAATGTGCCGCCATCTTGAACATACGGGCCGCCATCTTGGATATGGCTCATAATGCACCGGGTCAAAATACTCGCTTCTGATTGGCTGAGAGCTCTGTGACGGATTTGAAATACTCGCTTCTGATTGGACGAGAGCTCCGCATTGCGTCTGCGCATGCGCAGAATGATATTCCTACCGCACACCCAACCCATCAGATGGCCCTTCACCTAGGCTTCACATGGATACCTCATTCGACCCCATTGGACCATTAGGGACTCCTCTAGCTCCAACACGGCTATTTCCATACCCTTGGGCCACCGCGCATGCGCAGAATGGTGACAACGGCCGAGCCACTAGTCCAGTCAGATGCCTCCTCACATAGGCTTGACTTTGATACCTCACTCGACCCCATTGGACCATTCGTAGCTCCCCTAGCTCCAACACGGCTATTTTCATACCCTTGGGCCACCGCGCATGCGCAGAATGCCGATAGTTCAACCCCACACCCAGCCCATCAGATGCCCCTTCACATAGGCTTTACTTTGATACCTCACTCGACCCCATCGGCCCATTAGAAACCCCGCTCGATCCCAAAACGTCTATTTTCATACCCTTGGGCCACCGCGCATGCGCAGAATGGTGACAACGGCCGAGCCACTAGTCCAGTCAGATGCCTCCTCACATAGGCTTGACTTTGATACCTCACTGGACCCCATTGGACCATTCGTAGCTCCCCTAGCTCCAACACGGCTATTTTCATACCCTTGGGCCACCGCGCATGCGCAGAATGACGCTAGTTCAACCCCACACCCAGCTCATCAGATGCCCCCTCACCTAGGCTTCACATTGATACCTCACTCGACCCCACTGGACCAGTAGTAACTCCCCTAGCTCCAAAACGGCTATTTCCATACCCTTGGGCCACCGCGCATGCGCAGAATGATGCTAGTTCAACCCCACACCCAGCCCATCAGATGCCCCCTCACCTAGGCTTCACATTGATACATCACTCGACCCCACTGGACCAGTAGTAACTCCCCTAGCTCCAAAACGGCTATTTCCATACCCTTGGGCCACCGCACATGCGCAGAATGACGCTAGTTCAACCCCACACCCAGCCCATCAGATGCCCCCTCACATAGGCTTCACATTGATACATCACTCGACCCCACTGGACCAGTAGTAACTCCCCTAGCTGCAAAACGGCTATTTCCATACCCTTCGGCCACACGAGTTGTCTCCCTTGCGTCAGTGTGTGCAGATGGCGCTATGATCGACGCCGTGATGTGGAAAGGGCGTCCCCACACCATCCTGGAACGCCATTTTGTTTGTTGATTTTCTGCGGAGATACACGGGACAATAAACGCTCGACCCTAGGGTGGTACAGATGCTAGACTGATCCTACGTTTTTCTACAATCCGCCATCTTAAACCCACCACCCACCACCACCTCCCACAGGCCGCCATCTTAAACCCACCACCCACCACCACCTCCCACATCCGCCATCTTAAACCCACCACCCACCACCACCTCCCACATCCGCCATCTTAAACCCACCACCCACCACCACCTCCCACAAGCCGCCATCTTAGACCCACCACCCACCACCACCTCCCACATCCGCCATCTTAAACCCACCACCCACCACCACCTCCCACATCCGCCATCTTAAACCCACCACCCACCACCACCTCCCACAGGCCGCCATCTTAAACCCACCACCCACCACCACCTCCCACAATGACCCCATGTGACAGAATACTCGCTTCTGATTGGCTGTCGCTGTGACGTCACAGAGGTCACAGAGGTCATATGCAAATTTCTGAGGTCAAGTTAACTCGAAATGCTCGCTGTATACTACTGGCAACTTAGTAATTGGTAAATGGTAATTCACAAGCAGAAACAGTTGTGGAGATTTAAACTTACACAGTACATTATACAACGCAATTCTCTATGTGGTTATCTCCCCTGTCCACCACATGTACCTGCAGAAAAATGGTGCATGCAAAATGTGGATTTATGAGATCAGGTAAAACGCTTGCAATATTCCATGAATATTTTGGAAGTAGAATGGAAAGAAAACATTTCTGAATACAGGGAAATTATTAAGTAAATGATTTGACCACCATTAGATTTTAGAAACTTACCACAAGAAGGCCCATGTTGGAATGAAAGCTCGTTTGAAAAACGGGCGAAGGGTATTTCCCCAGATAATTTTGTAAAATATAATTTGGTAGTCACAGGGCTTTAGATCTCCCCAATTTGGGCACACCCCCTATTAGGGGTGGCAATTTTCTTTAGGATGGGACAGAGTGTGGGGCACATACCCCTGGAGGATGAGCAATCAGGAATCATCACTGGTAGAAATGCCTCTGAGAAGGGATTTCGTTACAAGCGTCTAGTCCGTCATTCATAATCCAGCCGTCGTCCATTAGAGAATATCCGCGCCCATAATCCAAAGACCTATTCCATATTCCATATAACAGTATTAGCACCAAATTCAAAAAGACAATCATAGTATACATAAACATAGGCTTGTTTCCTGCAAGAGAGAAGCGGTCAACAGTTTTCAATGATGCCGGCAAGACATCATGATGTTCCAAAAATATCAAATCCGTATCGCTGATCAGTATTCTTAATCCATAATATTCGTTGTAAAGTCGTCATCTAAAGAATGATGTATCTCAGTCACGCTTTGATTGTGACTGTTCATATGAGTACCATGAAGATCTTGAAGTACATGGGGTCATACGGCCCCTAGCCCCGGGTTAGGCGGAATTAGACACGAGTTACGAAACGTAGCGCCATAGATCTTGCACGCTACGTTCGTATTTTGCTATCAGCATGCGATATGTATCGCCAAATTTGAGAAACTTTTACGTGGAGGCGCTTGGTGGAATAGCCCTGATTTATAAGTTTCTGCAACAATGTTTTGTGACGTTGATTAAAATCGTCACATTTAACACAGGATCTAGCAAATGCTACTAAGCGAGATATGTATACGCCATATGCAGATCCCACTGGAATATTACTGTCCAGAAAGGGATAGTTTACGATGTCGAAATTGTAATCATCTCTTTTGTCATAAAGTCGACGAGAGAGAATGCCCGCTTCATTTTATAGAGATATAGATCTAAATATGATGTGCCTGTAGGGCTATCTATAGTTTCCTTCAAATCCAGTGAAGGTGGATATATATCCTTCACTGCATCATTTATATAGCGATTATCCACAGCGAGAAGATCGTCTATATAGCGTTTGGTGAATGAGAAGCAACGGGCTTTGAATGGATCGGTTTTTGAAAGCGCCTGCATATAGTCATATTCATAAGAGAACAGATACAGGTCAGCCAACAGGGGTGCACAATTAGTATCCATTGGAATACCTATATGCTGCTGATATATTGTGTTGCCAAATTTCACGTAGATATTTTTAATGAGAAATTCAAGCAACTCTATAAACAAAGAAACATCCCATGAATGATATCTCTTGTATGTAGTCGAGCTAAAGAATGCTTTATGGCTTCCGACATTAATATATCTACGATCAGTTTTCTTGAACACAGATACTATTAATGAACTTATACGGTCAATAAGGTCCTGATGAGGGATTGTAGTATAGAGAGTCGAGAAATCCCATGTGGATACATGTCTGTACGGTATGTGACCTTTAGCATCAAGTTCTTCCGTAAGACATTTTGAGTTTTTCAATATCCACATACATTCAACGCCAGAGTTCTTAGAAATAGTGGCGCAATACCTTTCCCAAAAATGCTTTTACCTCCTGAAGGGCCCTCGTCAATAGGGTTGAAAGAAGCTTGGTGGTGCAGCTTCTAGAACCAGCTATGAATCTAGCTTTGTATGGTGATTTATGCATTTTGGGAGTCCAGTATAGTTTTGGTATGTCGTTATGATTGGTTGGAAGACAAATACCTCTTTCCCTGAGAAACTTTTTGTGATTGTTAAATAAATCTTCCAGAGTAAATGCAGTTTGGGAGTAAGTAGACGTATTCGATGAAGATATGTCTACACTCAATTCTTTAACCAGCACCTGGTAATAGTAATATTCACATATGAATATTATATTATTCGGAGCATTGTCTGCTGGGACTATGACTAATTTACTCTGGAGATTTGCTAGCTTCTTGCGAATTGAGGTTTCTCAGTACTTGTTTTGCTTGGGGAAGAGTACTTCTGTCAATATGGCGGATTGTTTCAACGACAATGCTCTTGGTGAGGTCCAGCCAATCAGCGAGTACTGTAGGTTCAACTTTTTCTCGCTTAGACCAATCATTAACGTACTATTCTAATGCAGACAGGACTATCTTCTGATCGGCCTTCAGATTTATTCTTCTTGGCTCTCTGTATTTAGGTCCTTTCATCAGGAGTAATTTCAGATCCTTATCACTCACCACACTCACCAGTCACAATATGTTTGCATGGTGTATAGATAAAGTTCGACGATTCACAATCACAACTATAGCCTCCTGACGTGTATAAGTTCCAGTCAAACTCCTTGACAGCATTGGAGTAATTGAATATTTTGGTGGCTATAGATTTAGTATACTTATATGAAATGCAAGGAGGTTCTGTGAACTTGAAATAGTTTGGTACAGCGTTGCGTACCTCTGGATCATTCAGGATTCGAGGTAAATTAATGATGTCCAGTCCTTTATCTAAGTAGTTGAGTTTCAAGAAAGGCCGATCTTGAGATGTTTCGATTATGTTCACTGGACGATACAACCGAAAATACGCTATATCTTGACATACTTTACTGATTTTTGGTGGTATTATATTTCCTGGAGACGCAGATTGTTGTATATCTCTGGCTATTTGATTTATAGCTCTCAGAGGTAACGCATACAGAACTGTACGTAAGCTATGTATACTATTGGGTGCGTTAGTTAAACCCACTAAGTAATTTAAAGTGATATGATCGTGAATCATCGAACTATTAAACTTTCTCCAACCATGGCTGCGTTGTCTCCGTTGATGGGGTTTAAATAGTTGGGTAATGTTGGATATATTTGAACGGCGGTTTGTAGCATTGCCGAACCCACTGACTTTATCATTTAAACCAAACGGAAACACTGACCCAAGTTCTAGCATCCAGAATAATTCCCGCTCTCGGATTTTTCTCTCAAATCCAAAGGGGGATTCGCCACTCAATGGGCGAAACCCAGTGCGAGGAAACACCAACTTTATTTTGCGTTTCATGGGCCCAGACTTTAAAAAATCGAATAAAAATAAAATTTCAAATTGCCACTTTTATTTTTCCCATGAAAGTTTGAACAGAAATACTTTAACCCCCTTTTTATTCCTGATTGTATGAATTAGGCTGTTGTATTCTATCTGAAACAATGCCAGCAAATAAAAATGAAAAACAACAAATAATAAATACCTTTCACTATAATTCTTCACTGTAATTCAGCGAATTGTTATTGTTGAAAAATGCTGCTAATACTACTTAGGCAATAACGACATTCAATGTAAATCAGAAATCTTCACTGGCTGTGTGATCTATCACTCTGTCACGGTACCCATATTTCGACAGGGATGCAGTATGTCAGCTAGGAAATGGAGGGTGTTTCAACAGCTCAGCCGATACAGCATGGTTTTAAGTTACTGTTGAAAGCTGAGGCTGTTGGAACACATGTAAAATTCGCTAGATTGTTCTGGAAGACAACCATAGCCACAACAAAATGATGACAATGTTAGATTTGGAGTGTATGTTGACAGTTAACATGTGACCTAACATACACTTTTTGATCTTGAGAAAATTGGTCAACGTCAGTCATATTCATAGACTTCAGGTCCATCATCAGTTGCATATGTGGTATCAATTTAGAATGCCTATAGCTATATTTCATGTTATATCATAATATAAAGTATATAACCTGGAGAAAATAGGTTCAGTCAACTAGGATAGGCTTCTAGTCAGTCAGCAATTGCACAAGTATGATGAATTTGGAGAGCCCATCTTCCCTCCTTTAAAAAATATTGCTAATGCTAAATTTGGCCTCCATAAAACAGGTGAATGTCAGTCAATTTCATTAATTAGGCTTCTGATCAGACAGATGACACGGAAAATTCAGTTCATTTTGGGGCATCATTAAATATCATCTTCGAAGTCTAAATATTCTGTCAAAATGCACCAGAACAAACCATTTTACTTCAATTATAGAGAAGAAAAGCAACTCCGAGTAGGGATCACAATTTTTTTTTTTAACCCTGGACGAACCATTGGGCATTTATTCTTACATTAGGTGTCACGATTTTACATTCTCCGCCACATCCTCACGTGACAGAGAGGAAAACGGTTGTGAGAAGAATAAATAAGTACCCTTTTGTTGATTTGAAACTTTGTTTTGATGTTTGTAATATGGAATGCTGTAGTGTGGTATTTTAATGTGTTATATATAGGTCATTTCCTTGCATACAAATACTGATAAACATCATGAATAACATCATAAGGTGATCCTATAATATATTTCTACGCTATATATATTAGTTAAGTGTCGAGGTCTGCCAGGGGACCCCACTCCTTCAGCAAATCTTCTTTTTTGTTGTTCTTTTCGGCAATTAACTCTTCTCTGTTTTATTCGGAAAATTGCCAATCTTGTTGCTGTCCAATTAGGCTTCCTAGAGCATCGGCTTGAGGTGTAAAAGTTTTTTTTAATCAGTAAGACAATACACAATTTTATTCTGTATATTTCGCTATTAGTTCTAGCATCTTAAGCAGTGAACAAAGTTACAAACAGCTCCATACGCACAGTATGTATACAAGGCATAATGTGATCTTAGCCAATACACATTTATGAATAGGTAAGCCAGTGAATTGTCAGTCAGGTTGGACGGATATTAAAATGCCGCCATTTTCAGAAATTGTAAAATGTTTAGCGATAACCTGACAGTGATCTACAAATGGTGTGATTCAGGTGTTACAATACACACTCCACAAATGTTGTAACTCGCATGGGAATATACAATTATGAAACATGCGAGTTACAACCTTTGTAGGTTTCCATCAACTTTTATGTGGATTGCCAAGTAAATTATACCTATGTTATCTTAAAATGACAGTCCTTATCCAAACTTCATGACATGTAGAAATATTCAATGTAGGTACATACTCACTATATCACCATACTTTATTCATTTATGCAGTTTACTAATTTCTTGCCAGATAAGCAGATTATGTATTGTTTTCATCAATTAGTGTGTATTGTATCACCTGAATCACACCATTTGTAGATCGCTGTCCCATGTTTCATAATTGTATATTCCCATGTGAGTTACAACATTTGTGGAGTGTGTATTGTAACACCTGAATCACACCATTTCACTGTCAGGTTATGGCTTAACATTTACGGTAATTTCCCTAATAATTCACCTTCCAAATTTAATTCGAAAACGGCCGATTTTCCCCCTGTCGTGATTTTTTCCATCCCAATAAAACGAAAACGGGAGCATTTTCAATATACCCGTGAAACAATAAATTCGAACACTCCCGTTTTCGTCGTGGAGTTCGTGCCGCTAAAAGTAAAGTGAACAAGCTGAGTAGCTAGCAGGTCCTCCGCCAAGAAGCCTGTTTGAAAGCGTACAGCATATACGCTTCCAATATCTCCTTGAATATAACTTGGAAAGTGGATATGTGTATATGGAAAGAGACGTTTATCTGGAATTGTTGAGACAAGTTGAGGTGGTTTGGGAAGCAGTAATGGGTAGTGTAACACTAAAATGTAAGTCTGTAGTTGTATATGGATTTGTGGATGGTGAGGTTTATAAATCGATGGGAGGAATAGATCAACATATCGCGTTCACAACACAGATGGGTACAATATGGGTGAGTGAAATCCAAGATGGTCAATGGCAGCTATCTTGGATTACATACTACCTCAATGAAAATCAATACCAATGGCCGTCTTACTGATGTGAAGCACCTTCTTAAGTTTGAAGTTGATTGGTTGAGTTGTTCTCAAGATATCATGTTCACAAGATGCGGGACGGATGGAATCCAAGACGGTCAATGGCAGCCATCTTGGATTACGTACCTCAGTGAAAATCAATACCAATGGCCGTCTAACTGATGTGAAGCTCCTTCTTAAGTTTGAAGTCGATTGGTCGAATTGTTCTCAAGATAACGCATTCACAAGATGTGAGATGGAAGGAATCCAATATGGTCAATGGCAGCCATCTTGGATTACGTAACTCAGTGAAAATCATTACCAATGGCCATCTAATTGATGTGAAGAAACTTCCCAAGTCTGATCTCGATTGGTCGACTTGTTCTCGAGATATCGCGTTCACAAGATGTGGGACGGATGGAATCCAATATGATCAATGGCAGCCATCTTGGATTACGTACCTCAGTGAAAATCAATACCAATGGCATCGAACTGATGTGAAGCACCTTCTCAAGTTTGAAGTCGATTGGTCAAATTGTTCTCGAGATATTGCGTACACAAGATGTGGGACGGATGGAATCCAATATGGTCAATGGCAGCCATTTTGGATTACATACCTCAGTGAAAATCAATACCAATGGCCGTCTAACTGATGCGAAGAACCTTTCCAAGTTTGAAGTCAATTGGTCGAATTGTTCTCGAGATATCGCGTTCACAAGATGTGGGACGGATGGAATCAAATATAGTCAATGACAGCCATCTTGGATTACATACCTCAGTGAAAATCAATACCAATGGCCGTCTAACTGATGTGAAGCACCTTCACAAATTTGAAGTCGATTGGTCGAATCGTTCTCAAGATATCGTGTTCACAAGATCTGGGATGGACGGAATTCAATATGGTCAATGGCAGACATCTTGGATTACGTACCTCAGTGAAAATCAATACCAATGGCCGTCTAACTGATGTGAAACACCTTCTCAAGTTTGAAGTAGATTGGTCGAATTGTTCTCGAGATATTGTGTTCACAAGCTTGTGGGACGAACAGAATCCAATATGGTCAATGGCAGCCATCTTGGATTACGTACCTCAGTGAAAATCAATACCAATGGCCGTCTAACTGATGTGAAAAAACTTCCCAAGTTTGAAGTCGATTGGTCGGATTGTTCTCGAGATATCGCGTTCACTAGATCTGGGAAGGACAGAATCCAATATGGTCAATGGCAGCCATCTTGGATTACGCACCTCAGTGAAAATCAATACCAATGGCCGTCTAACTGATGTGAAGCACCATCCCAAGTTTGAAGTTGATTGGTTGAATTGTTCTCGAGATATCGCGTTCACGAGATGTGGGACGGACGGACGGACGGACGGACGGACGGCTAGCATTTCCAAGTCCTCCCACCACTTCGTGGCGGAGGACAATATGTTACTAAGAATAATTTGTTACTCAGAATAATTTCTGTACAACTAAATCATCACTAACGATACGCTTTGACACAGAAATAAAATACAAAAGTTCAGTTTTTGTTGTTGCGAATTCTCCATATCATAGAACTATGATCAGAAGTCACTAACCAGGTTCTCATTAGCAGGAGGTTGGAGGCGAAAATGCCCGTCAACTGGCCATTTTGAGGCACCTACTTGATCAATAGAAAATAATTTAACGGCAATTTGAATGATATTTTCGAGGTCTCATTTTCTTTAATAGTTAGTTTGTGCACAACTCCTATGTCGAGGGAGCCATTATTTCATTTCTTCAGATCTGTATGATGTGTTTCATACATTTTGACTGCAGCAAGGGAGCAGTTGAGTATTTCATTTGTGCTACGGGGAGATGTCAACAGACATTGATGCTGGTGTTTTATTCACTCACCAATCCATGTAATAAAATGACAGACGTCAGTGTTTCCAACAACATGTTAATCCAGTTTATAATCAATGAGGAATCAACTTTATGGAGTGGACGAACATAAAATATGCACCCTGATCTCAAAGCTGGGTCAGTCACATTCAGGACGTTGTAGACAAGTCAATGCACTATACAACCCGATCATCATTGCAGGACTTGGCTTGTACATGTGAAATTTAGATGTTTAGTTTGTATGTTTTTTCAATCCTTGACATCACTGGACATTTCACTTTTTACTTCGTGTTTGATGGATAATGAACCAAACGTCGGCATCGCAGTACAGATTTAGCCGGAAAATATGGTCGACTGACTGCAGGCACGTGTCGCAATACTGTCGGGCTATCATCCCTATTGTGGTAATGGAAACTTCCACTGACCGAGTGTTGTAATCCCACAAGGCTTCCCGACGAATCGAATTGGAAGAGTTCACTTTCAAAATAGGGAAGTAAGGCACAAAAGTTTTCAACACGCATATCGCTTTTCAACAACAACAACGTGAGGGCAGATTTTTCTTTCGTTTCGTAGACTATATTTTCTTTGTATATCATTCTTGAAACTTGCAACTCTGGCGGACAAATTCACGACCTACGCAATTTAATGATAATAACATTAACAACTACACAGGGACTGCTTGAAGTTGAAGAAAAAGAAAAAAACATTTACGGCGACAGATGGCTGATAAAAACTTTTGGGTCGGTAGCTTTTCGATGGGGAGGGCGGGTTACGCCCAACTGACATATTTTTAAGGATGGCCCAGAGTCTTTTAAATGAACTATGATAGAGATATCAAACATAATACACGGTTATCAATAGATCACAACGATCAGGGTGAAGCGGTCCGCCATTTTGGATCTAACGTGAAAATCAGCGTAACATATAATTCAAACACAAGCGTTTTGCTGGAATTAGCGCGTCAAATAATTAGCCAATTTTTAAAGTTGCGAGTTTCATCACTGCATCGCGAATTATTAGGGAAATTACCGTAACAATTTCTGAAATGACAGCATTTCAATATCCGTCCAACCTGACCGACATAATTTACTGGCTTACCTATTCATAAATGTGCATTGGCTAAGATCACATTATGCCTTGTATATATACTGTGCGTATGGAGCTGTTTGTAACTTTGTTCACTGCTGAAGATGCTATAACTAAAAGCGAAATATACAGAATGAAATTGTCATCCCTAATCTGAGTTGCTTTTCTTCTCTATTATTAGAAAATCATCAGTGGTTCCAATGGATTACTTCAATTAGATATACATGTAAAAATTTCCCAGGTGGGGTGTGCCATTTAGCAGGTATGTATAAGTTCCACTTCAAAAATCTTTGAAGCACTGATTCGGAAATGAAGTGCTTACTTTGTTGACACAAGCTGTCTACTAGTCCACTTATGTAAAGTGCATTATACAATAAATCAACCATTACAGGTTTTATTAACTGAATGGTCAACATACAGGCCTACAATATGAGGCCTGATTTAAAGGTAAAGCAGAATATCAGTGTTACAGTATGTCTATTTGTCCAAAATGGCCTGACTTCAAGCCCACTTGAATCCTTGCAATTCTCCATACTGTCCATACATTGACGGCAACATATTTTCTCTGACTGCATTTTAGTTATGTGTGTAAGCAGGGGTTGATGTAGCCTAGATTTAGATATATTTAGCTGACTTTACCCTATGCCACATGATTATGCCAGCGCTAACAGCACCAATGTCCTTTCAATCCATTTTTAAACCATAATGTTAATAAAATTAGTAACTGTAAAATAGAATGTATAATGAGATATAAATGAAGCATTATGTTTGATGGACTGCAAAATCCGTATGAGAGGTGGCCCTTCAATTTCAATCAAAAAACTTTGTCCTTTGAAATCCTTCGTCTGTCTGACAATAATAAACTTCATGAACAGATGAAATACCAATAAATTATGCTAAATAAGTTTACTGTCTATAGTGCCACCCAATGATGAACAATATCATGAACCTACATGGTGAAGCAAACTCCTCAGATGTGGCCTGGGGAATGTAGATATTGGATCCCAGTCATGAGAATTTTATATATTTAAAAAAAATGGCCATTTGGCCCTACAAGGGATGTGAATTATAACACTGGGAGTGTTACATTCATGTTCAGCAAAATAGAATTACTTTTCCCTGATTAAGAAGCAAATTTCCATTTTTGTGAAAACAAAATCTTATTTTGAGATGCAAAAATGGGTCTCCATGATTCACCAACACCACCAAAATCTTGTCAGTTTTTTGCCTATCTTGCAAGATCATTATACCCAAATTTCATGGAAATCAAACACGTTGTTCAGAAGATATGATGTTACACATGTCTACCTGCATTCATGTCTATAGCGCCACCTAGTGATGACAAAATGCCACAAAAAACAAGCTGGTGAAATCTAAAGAAATCTGAAATATTTAACGGTTTCAGAGATATTCACATTTAAAGTCGCACGGCGGATCCGGCGGAGCCGATTCTCATGAAAACATAAGAGCATCCATTTTGTGGAAATGCTCTAATTAAACCAGGATACAACAGGACAGAAAAGTGGACAGACGAGGACCTGACCAACTAAACATATAAAAGGCACATCTACAGACTACATTCTATATTGGACAGAAGTTTCGTCGAACTGCCTTTAGTAGCTCTCAAGATATGGGAGTCTGGGAAAAAGAGGACGAACAGATGGGGTGACAATGTGGTATCCCCCATTTAAAAAAAGTGGCGTTTTCTCAAAATAATCAGAATGGGTGCATTGAACTTTCTGGATTCTCTTGTTTCTACAACTTGTATAGTTTGTGGAGAAATTCAAGAACCTGCCCTGCCATGCCCCCGAGCCTAAATGGATAGCTTCAACAACAAACTCTTGCTCATTTAGCTGAACAGTGTACACTCAAACAGTGTATGCTGAATATGTGAGACCGGATTTCTCTATAAAATTTTTGAGAGGGTCTATTAAAATTAAAATGCTTATTCTGCATAGTCCAGCAGGATGAATCCTTCAATCAAACTTTGTTGACACTGGTATTATTGTTTTCAATACAATGCCTCATGAAATTCCCAACTTATATTAAATCCGTTCATCCAGGATAAAAAAGGTAAATCGGGGGTCCTCCTTTGCAGACTGTTTTAATACAGAAAGCCAGATTGCAATGTTTTTTGAAAAGTACAGTAGATATCTGCTCAACCTTCACATGTGGCATGCCCATCCATTTCAATGTACACCTCTTCTATTGTCTCACAATAATAATAATACAAAGTCTGCTCCTACTGGAGTGACGCATTTATTTATTCATTTTGTTTAAACCAGTTTTTTCTCACTAGAATAAATGTGTTCAATTTTTGCAATCTAATTGAAATTAAGTCCTATCTGCTCCCCATTTGGATATGTCGCTTGTAGGATCTAACAGGCTTGCAGTCACTCACGTGTTAACCAATCCCGAGAACGCTTCATAGTGCTTTGAAGGGAACATTGATGACAAAGAATTTTTGGTTGGCTCAGCCGAACTAGACGGCTCGCTGGCCGGGTGTTTTTTCATATTGCCGCGATCCCGACATTGTGGCACCATAATACGGGGTAGATACATGGACTGATCTTTGGAGTAAACATTGGGGTAAATGGACACAGTGAACCTATCTCCCCTCCAAGACTGCAAATGGATGAGTCCAGATGCGACCATGATGTCATAATGCTATTAAATATCCATGGTATGGGCGCTCAGAACATCAAATTCAATTGAAATACGTAAGATCCTATATAGCGACATGTACGATTAGGGAGCATTGATAGGATATTAATTTATTAAGATTGGATAGATTGTGAATTGTCCCAGCAGGGGGTGATAGAATGACCATTAGTAGAGATCAATCTATAATGAAGCACAGCAATGTTTGTTCTGAAGCTGTTCATTGTCATTCAGTAATCTGGCCCTTGCTGATGGTAGTACAGAGACAAATATTGGAACTCACTGACATTGTCAATTGCACATTGGAGCAAGATTGTTTGTCCTCACTACCTGAAAGAATCCTGCAACAAAAGTCAATGCCTGGACTTTTGACCTTGTAGAGTGATATTTTTGTACAGTTAATCATCGCTCTATTGAATATTCTGTTCCTTTAACTCAAAACCTCGTTCCTCAAACACCAAACAGGATTCTTCCCAGATATCCCACCTGTGCACAGAACTGCCTGGTGTTGTCTGTCCGGAGAAATGGATGATGTAGGATGGATACTACTCTCAAGTATCAAATCCTGAGACATATCTGAAAGATTCAGGCTCTGAAACTGAACCATGAGGCATTGTTTCAGTCTAGACACTGAATTGGTACTGACTGGTGTTATCTGTCAGGAGGAATGGATGATGTAGGATGGAGTCGTGACCTGTCGATGATGGGCTGAATTTCCTTTCCTCTGATCAAACTTCGTTCTATACATTGTTGTAACTTACTCTCGGACAGTGGACTGCCTCCTGTAAATACATGAAACAATGAATGTTGTATATACATGTACCAATTGTAGTATTTGAAGTATTTATCAAACTGACCACAAATAATAAACTGGAGAAAGGGGGAAACTTTTCATTGCTAAATTGAGTGAATATGATTTAATGTTTCTTTCAACAAATTTTCATTCAAAAAAGATGGCGTGTATTTATAGTGCAGTCTCCCCAGAGCACCTTCCCATAGACAGTAATTATTTCAGGACACCGGGCCAACCTGTCCTTGATCTATCTATTCACACTAAGTGAGGAATCAACATGTCCCATTTTGTAAGTCTTATTATGTATGACTCATGCCACAATCAATCACAGAATCACTAGACCAGTCTGGTCATTTGTACACAGATGAACTATTAACAGTTTAATCACACTAAATAAGAGTTAGGGAAGTCAATGAATTCCTGTAAAGTTTGTATGAAATAAATAGTCAAACAGCTCTGTTGGTTTGTTAATGACCAGAAACCATCATGCACTTACAGATGAACCCAGAAGTGCACAATCTTGATAGGTACACGGTCAAAACCATTCAACAAAAGTGAGCTAAACTTTTGTTCCTGTTTGTTTTAACTTACATATGGCATCTATTAATACTACTAAGGTGATAATGTGTACCTGGTGTATGAACTGTACATATGCGGTCTCTCACAGTTTAATACTACGGTGACAATTTGTAACTGCTTTATGAACTGTACATATCCGGTCTTCCACAGTACTGAACATATCCTGTCCCCCCCCCCCCACCCCCCCAGTTTCTAAGGTGAAAATGTCTACCTGGTTTATGAACTGTACATATGCAGTCTCCCATGGTTACTACGTGTACTTGGTTTATGAACTGTAAAAATGCAGTCTCCCATGGTTACTAGGGTGACAATGTGTACCTGGTTTATGGACTGTACATATCCTGACTCTCACGGTTGCTATTGTGACTAATGTGTATCTGGGTTATGAACTGTACATATGTGGTCTCCCATGGTTACTATGGTGACAAAGTGTACCTGGTTTATGGACTGTACATATCCTGACTCCCACGGTTACTATTGTGACTAATGTGTACCTGGGTTATGAACTGTACATATGTGGTCTCCCATGGTTACTATGGTGACAATGTGTACCTGGTTTATGGACTGTACATATCCTGACTCCCACAGTTACTATTGTGACTAATGTGTATCTGGTTTATGAACTATACATATATGGTCTCCCATGGTTACTATGGTGACAATGTGTACCTGGGTTATGAACTGTACATATCTTGTCCTCCACGGTTACTATGGTGACAATGTGTACCTGGTTTATGAACTGTACATATCTTGTCCTCCACGGTTACTATGGTGACAATCTGTACCTGGTTTATGAACTGTACATATCTTGTCCTCCACGGTTACTATAGTGACAATGTGTACCTGGTTTATGAACTGTACATATCTTGTCCTCCACGGTTACTATGGTGACAATGTGTACCTGGGTTATGAACTGTACATATCTTGTCCTCCACGGTTACTATGGTGACAATGTGTACCTGGTTTATGAACTGTACATATCTTGTCCTCCACGGTTACTATGGTGACAATCTGTACCTGGTTTATGAACTGTACATATCTTGTCCTCCACGGTTACTATAGTGACAATGTGTACCTGGTTTATGAACTGTACATATCTTGTCCTCCACGGTTACTATGGTGACAATGTGTACCTGGGTTATGAACTGTACATATCTTGTCCTCCACGGTTACTATGTGACAATGTGTACCTGGTTTATGAACTGTACATATTTTGTCCTCCAAAGTTACTAGAGCGACAATATATACCTGGTTTATGAACTGTACATATCTTGTCCTCCACGGTTACTATGGTGAAAATGTGTACCTGGGTTATGAACTGTACATATCTTGTCCTCCACGGTTACTATAGTGACAATATATACCTGGTTTATGAACTGTACATATCTTGTCCCCCACGGTTACTATGGTGACAATGCCTGTGGTGAGATTCTCCTCTTCACTTGTGGGATCTACGATGATTATGCGACTGAAATGAAATTCAAATCATTCAAGAAACTTGGAAAAAGTAGCAATAATGCCAATAGTGGGACAGTTATAGAGCAATTATAGAGTAGCAATAGTACCAATAGTGGGGCAATTATAGAGTAGCAATAGTACCAATAGTGGGGCAGTTATAGAGCAATTATAGAGTAGCAATTATAGTACCAATAGTGGGGCAGTTATAGAGCAATTATAGAGTAGCAATAGTACCAATAGTGGGGCAGTTATAGAGCAATTATAGAGTAGCAATAGTACCAATAGTGGGGCAGTTATAGAGCAATTATAGAGTAGCAATAGTACCAATAGTGGGGCAGTTATAGAGCAATTATAGAGTAGCAATAGTACCAATAGTGGGGCAGTTATAGAGCAATTATAGAGTAGCAATAGTACCAATAGTGGGGCAGTTATAGAGCAATTATAGAGTAGCAATAGTACCAATAGTGGGGCAGTTATAGAGCAATTATAGAGTAGCAATAGTACCAATAGTGGGGCAGTTATAGAGCAATTATGGAGTAGCAATAGTACCAATAGTGGGGCAGTTATAGAGCAATTATAGAGTAGCAATAGTACCAATAGTGGGGCAGTTATAGAGCAATTATAGAGTAGCAATAGAACCAATAGTGGGACAGTTATAGAGCAATTATAGAGTAGCAATAGTACCAATAGTGGGGCAATTATAGAGTAGCAATAGTACCAATAGTGGGGCAGTTATAGAGCAATTATAGAGTAGCAATAGTACCAATAGTGGGGCAGTTATAGAGCAATTATAGAGTAGCAATAGTACCAATAGTGGGGCAGTTATAGAGCAATTATAGAGTAGCAATAGTACCAATAGTGGGACAGTTATAGAGCAATTATAGAGTAGCAATAGTACCAATAGTGGGGCAGTTATAGAGCAATTTTAGGTAGAATGAAATGCACTGATTCTGTAACATCCCGCTCAAGCCATGCTGGACAATGCACCTGCCAAGTTTGGGAAAAGTGGTGCATTTTTTCCAAACAAACAGCTCCAAACACAACATATCGGACATCTCAGACTAATTAGCTCATTAGGACCTCATTAATATGTGTGAAATTCAATGATTCTGCAAAATCGCTTCAGGCCATGCTGACATGTTTGAGGGAATCAAGGATTTATTTCCGAATAAACAGCCCTCAACACAAAATATAAGAAATTTATTAGACATTATTTGACATTTCAAGTTAATTCCATAGTTAATACCTAATTAATATGTGGGAAATGCAAAGATTTTATAACATCTCTCTTAATGCTGAACAACGTATGTGCCAAGTTTGTGTGAATTTAAGGCAAAAGATTAGAGGTAGCTAGCATATTGGACGTTTCAGAGAAACTAGCCCACTTGCCGGTGGAAAATTATCATTGAAGAAATAATGGACTTCATTCGTTTATTAATAGGTTACAGAATCAGTCACTGTAAAGGTGAAAATTGGCAGGAGTTCAACATTGATGAAATATAAATTGCGCGGACGGAAAGAGTTAATAGTATTTATGTACAGTGAAGAATATTAAATAACACCAGAGCTTTTTAAAGGCCTGATATGCAAATGATCTCCCGAAAGGAATTCACACAGAAAATTGCTGTAACAGTAGGCATATTGCATGACATTAACATAATTTATCTATTAAAGTAGGAGTCAGAGGTTTTGACAGCGAGAGAAGAAAACCATCGTGGAACTAATGGTACCAGCATGTAGGTATTGCGTCATAGTACATGTGTACCAAGTTTGGTGGCTCTAAACCATTTGCAAGGGTGTCTACCAGCCCAGTTACTTATTCAGATGCCAGTTAACTATTCGCCCCCTAGTGGTGGATCGCAGAACTAACGGTATAAGCATGTAGGTATTGTCTCCTAGTACATATGTACCAAGTTTGGTAGCTGTAAACCACTTCAATGCAAGGGTGTCGACCATCCCAGTTGATTATTAAAGGTGAACTGCAAAGCTTTTAATTTTATCTAAATTGTTGCTTATATACATCTTGTCTTATGTGACATAACTTTTATACGTTTTTGGGGCAAATATAGTTTGCAAAATTGTACTAATAACAATATTTAAGTTATCCTGTTATAAATCCGTCTTGAAAACTTGCATCGCTTGTCTCTCTTGGTTTGTAGAACATTATGACGTTATAGCGGTCCCCTTCATTCAAGTTTTATTCAAATGTGACGTCATGCTACGTCGGATGAATGAACGAGGACCACTATAACGTCATGACGTTCCAAAAACAACGGGAGGCAAGCGATGACGTTTTTAAAAGTTCTGGCTCTCGGTACAAGTTTTGACTTCTCATATACCCAAAACAAAACAATAAACCACAGAACTATTACCACACATAATAGGTAACAACTATAGAAGTTCTTGTTTTATGAGATTTAACAGAACATTGGAAAGCTTTTCAGTTCACCTTTAAGATGCCAGTTACCTATTCACCCCCTTGCGGTGGATCACGGAACTAAGGGTACCATCATGTAGGTACTGTCTCCTGGTACATGCGCACCAAGTTTGGTAGCTGTAAACTACTTGCAAGGGTGGCCAGCATAGATGATTATTCAGATGCCAGTTACCTATTTGCCCCCCTAGCGGTGGAATGCGGAACTAACAGTACCATGATGTTACCATGTAGGTATTGTCTCGTGGTATATATGTACTGAGTTTGGTGGCTCTAAACCACTATCTGTGAGAGACATAGAGAAATTAAATGAAAAAAGACCTAATAAATATGTGTAGAATATGCTTCTGTAATATCTCCCTCAGCGTAAGCTGGACAACATGTATACCAAGTTTGGAAGAAATCATTTCCAGAGAAACAGGACTTAATACAAGATATAAGACAGTTCAGGCCAATTAGCTAGACCTAATTAATATGCTCCAAATGCAACAATTCTTTAATTTCCCCTTCGGGCCATGCTGGACATCAGGTATACTAAGTTTGGCAGCAATCAGCAGCTCTCACAATTCACCACGGCAATCAGCAATTGCCAAGGTAAATGCCGTGGCATAATCAGTTCACCTCAGCAATATTTAACATGGTGTTAAATAGGAATTATTTTAATACGACATTATTTTTGCCGAGGTGAGTTTTCTGAATTGTGTGGGCTGAATCAGGGCATTTACTTCCAAAAAGCCACTCTAGGGGTCACAACATAAGCTCTCCCTGTACTTCATACAGGCGAGCTATTGAGCATATCAGTTCAAAGAGAAGTATGCAATTATAGTCCATCTCGGATCTCACTTGTAAATGATTTTTGGAAATATGAGTTTCCCCACATCAATGAACTTTGCTCTATCAGTAAGAGTCACAAGATAAAGGAGAAGGTAACTTGTCTGTGTATCTGGGTACAATAATGAGCTTAGATGCGGAGGCTTTTCAGTAATTGTATTAGGCATAAACAGTAGAACTTACACCAAAGTTCAACTGGAACTTTGCACAGGATCCAGACACAACTTATCCAATTTGATTCCAAAATTTCACGAAACTGACCACATCCTCCGACTTGAACCCTTTGTCCAGTAATTAAAATGAGAAAGGCGGATTCATCAAGTACTTTGAAGTGAACTAGGAAATGATGGGAAAATATTGGTGATTTGTATGTTAATTTCACAATGTTGTAATGGCCAGTCTTGATAGAATAACATTGCAGGCCGCAGATCGACATGGTGCATCAAAAGCAAGAACTCGTGGATTTTGAAAGGTCGTCATTTATGGAGATATGCATTTTACATCAATGGTTCAATAGATTTATGCGCCAAGATTAGTGGTAATCATCGCACTACAATTTGAGCATAGACATTTCTACCCGAGTCTAGGTCCCCTGATTTGAGCAATTTTGAAATAAGAAGAGATCAGGCAATAATTGGATCACTCAATTTGTTGAAAAATTATGAAGGGTTATCTTCCATTTACTTGCTAATTTGATAATTTGGGTTTTTGTTTCAAGGCAGAATAATTCGTTCGTAATAGATCTGCAGCGAATGTAGGACATTTCCCAATCCAGACATTTTCCCACCTTAGGCATTGCCCCAGCTGGACATTCCTCCACCCCTATAAGATTTGAACTTTGGGGAATGTCTGGGTGGGGAATGTCCTTGGTGGGAAAATTTCCGAGTGGAGAAATAGCCATTACACCATCTACAACAATATCTGCAAATTTGGGATTTTCTGCATTTCAACAAATGCCATTTCAAACCATAAACTCTGTAAATTTCGTCGGTTGTTGACGGTGAATATGCTTAAAATTGTCATAGAAATGATGACCAGGCTGACCAAAGCACATCCCTGTGTTCGCGATTGAAAGATCACTATGCTGTCATTTTGGTGGAATGAATGTTTCTGCTCGTACAGACATGCTTTATGATTTGCTGGAGGTGTGTCAGTTTATTCCATTGTTCATTTTTCCTTTTGACCTACAAACTCCCAAGCATCTCCATATACAGAAGTGTCAAAATTTCACAGTATGCACACATGGCTCAGTATTCAAGATGTCTGCCAAATATATACAAAATCTTGGAGGCAACTGTTCTACAATTTTGGTTTGAAAATTACACTTCCGCTCATCTGACATCAATGAAAATACCACCCAAGCCTTGAGGTAAATCTCACCTACATTTGAACTCTGACTTTCCACTTCAGATTCTGGGTCATTCTCTTAGAAATTAATGAACATGGTGGGACATTTACAAGAGTAGGTGAAATCTCTAACATTGTCTGAAGCGATTGCAATGAAATTGAACATAATACAGGAGGTAGTTAATCAGAATGTGAAACATATCTAGATGCTGGGTAAATCGTAACCTCCAGTAGATCACTGAAAATCATTTACATGTTAAATATGAAAAAGAGTAACAAGACAAACCCAACATCAGACCTCTCATATTCCTGAGGGACATGAGGGAAGGACAGTTCCTAGTCTGCTGGCCTTCCCAGTCCCATTACACTCAACCAGTGGGTGAATGATACTGCTGCCATCTACTGGGATTATTTGCCTCATTTTTGAGATTTCAATGATATACAGGTATGTGACAGGGCAATGATATACAGGTATGTGACAGGGCAATGATATACAGGTATGTGACAGGGCAATGATATACAGGTATGTGACAGGGCAATGATATACAGGTATGTGACAGGGCTGTGTAATATTATTCTACTCACTCATCAAAAATGGCAAAGCTTGTGGAGACAGGACAACTGTAAACCTTCAAAGGTGTTCTTTCACTTTTGTCTGTTTCAACCTTCTCTGTCTCCTCATCCACTCTGACAACAGGTAAACAGGCTGAAATTAGAGCAAGTCCTCTAAGTTATCAAGGGATTTCTGTTACATAGTTAAACCTGCATAAACCAACCATGCTTGGGATCAGATTTGACCGGGGCGGGGGGGGTCACTGGGGGTGGGGTGAATTCAGTATATGTGTTGAATGTGTTGCTTTCAAAAATCAGTACATTGATTATAATTAGATATATTTAAGTTCAAATAGCTAATCTGAGTGTACCTACTGTTTTTCAATGCTGCCACAAGAGAGAGAATACAGGCATCAGTGACATTACCATCATAGTCCAAACACAGCATATCACAGTACAACACCCACACTAGCTGAAAGATAAGGGGTCGTGAAAGAGCAACATGAATAAAATGTAACATACATGTATCTAGAAGACTGGATAAAGGAGAAATATTAGGATTGGTAGATATAATAAAGTAGGGTAAAGGTAAGACATTGGGATTGGTACTGGAAGTATATAATCAAGTAGCTTTCAATGCATTCTGAACATCCATTCATTTGGAAGACTGGCGAATGTTTGAAAGAGTGAGTATACAGGTTGAACCCAAACAGAATAAGCAAATCTAAGCAACATTCATCCAGTCTGGAAATTGTTATGTTGTAATAACTAATTAAGTACAAAACCTAGTAGATTTGAAAACAGTTTCATGTATTTAAGACTGCATGACTAAAATCACTGAAAACTGAAAAAATGTCAGATGAAAAGGATGAAATTCAGATCGAGCATTCACTCACCTTCCCTTTAACAATGCACAAATCCTCTTTGTGGACACAATTAGAACTGAAAAGGAAAAAATATCTCAAATAATTATCTGTGTATAAGAATACAAAACAGTCGATTGGAGCACAGCTGCACTGTTTCATGAACAGATATGCAGAGATGTGAATTTACTATTTTCTAGTATACCCCTTTCTGATATGATGCAGACACTACACAGGCAATCCTGGGGTGGACCAGCACATTGCAGTATTGCAAATGTCTGCTGAGAAAGGTCCATGAGAAGTTCTGACCATTTTACTGATCATACTGTACTGAGCACTAACTACGCAGCACCATTGACGTACATGTACTAAGCAATTCCCTATACAGTTGTATGAAGACAATTACATGGTTTTCTGCAGAAAGTGAGCAGTACGGCTCAGAAACTACTGTACAGTTGTATAACTGAGCAGTACGGCTCAGAAACTACCTTACAGTTGTATAACTGAGCAGTACGGCTCAGAAAGAACTGTACAGTTGTATAACTGAGCATTACGGCTCATAAACAACTGTACAGTTGTATAATTGAGCATTACGGCTCAGAAACTGTACAGTTGTATAACTGAGCAGTACGGCCCAGAAACTACTGTACAGTTGTATAACTGAGCAGTACGGCTCAGAAACAACTGTAAAGTTGTAAAACAGAGCAGTACGGCTCAGAAACTGTACAGTTTGGATCAGTTTCAGAAAGGAAATTGCATTTATTGACTGCAGAACTGCTCAGTTAAAGGTGAAATGGAAAGGTTGCAATTTTCAAATTATTGGCCAAATTGATTGAATGGGTGATAAAGGATGAACTGGTTTGGTAAAACAAAATCAAGCTTAAGAGAACTCAGAGGACAAGAGCCCAAGGGGCTTCAATATACGCCCGTATATCTGGAATTACATTGGTCCAAATTTCAAGGTTGTTTATTAGCCTTGATTCCAATTGGTAGCTATCAATCCAGAGAAAGGTCTACAATTTTGTGCTTCCGACAATGTAACATATATCACATCTTAGGCTGAATGATAAACTAAAATGAGCTTAACTCTTGGTAACAAGTTGACCTTGAATCAAGAGTCAAGAGCTCACATATCCAATACTGAAATCGACAATAGTCAAACACAAGAAAATAGTAGTTTTCCTGCAAATGGATTCCTTTCAGGCGAGAGAATTTTTTCATGAACAGGGAAGCACAAATTGCGCGAACAATAGGTTTGGTTACACAATTTTCATTATGCGTAACCCATTTTCAGTTCACTTGAATTACGGATATTAACCTGTATACAATAGTGATGGGTTATGCAAATCAGAGAAGGGTTACCCAAAAATTTTTAGCATATTGGGTTAAGCAGAATTTTCAATTTGTGCAGTCCTGATGAAGGAAAAAGAAAGCGATGAAGTAAATATTTGTTCTTGAGTTAATAAACAGGTATGAAGTTCATCAAGGACCCTCTCTCCCCGTTAAATTAGTAAATGTATAGCTTTAATTTCACAACAGTTTAACTAAATGTACCTGTTTCAAACATGGGAGACAACTCCACAGGACAAATGCCATGTACATTGTATGGGAGAGAACTCTGAATATTCCAACCTACATACAACACAGAGTCAGCTAAACATGATTCAGTTTTGGAGGACTGTGACCTTGACCTTTGACAAATTGATCTCAAAATGTATGGCTCCTCTTTGCCATGCGAGTAAGGTATACTGAAAGTTTGGTACCAATACATACCCTGAAACTAGAGATATCGCATGGACAACAAATGTTAATGGATGAATGGACAGAACGCAACATCGCATTACACGACTTCGTCTTCGATAGGCATATGAAAATGTGACTTTTAATGATTTCTTGATTTTGGGGTCACAGTGATTTTTGGTACACAACACATCGTCTTCCCTCAATGTATCAATGGACACAAAAAAAATCAGAATTTTTATGAATTTCATGATTATGGGGGTCACAGTGACCTACACTATTGACCTCGACCTAAATTTTATTACTTGACAAACCGTCTCCCCGTAATTTCTCAATGGACACAAATAATCATGATTTTTAACAATTTCACGATTTTGGGGTCACAGTAACCTTGACTTTTGACCTTGACTTACATTTTGGTATGTGACACATCGTGTCCCCCTAATGTATCTACTGACACAAAAAATGTTATTTTTAATAATTTCCTGATTTTGGGGTCACAGTGACCTTTGACCGTGACCTAATTTTTGGTATGCGACACTTCATTTCCCCCTATTGAATTCACTCACAAACAATTAGTAAGTTTTAATGATTTCCTGATTTTTAGGTCACACTGACCATTGACCTTGATTCTGGGGTCACAGTGACCTTGTCTATTGACCTGGATCTAAATTTTGGTACATGACAAAACGGCTCCCTGTACTTTCTCAATGGACTCAAAAAATCATGATTTTTAACAATTTCACGATTTTGGGGTCTTAGTGACCTTGACCTACATTTTGATAGGTGACACATCGTGTCCCACTAATGTATCTACTGACACAAAAAAATGTTATTTTTAATAATTTCCTGATTTTGGGGTCAGTGACCTTTGACCTTGACCTATTTTTTGGTATGCAACACTTCATTACCCCCTATTGAATCCACTCACAAAAAATTAGAATTTTTTAATGATTTCCTGATTTTTCGGTCACACTGACCTTTGACCGCTGACCTCGACCTACATTTGGTATGCAACACATCATTCCCCCCTAGGCCATCCACTCGCCAAAAATTAGAACTGTAGATAGAAAACTGTCAATGATCAATGATTTCCTGATTTTAGGCAACAGCGACCTTTGACCTCTGACCTCGACCTCAATTTTGGTACGCGACACATCGTCTCCACCTAGTGTATCCACTCACAAAAAATTGCAACTGTGGATAAAAAACGTTCACAGATATAGACTGGACACGAACACTTCAGTGCTTTCCTGTTTTTGAGGCCAGTGACCTTTGACCTCTGACCTCGACCTTGATTTTGGTACGCGACACATCGTCTCCCCGTAGGGTATCCACTCACCAAAAATTAGAACTGTAGATAGAAAACTGTCCCAGATATAGACCGGACACGAGGGACGGACAGACGGACACACGGACGGACGGACGGACACACGGACAGACGGATGGAAACCGCCATCACATAATACGTCCGCCATTTGGCGGGCGTATAAAAATGGAAAGTCAGTGAAAAATGGCCTATCCCGAAAACATGTATAACTTATCTCCCTTGATTTTGACATTGTTGTAAATGAATTATGACATCGTCTAGGCATTCTCTACAGAGGGTAATGCCTTCATGATAGCGAGATCATGACTCTCACGTAAATGGGAGCTGTGTCACTATTATGACAGCGAAGCTCCCTCTTACATCATCGTTACAAGGAACTTTTTCCGTTTTTATTAACAGTCAACATTCAATTCAAAAATCTAAAATACTTGAACAGTGTAGTTGAATTACCAATGTAGGCAACTTGATCTCCTTATATACTCAAGACGATAAGGCATGGTCTTATCAGTGAGATTTTAACAAAATTAACACTGAGTGTGTTGATTATTTGAAGGGATTAGTAACAATTTTTTGCAATCTGTTGACGAACCTTAGTAAATATAACAACAATGGAGGAAGTTAACCAATAAATCTATTCATCTTATTACCCAGTAATCAAAATAATTATGTGCAGCTTAGGCCAAAAAAAAAACAAGCTGAGTAGCTAGCAGGTCCTCCGCCAAGTAGCCTGTTTGAGAGCATACAGCATATATGCTTCCAATATCTCCTTAAATATAACTTGGAAAGTGGATATGTGTATGTGGAAAGAGACGTTTATCTGGAATTGTTGAGACAATTTGAGGAGGCTTGGGAAGCAGTAATGGGTAGTGTAACACTGGAATGTAAGTCTGTAGTTGTATATGGATTTGTGGATGGTGAGGTTTATAAATCGATGGGTGGAATAGATCAAGATATCGCGTTCACAACACAGATGGGTACAATATGGGTGAGTTAAATTCAAGATGGTCAATGGCAGCCATCTTGGATTACATACTACCTCAATGAAAATCAATACCAATGGCTGTCTAACTGATGTGAAGCACCGTCTCGAGTTTGAAGTCGATTGGTCAAATTGTTCTCGAGATATCACATTCACAAGATCCGAGACGGATGGAATCCAATATCGTCAATGGCAGCCATCTTGGATGATGTACCTCAGTGAAAATCAATACCAATGGCCGTCTAACTGATGTGAAGCACATTCTCAAGTTTGAAGTCGATTGGTCAAACTGTTGTCGAGATATCACGTTCACAAGAATATGGGATGGACAGAATCCAATATGGTCAATGGCAGCCATCTTGGATTATGTACCTCAGTGAAAATCAATACCAATGGCCGTCTAACTGATGTGAAAAACCTTCCCAAGTTTGAAGTCGATTGGCTGATTTTTTTTGAGATATCGCATTCACAAGATGTGGAACGGAGTGAATCCAATATGGTCAATGGCAGCCATCATGGATTACGTACCTCAGTGAAAATCAATACCAATGGCCGTCTGACTGATGTGAAGAACCTTCCCAAGCTTGAAGTTGATAGGTGGAATTGTTCTTGAGATATCGCGTTCACAAGATGTGGGACGAACAGAATCCAACATGGTCGATGGTGGCCATCTTGGATTACATACCTCAGTGAATACCAATGGCCGTCTAACTGATGTGAAGCACCTTCTCAAGTTTGAAGTCGTTTGGTCGAATTGTTCTTGAGATATCGCGTTCACAAGATGTGGGACGGACAGAATCCAATATGGTCGATGGCGGCCATCTTGGATTACCATCCAACCAACCTGACAGACTTAAGTTATTGGCTTACTTATTCATAAATGTGTATTGGCTAAGATCACATTATGCTGTTTGTAACTTTGTTCACTGCTGAAGATGCTATAACTAAGAGCAAAATATACAGAATGAAATTGTCATCCCTACCCAGAGTTGCTTTTCTTCTCTATTATTGGAAAATCATCAGTGGTTCCGATGGATTACTTCAATTAGATATACATGTAAAAATTTCCCAGGTGGGATGTGCCATATAACAGGTATGTAGAAGTTCCACTTCAAAAATCTTTCTACTTTTTCAGTTCAAAAAATAATTATCAACATTTGTAACTATGCTGTCAAAATGAAATAGTATGTGCAATTTCACATCTCGAGTTTCAAATATATTCTGAGGACCTCCACATAAAAAAAAAAAAAAATGAGCACTAGCGGAGTGATAATTTGTGATTTTATTCATTGAAAATTGGCCAGAGTGCATCCCCAGACATCTGGAAGCCCAGGGCTTCACAGTCATTGGATACTATGTAATTGGGAACAGGGGCAAATTATTATATCAGTAATGGAGAGAGAAATAGCACTGATTCTGTTTACTTTGTTGACACAAACACTATGTTAAGTGCATTATGCAATGAGTCAACCACTTCAGATTTATCACTTGAATGGACAACATACAGGCATACACTATGTAGTCCTGATAGTGTAGGCCTGCAATGTGAAGAATATCAGTGTTACAGTATGGCAATTTGACCAAAATGTCATGATTTCAAGCTTTCTTAAATCCTTGCAATTCTTCATACAGTATACAGATTATTTTCTCTGACCAGGCACATTATAGCATATTTGTGTGCAAGCAGGGTCTGATTTAACCTAGATTTAGATATATTTAACTGTAAAAACCCCCAATGCCACATATATGCCAGTGCTAGCAGCACCAATGTCCTTTCAATCCATTTTTAAACTATAATGATAATAAAATTATGAATTGTAAAAGATAGTGCCACGGCACTGTAGCTCATCTGGCTGTACTGGAAAAAGTAGCTGTGAGAAATTTTTACTAAAGAACTGCAATAGATGAGTTTCTAACTTGTGTTGTCCCCCCTGAACACTAAATGATCCATGCAGTAATTTCCTGAGATTTCATGATAAAGTTTAATGGGAAATTCAAGATGCGGCAATATTGGATTTTGAAAGCGGACTAAAAAAGGTATTTTGCACAACTGGACCACAAGGGAAACCTGTGACAAAGATCCAAGCAGTAATTTCCTGAGAATTCACGATAACAAAATTTCATGGGAAAATTCAAGATGGCCGCCTGGTGCCCATATTGGATTTTCGAATCGGACCAGAAAAGCTATCTTGCACAACTTGACCCCAAGGGAAACCTGTGTATCAAATTTGAGAAAGATCAATGCAGTAGTTCCTGAGAAATCGCGATAACAAAGTTTCATGGGGAAGTCCAAGATGGCCTGTTGGTGGCCATATTGGATTTTTAAATCAAATAACAAAAGGGGTATCTTGCACAACTAGACCCCAAGGGGAACCTGTGTACCAAACTTGAAAAAGATCCATGCAATAGTTCCTGAGAAATCGCAATAACAATGTTTCATGGGGAAATCCAAGATAGCCGCATGGTGGCCATATTGGATTTTTGAAACAGACCACAAAAGGTATCCTGCACAACTAGACCCCAAGGGGAACCTGTGTACCAAACTTGAGAAAGATCCATGAAATAGTTCCTGAGAAATCGCGATAACAATGTTTCATCGGGATATCCAAGATGGCCGCCTATTGGCCATATTGGATGTTCGAATCAGAGCAGAAAAGGTATCTTGCACAACTAGACCCCAAGGGGAACCTGTGTACCAAATTTGAGAAAGATCCAAGCAGTAGTTCCTGAGAAATCGCAATAATAATGTTTCATGGGGAAATCCAAGATGGCCGCCTGGTGGCCATATTGGATTTTTGAATCAGACCACAAAAGGTATCTTGCACAACTAGGCCCCAAGGGGAACCTGTGTACCAAACTTGAGAAAGATCCACGCAGTAGTTCCTGAGAAATCGCGATAACAATGTTTCAGCGGGAAATCCAAGATGGCCGCCAGGTGGCCATATTGGATTTTTGAATCAGATCACAAAAGGTATCTTGCACAGCTAGACCCCAAGGGGAACCTGTATACCAAATTTGAGAAAGATCCATGCAGTAGTTACTGAGAAATCACGATAACAAAGTTTCATGGGGAAATCTAAGATGGCCGACTGGTGGCCATATTGGATATTCAAATTGGACTAAAGTACACATGTTGTACAACAAGACCCAAAGGGGAACCGGTGTACCAAATTTGAGAAAGATCTATGAAGTAGTTACCGAAAAATAATGATGACAAGATTTCACTGGCAAAATTCAAGATGGCCGCCATGGCAGCCATATTTAAAATCGTATCGACACCGCATGAACAAATTCTGGTGTACTCATTGGGGGGAACATGCATGCCAAGTTTCAGCTTAATCGGCCAAGCGGTTTCAGAGAAGAAGATGTTTACGGACGACGGACGACACACGACGGACGACGGACAATCAGGCCATGACATAAGCCCATCGGGCCTTCGGCCCAGATGAGCTAAAAAGAATGCATAATGAAATATAAAAAAGGCATTATGTTGATGGGTCGTGAAATTCATATGCGAGGTCAATTCTTTGAAATCCTTTGTCTGATCACAATAATAAACTTCATGAAGAACCAATAAATTGTGCTGTAAAAGTTTACTGTATATAGTGGTACCCAATGATGAACAAATATCACGAAACTACATGATGAAGCAAAATCCCCAGATCTGGCCTGGGAATGTAGATATTGGACTGAAGTCCTGAGAATTTCACGTATTAAAAAAAATGGCCATTTGGCTTACAACGGATGTGAATTATAACATTGGGAATGTTATATTCATGTTAGGCAAATTAGAATTACTTTTCTCTGATTCAAAGATGCGAAAACGTGTCTCCATGATTTCGCCAACACCACCAAAATCTTGTCAGTCCTTTGCCTAACTTGCAAGATCATTATACCCAAATTTCATGGAAATCAAACAAGTTGTTTAGAAGATATCATGTTACAAATGTTTACCTGAATTCATGTCTATAGTGCCACCTAGTGATGACCAAATACCACGAATAACAAGCAGGTAAAATCTAAAGCCCAGGGAGAAGGCACATAGGAGTTCAATGAAAAAAAATTTAATCATGATAATCGTTATGAAGGTTTTGTCGTCAAGTCAGATAATTGAGATTTTTCATTTAAATGGCAATTTGGTTCACACTGAAAGGGAATTATCATGTCAGCAATCTTATATTTACGCTTGGCAACCTAGAATAGAACAGTTTTTAAATATTTCTCCAAGCAAATTGGTAAATTTTCATTTCACGAAAAACTTTTTTTGTTGAGACGCAAAAAACTTGCCTTAAAAGTTATGCCAGCTACACCAAAACCTTTTCAGCACATTGCCTATCCTTCAAGACCATTGTAATAAAATTTCAAAGAAATCAGACAAGCCATTCAGACGAAATCGTCACAGAAAGGTTTACCTAAGCTCTGACTACAACGCCACCTAGTGGTGAGCAGCGGCTATCAAAACAGACAAATTTCCCAGGCCTAAGGAGATAGCATACTAAGTCTGACCCTGAAATATTTCACGGTTTCAGAGATATTCATGTTTAAAGTTGCGGCGGCGGCGGATCCGGCGGAGCCGTTTCTCATGAAAACCTAAGAGCATCCACTTTGTGGAAATGCTCTAATAAAGCATCTAGAGTATGTGTGACTTACACTTACTTTGTGATGAGATCTTTGACAAACTGACTGAGTACCTGAGCCTGTTCTGAAGGGGGTCCAGGTCGGAATCTTGATGAACATAGTGGAGATAACTCCACATTGGGCACTGTTAATTTACATAACACATAGACACACTGGTAACAATATCGAGTGAAATATTGAATAAAGGACACATTCTTACAGCGTTAAATAAAATACCAAATCAATGCTCAGTTTGATTCAGTCCATACTGAAAGCTTCAGAAAATGCCCAGATTAATTTTTTTTCAAACATTACTAGCTACTTGACTAATGGTGTCATTTTATAGGACTGGTTTCTTGACCTGAGGCAGCTTAATGTACAGCAAAATTTGATGAGAGATGTACTCTGATTCAGTTATGAGGGATCAGTATAATAAGAGCAGATCCAGCAATCAGAACATGAGAACAAAAGTTATATAAAATAAAACAACTGAACTGTTTTTGAAACACAAACCACATGGTTACATCTTACCAATAAAACCATTCTCCGGCTCCTCTGTCTTGGGGCTTGCTAATTCCTGTAATACAGTGAACGACATGGAAATATATGGTGCTGAGATTGGAAATCACAATAAGGGGAGATAATAATCACGATGAAGGGAGATAATAATTATCGGCAACCAAGCTGCATCTCATTCATAGTTACAAAACATTAAAATATGGGGGAAATAATTCAACGTAACCACAATCATATGCAACACTGGTTATGGTACTCCCTCTAATAGTTGAATCCCCCCATCAAAATTCAATCAGTGGTTCTAATAAATCTGAACACCTTCTAAAATCATTGAAATAACGAAGAAATAATTGATTATTTGTATGCTTTTTAACCATTTTGTCAAATTCCTGTCCTAATAAATTTGATCGCCCCAAGACTTTATGGTGGGAAATTACACTTCCTGTGATTGAATTATTGGAGGGATTACCTTAGAGTACATTTGTAAATACTCTATTAATTCAATCACCACATTAAAATTCAACCAACCCAAAATTCAATCAGTTGTTCTAATAATTTTGATCGTTCGTTAAAGTCAGTAAAACAATAAAGAAAATAATTGATTATCTACTTGAATTTGGACGATTTTGTCAACTTCGTGTTCTAATAAATTTGATCATCCCGATTCCATAGAGGGAAATTTTATTTCTGGTGATTAAATTATTAGAGGATTTACTGTAGTTCAGTTATTTTTTTATTTATTTTTTAGTTGATGATATGTGAATTGAGCAGCTTACAGCTTTTATTCCACATAGAACTGTAGTATTCCCTAGCTTCACCAGAGCAGAGCCCTCAGCTGTTGATATAGACCCTGGAATAACAGACAAGTAAATTCATACAAACAGCTTTCCCTTTCGTACAATATGAAACAGAGGACTGCACAGTTCCATGATCTTTAGTATGTAAATTATATTGCCAGCACAAGGACCTAGGTTCATGCACATATATCTATGGAGAGCTCTTACACAGTGTGTTAGTTCATACACATACCTCTTAATTCTTCAGCATACCACCAAGTATTATCTAGCCTAAGCTGATCAAAACTGATAGAATTAAATGTATTTATATTATGGAACCGATTTAACTACATGTACAATCCAAGCAAGTATGGGTATTAGCAACTGGGAAAGTTGTAAATACAAACCAGCATTAAGAACTGTCTGTCGGATTTCACCCAACTCTCTTCCATCAGGTCGAACATCTTGTTCCTAGTGAACAGAGAAATGAGTGCATTCAGTAACACAGATACCAGTGTTATCTCACCAGGGCAGTCAAACATACTACACATTTAGTACAAACAGTAACAAAAGAAAGAATATACAATAAAGAACCCTGGTATGTACTACATTACGACTACAATGACATGTTTTCCAGTACTACAGGAGATTATCTCCCCCTGATTGAGATGGCACAGCTACAAGTGATTATCTCCCCAAGATTGTGATGGCAAACTAAAAGTAGATTATTTTCCCCTGAATGTGACAACAATGTGTACCAGTAATACGAGAGGTCGCTAAACTGGCACACCTCTTCCTTATAAACGATTCAAAGTACATGTAAGTAGATCTGACATTGGAAGTAAAGATGCACAAGAAAAGGGAAGGGAAACTTTTATAGGAACAGAACTCTGAGGGGGTCAGTACTTTAGGATGACTTCCATCTGACCCTTCAAATTCTGTTCCAAACTCCGCGATATTTTTTTCTTAGAAAACACACTGCATGTTCACTACATGTAGTCTATATTCATGAGAAGGGATCTACTCTCTACAGGGCTGTAATTTTGTAACAAGAATGTAATGACATGGCAACCAAATCAAATGAAATATAAGTGTGAGGGTAGAGACCTGGATTGATATGTTACCTTGTGAGTGTTATTGAGTGTGTACTACAAAACCTCAACCCTATATGCATGGAGAAGCTCATCCTCAATAAAACCAGGGGTATGTCTATCCTAGATACCCCTGATACAATTGGGCACTGTATTGTGTTCAACGAAAACACAGCTCTCTGTTGTAGGTATCAACCAATCAGCAAAAGCAACATCCTACATATATTGACCAATCAGATCACTTATCTACCGCAACCATGGCGACCGTGACAACAGATTCGAAAACCCCATATAGCTTGTGAGATACTAGGTGGCATATGAACACGCATATTTTCAACAACCATGAACATTAATAAATATAAAGGAAAGATAGTTTAAAACAAAATCTATTTGAAGCAAAAATATACCCATTCATCTACCATCAAACATCCCACAAGCCAGGCAAATGTAGAAAACACTGAAACTTCAGTGTATTCGACCTCACCTACCCACTGAAAGACTCGAATTGGGTGAAATAATACACAGATTTCTATAAAATTTCACTGATCTATCCATTAATATACTATTGCTTGGTTTAAATAGTTCACATTCGGTATCAGCGAATAGTTTAGCACAGAAAGTAAAACACTAACTTATTTTCCCATCAGCGCAGTTTTTCTACGTCAAGAGATCATGTGACTAAAATGACTACTGAAAGTGGACAGACCGCGGTCTTCTATGCAAGATAGTCAAGGATTCGCCTTTGGCTCAAAAAGAAATGTTGACGTTGTGAAGATGGGAGAAGCTCTGCCTCGAGGACATATTGGAATATATTCTGGTTACGAAACATTGTCTTCTCATTACACCTCTCTAATGTCTTTCAATATAACAAGCCTCACAGACGCATACAGGGATGTTTTGGGAACATAGAGGGAGCTGCGGTGCGCCGAACTCAAGAGGGGATTGCTGCATGACCTTTCGCCAATTCACATGTTGTGCGGTGGAATTGTCTGGGGGTTGACAAGCGACCAGAGACACGGGAAGTCGGCAGTAATGTTATGTTTCTTGCACTATAGTTAATCAAATAAGTATAATGTGTGTTCTGTTGAAAATGTGGTGTGTAATGACAAGATGATAGCTATGTCAGTTAACACCATTTACACACTGCCAGCCAGCATCTTGACGACTTCAAATCCCTCTTAGCAAGGGGAATAACTGTGTATTTGTTTACATCCCACTTCCAAATATGGCAATAGTACACTCATGTACTATTAACCAGGCTTCAGTACAGCTAGCTAAGATTCATAGCGTCTCCCTTCCCTCACCGCTATGCCGATGACAAATACATTTCCCTGGTGGTAACTCGAACATCTCCATGGCGCACTTATTATTACCTTTGCGCCCTATTGGACATTCATTAACTTGAGAAAATGGGCCGCTATGAATTTAAAAAAAACAGAAATGGCAGACTAAATGGCCATTCGTCGGTCAAAAATTAATTACAGACGTTAAAATTATCCCTATGGAGCCTCAAAATCACCTGAAATCGAGTCAAGAAGATGGGCATTTCCGTCATAATAGACCCCGTGTATACAGGGGATGATGATCACAACATCGACTATGGTATTTTTATTCATGGCGGCCCTTTTTTGTCAAGTTAATGAAGGTCCAATAGGGCGCAAAGGTAATAATAAGTGCGCCATGGAGATGTTTGAGTTACCACCAGGGAAATGTATTTGTCGTCGGCATAGCGGTGAGGGAAGGGAGACGCTATGAATCTTAGCTACAGTATAGCATGACTGCCCGGTTATTGGACACTTTTTATGAATAAGAGTCTGCAGGTCGGCCATGCAACCACGTATGGCCAAGAAAGTAACACTGGATAAAGGACTACATCTTTAGTGATAAATCGTCACCAAAAAATATTGAAGAAAAAATACGGGGAGAGACTGGGAATAGTTGAAACGCAGGGACCATTCACGGTGTGAAAATGCAAGTATGCGCCCAGTTATTGGACACTTTTTCAGTGATGGATTTATTTGAAACTAATCCACTTACTGTAAAATTGTTTGTCCCCCAGTCTTTAGTAAACATCCAAGAATATTTAAACATGAATCCGCACTGTAGCCCACAAATGAGTTTTGGAATGAGCGTCGAAGATTCAACATGTCCCAAATTTTGCAGTTTTTGGGAGTGTCCATTATCCTTGGCTGTCAATCAGCGCTATTGCCACTGTGAGCCACATGTCATGCTATCGTAAACTGGCTGCTCCTGGAAATGTTCTATTTTTAGACAGAGTGGCGGGGAGAAATGTACATCGTCTGCCAAACTCCGGTCGTGTTGCACACTGAGATTCAGACTGAAGATTCTCCATATTTGTGGGAACATTTTCAGCCAAATTTCGTTGAATTTAATCAAACCTGCAATCAGGAATGAAACTCTGAAACTGGAGGAAATTTTCTGACGCATATTTTCACCCAAATTTGTGAGACTATTTCCGACCCGGCCGCATGACGGCTTAACGTGCACAAATTCCTTGAGTAAACAGAAATTTATCAGCGGGTCTTTGTAACTCAACTGTAAAATTAAATTTGTATTACAGTTGTCATGTAATATTCCCAAAAAATAACCCCGCTGGGTCTAGGTGTCCAATAATAGGGCCTGTCCAATAACCGGGCAGTGATGGTAGTCACAGTGTACTGCAAGTGAATATGCTCTCCTAATTTTCAACACAATATTGATACATACCAAAAACTTTCGGAAGTATTCAACTGGCTGTGCAGTCCTGAAAGATATTAATAAGTATGAAGTATGTATTTTATGTTGTTCTTTTTTCAAAATTGCTTGTCGTTTTATAATAGCATAGCGGGCGAGTTTTAAGTGAAGATTTTTACATGTAAATAAATCAAAGCAAAATTCCGTCCTCCACAAAGGAAGTACCATACAATATGATATGATAGCACATAATTTGTCATCACTGAATTTATGGAACGGTCAAAGGTGTCTGAAAAGTGAAATCGTGACCAGATTCAATTATTATAGAAGGTCCAGTTTACAACACTGCATTTACAATCGCACATTTCCGTAATATTAAATAATGATGACGCAGTGTTTTGTAAGAAACATAATGGCATGTATAACATTGATTGAACACACGTCACAAATCAAAATATAGCACTGATAATGTTTATTCATACCACACAAACAATCGCACATGTTCGACTTACTTGGAATGGTTCTCCATGTTCAGTTAGGGTTGTTAGTAAAATGCAAAATGTAAAATTGGAAACGGATTCTCGGTTTATTTATGCGCCGATAGTTTTGTTGTGAATTTATGGACAGAAACTTCGTAAAACACGCATTTTTAATTTATGATTATTAGGGGGCCAAGCCAGTATGGCTGGTCACCTTTTGTTATTGGTATTATTATTATTTATTTTTATTATTATTATTATTATTATTTGTTTTTTATTTTTTGATTATTTTTTACTTATGTTTTTTTTTTTTTTTTTTTTTTTTTTAAGGATCATATGTTTAACCAGTAAATCGATATGGTGTAAACTGGCAGGTGCCATGACGTTCGTTACGTACGGTGAACCACGGCTAATCAAACACGGGGGCCATATATGACATTCCAAGAATACATAAATTACGACCGTCATATATCACATCAATTTACATCCTCGCGAGCCAGTGTGTCGATCGATCTGTTGAGATTTAGGATTTAACTGGACTTGTGAAGATGATCAATTTATAGATGGTTTTCTCCATCTAATCCCAGGCCTAAACTTAACCGTTGACGTACCGAAAATTTCAGATTCTTCTCTGGGCATAGTCCACAAAAAGATGAAATGTTTTACCGGTACCAACTCGTCAACAATAATGTCGTGAACAGACCCAAACTTTGCGGTTACCGTACTGTACAAACCATATCCTTGACTTGCGCAAAATTCAAGTTAATCATACACCGTAGTTATAGAGCTGAGCCGACTGAGACAGTGGTTGACAGTTGTTGGTTTATAAAGTTAATAATAAATAATAATAATAATAATAATAATAATAATGGACTTTATTTTACTTCGATGACCCGTTCAGACCCGGCTGATCTTCCACGGGGTCGAAGATAAATATACATATATACAAATAGATTCAGATAAGAATATATACATAAGGGTAAAAACATATATATAAATATTAAGGTAGTCAGCCAATTAAACTTAAAAATAGACGTTAAAAGAACTCATATATTAGATAACAGTGATTTATAATAATTGGTTTTGAAAGACTTTAGGCTCGGTGCGTTTTTGAGTTGCAGTAGTAAGGTATTCCATAAAGAAGCACCAGAGTAGCTGAGACTCTTTCTGTACAGTTCTGTGCGTCTAAAAATAAGATAAAAATTGTTTTGCGATGCTGATCTTAAAGATCTAGTGCTCATCACATTTGCTTTAGGGAACAGGTAATAAATAAGGAGGAGATAATTTATTAGATATTTTGTACATTAGTGTACCCTTATGATACGAAAGCCTTTCCTTCAGCGGGAGCCATGCTAATTCCTTGAACAGAGGCTTGGTGTGACAAAGGTGGTCAACATGAACATCATAGACTAATCTAACTGCTTGTTTTTGCATTCTAAACATTTTATCAAAGTTATGCTGGTCGCAGTTTCCCCAGACAACACAACAATAATCAAGAGTAGGTATAATATAGCTAGTATAAAAGTTTCTTTCGTATTTAACCTAGGAAATATTTTTTATCAATGATAACTGGAATATTTCGACCTGAAGTTGATCAAATTAACATGTAAGCATAATGGTCATTTCTTGGAATAGTAGGATAATTTGATCCATATTATAATATGTATAGTTATCGGCAAAACCCCACACCATGTTGAAGATATGAAAGAGCTAACCCAGAAACTCTGGCTGTGATAGGTGAATATACATGTAGGTAAGGGGGCGTGGCAAGGGGTCCGCAACAACAAAAAAAAGCAAAAAACTTAGACTCCTCAGCCGATGTTTTCGGGCTAATGAAAGAGCATGGGTGAACGAACCCCATTGTTTCTGGACGCAGGTTCTTAGCCAAGTTTACAGGTGAACTTGGCTAGGAGGTTCTTCGTTGAAATTGTCCACACGCGCTTAGATTTTTTGTGTTACTTTGAGAGTTGATGTCTCTTTGACGATGAAGAATCTAAATATGGCAATGAGAGGTGAAGCACAAGATGAATGATCTGAATAAACATAGAATGCTAAGGCCAAACTTTCGGGGGTTTTTTTTATGTCAAAAAGTACCGGTACTTAATTCATATGCAGTTGCAGGTGAGGTGTACATCGGGAAATGATAGTTTGGCTATATTAAAAAATAGTGTAAGATTTGAGATTAAAGTGTAGTCAAGATATAAGAAGAGTAAATTTACTAGCGATATTGTCGCGATATTGAGGAAGAAGGCAAATCTAACAGTTTTAGATGGCATTGTATATGGCAAGCCGTTTCAGTATTTAATCGGTTATTCCACATATGTTGAAAACTTTTGCACATATGTCAAAAAGTTTTTAACATATGTATAAAACTTTTCAACATATGTCTAAAAGTGCGAATTTATTCCACATATGTGTAAAAGTTTTATACATATGTTAAAAACTTTTTGACATATGTGCAAAAGTTTTCAACATATGTGGAATAGTTAATTTATTTAACATATGTGTAAAACTTTTCAACATATGTGTAAAACTTTTACACATATGTCTAAAACTTTTACACATATGTCTAAAAGTTTTCGACATATGTTGAAAAAAAGGTTTTTGCACATATGTCTAAAACTTTTACACATATGTATAAAACTTTTCAACATAAGTGAAATAGTTATTTTATTTCACATATGTGCAAAACTTTTCCACATATGTCTAAAAGTTGCGACCTCTGCCGTAGGCATCGACTGCTCCCTGGTATCATTTTGGCGCCTTTTCCTCCTGCAAACAAAGGAACAATCTTCCCACAATGATAACATATTCAGTAAGGTTGACCTTGAAATGGCTGTAAGAGACTCGAGTTCATGTGTTTATTTATCTGTGACCCAGCTGATTACTCCTACACTACCGTATTTCGATCCTGTATGTCAATTGTCTTGTTAATTCAGGCTTTGTTCCTACCCCTGCACCGCTATCCTCGTTCGTTTGAAGTTTGCATGGACCCACCGTACTCTGTACCACATTTAGCTACCACACACAGGGGCTTGTTGTTGGTAATAAATTAGGATCTTAATTTTCATATATACTCTCCTCGTACTCATATTTATGGAGTAGGATGAGAGTATTTAAGAATATAATATCATAATTAATAACTGACCAACATCAAGCCCCTGTGCTATACCGCAGTTTGTACGATCTGCGTTAGCTACAGGAGTAGAGGTGCGTTTAAGGAAGATAGTCATGTATGGACCTTGAATCTAAGATAATATAGTATAAATATTATTATTATAAGCTTCCGTGTCCTCGCTGTAGTTTCACATGTCTCGCATAGTCAGAGAGACGAAAAACAAACCCCGAAGGGACAGCGCCATTTTGAAATGGTCGTTAGATAACAAACATTCACGAGAGGTTATACCAGAGGGAGCAGTCCCTTTCCTTTCCATTAACTCTCCTGGAATTTATTTAACATATGTACAAAACTTTTGCACATATGTGGAAAAACACTTTATTTGACATATGTGTAAAAGTTTTGCATATATGTATAAAACTTTTCAACATATGTGAAATAGTTAATTTATTTTACATATGTGTAAAACTTTTCCACATATGTGTAAAACTTTTCAACATATGTATAAAACTTTTCAACATATGTGTAAAACTTTTGCACATATGTCTAAAAACTGTTTTTTACACATATGTGGAATTCTTTTGTACATATGTGCAAAAGTTTTCAACATATGTGGAATAACTGATTAAATACTGAAACGGCTTGCCATAATTGTAGGCGTACAGAAATTTTGTTACCGGCCGTGTGCCAGTACTTTAATATAATGGCTTTATTTGTGATATTCCACAGCAAATGACTGAAAAATGATTGATTTTGACTGATTGACAATTGTATCAAATTATATCTAGTGAAATGGGAAACAAATCAAAATTCCCGTCAAGAAGAACCCCGCACAATTGTTTTCTAGCTAGGAATAATACATCGACTTATGACACTTGAAGGATAATTTAATATGAAACTGGGCAATTCGTAATCTGTGGTCCATATAGCCTTGTGGCAATACTGGTATTACGGTGAAGTGTTGAAATATGCATGGGGTTATACCGTCCCCCCCCCCCCCCCCCCTCCCCCCCCCTTAAAACAAAACACTCTTGTTTTGAAGGCCTGTACGAGCTTCGTGCGTGAGCATTGTAAGGGGTTTTGTAAAATTGCAGTCAAAATAACAAAATGGATTTATGCATCATGATATTCCGACTGCAGTTCCGAACCTTTAGGTTCTTTTTAATGAATATTGTGCAGCATGGTTACAGGTACCGTACCCGTACCGGAATAGTAGATCTGCACTGAAATTACGAGACAAACATCAGAGGTGAGAATAAAATCTATTGAGACACCGGTAAAAATATGTATAACTATATATTCCATATCACTGGTTTATCCATAATAAAAAACAATCAGACAATATGACAGGCACAGGCTCTGGTCCGAATATAGATTTATTTAAGAACTGAATTTCACCAGCTGTATCAATGGTAAACAATCCCACGTGGCCACCGCGCACTGGCAGCTATAACCCGATACTTGATCTAACGAGCTCATCTATTAGTTGCAGCGTAAAATTCAGCCAATCAAATTTCCTTTAATATCTCCAGTAGATTGTCCGCATGACTTCCGGAGTTGACGCAAGACTGGCAGGCGTGTTTGATTAAAATCAGAGGAGAAATAGCATTTATTCTGCCTGTCGGCTGCCGTATCGATGGAATTTTGTTTGATATATTTATTGTGGTGGTTGTTGGCCATCGCTGCAGTGGCTGGTATTGTTGTAAGTTATGTACCTTGCAAGCATTTTGTTCATCTCTACCATTACCAACGGTATATAAACGACAACGTGTCACCAGATTGACATGTGTACAGTTTTCAACACCAATGGTGTTAGTCAAGTAACACGACAGATTTTATTATCAGCCTCAGGGTCATGCCGTACGATCCAAGGCGCTTCACCTGACGAAAAATAAAACGTCAGAAAGCAGACCAGAAAGTCACATACACACATCCGTAACTTTCGACTCTCATCCATCCAGGTTCGTGATACACCAAAACTAGCAGCCAGAAATACTTATGGTAATTTCCCTAATATGAAATAGGCAAAGCCTAGAAACGAACGAAGTATACTTCTTTTGTTCGCTTCTGACTTTGCCTTTTTCGTATCAATTTTTTTTTTTCGCAAACCATATAGGTCTATATAGTCACTGTTATATTACGGAAGCTTAGAAGGGACATTGAAAATTATATACATATAGGCGCAGCCTAGTGCGAGTTCTTTTCATTTTCCTGGTCGTTTGTGGCTTGGTGATTTCTGATGAAATACTGGCAACCCAAAGTTTGGAATTGCTGTGGTTGTGGATGATGCGTTGAATATTTGATCAATCGGGAAACGTATTGTTCTTTATCTGACATAGCAGACTGCCTATACCATATAGTATATGTTTCACACATTTCAAGGTTCGAAAATATGAATTATTTTCAGTATAATCAAATACAGTCGATCAGAATTGATACTCTGGATCGGATCTGGGATAAAATATGTTGATCGAATATATAAACCACAAAATATTGGGATGCTTCTTCAATATAAATTAATTTAAGGAATGAAACTGATAGAATTATTTTAATTTTATCCTTGAATGAAAAATTAAGAATGCCAAACTGTTCGAAGAGAGATATTACTATATAATGGAGAGAAATATTGCGATGTTTATAGTTATATATAATCAAATTATTGTAAACAAATGAAAAACAAGCTTGATAGCTTATGAAGCCAGGACATTCCACCTTGAGGACATTTTCCCCTGTAGACATTTCCCTAGATATTTCCTCCTTCAAACATTTCCCTCTGTGGACATTCCCCACTCCCCCTCCCCCCCTTTTTTTTGTACTATAACTACAAATGTGTAACACACTGAAATATTTTAAGATACTTTTAACAAGATTTGTATGATTTAGTAAAATATTGTAGTAGATATCTTGGGTTTTGCCATGAATTACTTTCTCTTCAACAGGGCACTATTTTGACATGCATAATTCATCTCAGCATATCTGTGCTAATAAAGAATTCAATTGAATTGCGCAAGTGTATGTTACATTATTGATTGTTCGCCTCATGTAGGTGCTTTTTTTTTCATTCATGTAGGTGCTAATTAGCAAATAAACATCTATTCTATTCTATCGTATAGATAAAAATATTTATTTATTTATGACTACGTAATAGTTGTTAACGTATAGGATGTATACTACCGGTACCGTAGCTATTGTTTTATCATGCCGAATTATAGAAAATAATGAATAATAATAGAGAAATGCCCCAAATTTGTTTTTGTCAATATTTCAATTTTGTTAAACATTTGTACGAACTCATAGTACAAAAATATATAGGAAGGGGGGAGGGGGGAATGCATGTCTAAATATGAGGGGGGGGGGATGCATGTCTAAATATGAGGAATCTGACTTTCTAAAATCTCGTTTTATAAGTTGTTTGAGTTCTTGGTAAAATTTTGCTGTTTGACTTCAAAGCTATTCATGAATTGACCCCTCAGAAGTGTACGGATCTAAACACAATAAAATCTGCAATAAACTATAGCTTGATGAATGTGTTTGTTTTATGAACTTTACTTGCATCTTGGTTGTCCGTACCTATTAATTTAATGTCTAGATCTAGGCCATAATCTGAAGTGAATGGATGATATCTGACGGTTCAGACAATCGCAGGGTCACCGTTTACTTGGAAATGATTTCTTGCCTGTTATAATTAAAATCCCCTATTGATAATCAGCTTGTTGTGACCCCCTTCCCCCTTTTCTTTGCGAACTTTGGATGACCTAATTTATCACGCGGATGTCAGCGACAGAACTTGAATGGCTTGATTTTGTGGTGCTGGAAGTGATTTCTATGATGCTGAAATACTGGCATCGACTAGCAAATATGCCAGGACAAGCTCTAGTTAAAAGTGCATTTGATATGTCTCTAAATATTGACACCTTGGGAAAAATTTCATGGATATCAAATGTTAAGGCTATATTTTCCTATCTCAAATTGGAACATTTGTATTATAAGGTGCAACATATGTCCATTAATCGCATACTGTCGGAGATCTTATCACATTTACGGTCATCATTTTATAACTGGTGGCACAAAGTGTTATGGGATGATTGTCGTCCTGATCAGCAATATGGTAACAAACTGCGCACCTATAGATCCTTCAAAACCAAATTTGATATGGAACCGTATCTATCGGTTTTAAACAAAGAATATCGTTCTGATTTATGTAAACTGCGTACTAGCTCTCATCAGCTTCAAGTTGAAAAGGGCAGACACAGCCGACCTAGGATTCCAACGGCAGATAGGCTTTGTCTGGTTTGTCAGTCAATTAAAGTGGAGGATGAATATCATTTTCTGATGGAGTGTGATTCCTACACAACTCTAAGAAATAAGTTTATGCAGTCTGTATCCAATATTAATAGGAATTTTAGATTCCTTAATTTAAGCGGAAAGTTTATCTGGCTGCTCTCTGGGGAGGACCCGAACATCTTAAAATTACTTGGGAAATATGTCCATGAATGTATGTCCACTAGGGACCAGCTATTACAGGCCAAATAATATGCTCTGCTAATATCTAGAGCTCCTGTCCTCTGTTTTGCTAAAACATGTACATCATATGTTGCACTGAGTCATTTCATTCAGTTGTGAATGGGGGAGGGGCACAGTTGCCTGGCCTGTGGGATGTTGGATGGTCGATGCCTACGTGTGGTTGTTTTCAGTAGGTTATGGGAATTGATGGATATATACATATTTTTTTTAGGTGTGTTTCTCTGTCATCTTTGGCTCGATTGGGGGCATTCTCTATGATGTCGAGCCGGGTTACTGCAGTTTTTGATTGTCTGACGTGCCCAGCTCTCTGTGACACAGACTCTTTTATTCTATGTCATGGAGGGCAGGGTATGGTTGATAGTTGGGGACTGTGGTGGCTCGGCTTCACATTGTGGGGGGTGACTTTAGTTGAGCCGGGAATGGGGGAGAGATACACTTGGAGGGAATGTTTTTTAAAATTTTTTTTATATTTATTGATTTTCATGATTTGCTGGAAATAATTATGCATGGACATCTGCCGTCCGATATCCCAGGGGCCGCGGAACCGGGGGGGCAGCTACAGCCCCCCCACTTTTTGAGACTGCAATGTTATAAGCCCTATCTTAGATAGCACCAGTCCAGCATTTAACATGGCCGATATAGAGTTCAGCCCCCCCACTTTCAAACGTGCTCCGAGGCGCCTGTATCCTACAGGCCAGGCTGCTGTGGGGAGGGGGGTGCTGATTTGGTTTCAATACGGTGAATCATTCTAATCATTACTGTACTGTAATTGTTCTGCTCAGTCTGTTGGGCGCTGTGATTAGCTAAATAAAGAAGTCTGAAGTCTGAAGTCTGCTACGGCGTAAGGTCACAATTCCGTGGCAAATGTTTATTTTTTAAATGAACAACCGATTATCTCTTTACGAAACATCAGATCTTCAAAGCCTAATAAATAAGCTTGTTATAGATGGACACGTTATACAGCTTTTTCTTGCCGTAGAACTAAATTTTATGAAATTTCTGCACTGATGTGAAGTGCCATTTTCGCGAAAAAGAGGTCTGACCGCACTCTGCAAACATTTGCGTGCAGGAAGTGCAGACGACACTCGGGCGTTTTCGCCAAATATTCTATCAGTCGGAAGGGAATCGGAAGGGAATTCATCCTTGAATTTATTAGCATATTATCCTTTTTTTGTTTCAAATCTATAGCAAATATTTTTAGATTAAATTTCGATACTGTTCTAATTTTAGCTATTATCCACACTGCCTCAAATCCAATATGGCAGCCCCCGCAAAATACGCCCACGCAAACGATGAAATCTGAACATGATAGACTACGGTGATTGTCTGTCTTTACATGGATTTACACTGGGTTTGTGATTAAGTTCTGTATCTGTATTTTGTCTCACGTAATGCATGTATGTTACCTATTTAACGAACTCCGTTAGGGACCGCTTCGCGGTCCCGAACTTCGTTCGTTATTAATTCACCTTCCAAATTTAATTCGAAAACGGCCCATTTTTCCCCTGTCGTCATTTTGTCCATCCTAATAAAACGAAAACGGGAGCATTTTCAATATACCCGTGAAACAATAAATTCCCGTTTTCGCCACGGAGTTCGTGTGGATGAAAGTAAAGTGAATGTTACTAGAATCGCGTATAGTATATCGGCGTATGCTATTATTTGTAAACGCAGAGAAACAACAGGGAATGGTACAATATAATCAGACTGAATTACTATTACTTACAGTCTATAAGGAAAAAACTGATTCTATTAACTCCGCAGTCCTGTAATTTTATCCTAACTTGATCGCGTTTCGCCGCAGTCGGGAAAAATATATACGGAAGTCCCCCGCACGTGGTCGAGTGTCTGCACACGGCCCGCTATTGAATCATTCTTCAGTTTCCAGCGTTCGTATATCAAATATCTTTTTTCAACCAGCATTCCTTTATTTGAAAAACACGGTGAATATTTTCCGAGCAAGCAGAACTGCGTGCGAATGAATTCTGTTTGAACGGAACATGAAAATCACCGACAACGATGGTCGACGTGACACGCTCTTACGGAAATTTCCAATGGCGCCCCTTTTCTGTTCAAGTCCTTCCGGTGGTTAATCGTCCCTCATTAATTCATGGCCCCTTTAACTTTTATACGTTGGTGATTAAATAGAATACATTTTATGCTAATATATTTTCAGATGAAGCCGGCTGTCGATCTGACCTGGAGTCAACAATCGCATGCTGCGGTTGGAATTTGGATATTAGTGTTGTTTATAATTGTTTTTTTAGAAAAATGGAATAAACCCATCCACGATATGGTTCTCAGTACTGCACGGACAAAATCGTCATAATATTGAACATATGAATATATTTTATACCTTTTCACAACTAGATTCTCTGAATAGTCTGTCAGCTTGTGTAACCCATATGCATTTTTGGGTATAGTCGCTGTAACTTCCAGGGAGAATTCTTTAGACAGCAGCATATACAAATCACTTGATACCATTTTTTTCTATCGGCTGAACTGACGCCATCTTGTTTTTCAAAATGGCCGCCATTTTCAAGCAAATTTGCCGTCTATATCGTCGGTTATTCTTCTACACACAAAATATAAACTCCTATTCTGGATTCTGTGGCACAGTGTTTTAGTCAGTCATCGCTTAATATGATTAGATATCTTAATTAAAAACCATAGCGGTCGTATTGAGATTCAAAATGGCCGCCACTGCCAAAAACGTTATCTTCAGAATGGACGCCCCACTTCTCCCGACCTTTTGGATCTTTATGGACGCCTTTGTGCAGTTTCTAAGATCATATTGCATCATCTGGGTGAACGTAACTGTTAGGTTTTGGCAATGCTTTCTTCTGCTTCACACCGGCATAGTTCTGTGCAGACTAAATGTTTTGATCGACATGAACATCTACCTGATGCGCACTTATTTGTTTAGCATGAGTTACTGGCACCACAAGTACACCTTACCAGTTCAACAACCGCTGCAGGAGCAGGTGCAACCTTGGATAACAGGGGGACAAGCCTGTTTTCTTCTTTCACCCAGTCAAGCTTGAGGGGATCGGGAAGTACTGCATGGACAGCAAGGTCCTGCTCCCATACAGAAGCTTGGCAGTGAGCCCGCCAAATATGTTCTACCCAAGCTCCACGTGTTGGTAGTAGCATGTCAACACCTTTGTTGTTTGAATAAGTGCCATCTAAGGTTTTGTGGTTCAGTGATGTGAGCCATCTTCTTACAGAACAGACCTCATAGAAATGACAGACACCCCTTTAAGGTATCGTCGGAAGGCTCAGTTTCGCATCCAAGACCAGCTAGTGAATCTACAGTCTTGGTATCTGCCTTCAGGAACGTTTCTAAGCAAACTTTTTTGGATTTTCTCCTTATGTGACCTATGGTATCACATCCAGTGAGGGCATGCCATTTGCATAGGGCGTTTGCTATTCGCATCATAATCGGTTGGAGAAAAAATGAGCCGTTGTCGATCACCGGTGCCCATCAGCATAGCAGATTTCTGGCCAAGAAAGGGCACGTGTGTCAGAGCCAGGAGCAAAACATATGTATCTTGTAGATATGAACGGTATATCCAGATTTTCTTGCTTCCACTGCATGCAACATCATCAACGTATCGGTCACTTCTTTTTCGCTCACACTGAGAGTGACGCAGCCAGCGTGGTTGGACATCATATGTTTAATTGTGGATGTTATCATGCGCGCTTTAGAATGATCTATAACTTTCTACGCCAGGCAGAATGTCAACGAATCTTTGGTAGCCGTGCTTCCAAGAAATGATTTCGAACCTGGAATTTTCGTAGTATCTTCTACATTATAGTCCTTCGACTGCGCCCTACTGCCCCTACGTCGTTCCCGCTTTGATTCTTTTAATGAATCATCGACGGCGTAGTTGTCAAAAATCACCAGCATAGAATGGTCATTAGGTGATTTGACATTTATGAGCTCAGCGTACACTTTGTCAAGGGCTTTGCATTTTTCAAATGACTTTACAGCCATGAGCTCTTTTACAACGGTCATGCCATCTTTAACTAGGCACAGTTGCGAATCAGTGGAATCACGGGCAACATCTGAAACAGGATGTCCTTGACTATCATCTAGAGCCTAGAGGTGACCCTGCAAAGTTCTCTAAGACAGTTATCACCGAGCTTTTGTCTGATGTTGGGTGCACAGAGCCATCCGGCCTCATAAGTGCCCGGTTTACTGTGGTGAATTCATAATTACCAATCACCTCCTCCATATCTACTTCATGAAATGAGCGTGCTACAATAAATAATCTAGACATTAGGCCAGAAGTTGCCCGAAGGGTTAACACGTCAGATTTTTATGACGTTTGACTTCCTTGGCTGTGGAATTCCATGAGAGTGGCTTACATTTTGTCCCACAGATATGTGTCCCCACATATCCTTTCACCCTCAAATTTTTGCATTGCAGATTTCCCAGTACATTCACAAGACAATATGCTTTCCTTCGCGGATTTTCAAACTATCTCGTTCGTGACAAGCTTGACCATCTCTGTTTTGCCACCGTTGAAAATTTCACATGGTGCCAGAACACCAGAAAGATTTTTAATAGCCTATTCTTGTCTGATAGTCGTTGACTTATTTAGCTCATGGTGCATCGGTGTATTGGTATTTTTCAAGTTAGCCATGGCCTCAGTTTCATTCGCAATTCGTTCGAATTCATTTGCACACATGCAGAACCGTAGAAGGGTAGCGAGAGACTGGGTGATACCTCCAACAGCACCCTGGCCTTTAAGATTTGTGTTGACATGTTCTCGAGCAAGATCCAGGCCAATGCGAGACAACGGTATCTGGTTGAAAGTATTAACAGTAAATTCATGTGACAGAAAATCATGCCAGATTTTGTGATCAGTTGTCTCAAGCCTGTCATATGCAAAGAAATACACACAGAGCTTTTCAAGGGACGACAGGTAGAGGAACCAGTCACTTTGATGAGTGACGCGCTGAAATTGCAACAAAGTCAAAACCTGTGTCATGTACATTCGCGACCATTTGAAAAAGGGATCTTTGTTGTGCTTAGCATCAAACTCTTCAAGCTGTTTCTCTGTATTTAGCGACACGAGTGTGGCCGTAGGAGTGTTTGTGATTCCCAAACCCCGTTTTGATGCACAAGCCTCTGACAATATCTTAACATTGGCTTCAAGATCCGTACGTACAGAAGGGTCTTTCAGCGAGAAACTGCCCTATCCGAAGGTCGAACAATACCTGCAGAGTTATTTGGTGAGCTTCCATAGCTCTATTGTAATGTTTCCCACTGATAATTTGATTAACAGTCACAGAAGTGAACATGCCTGCTTCTATCCAGGCCTCGTCAATGCCACTTCCCGCCATGGCCCTTTCCAACCATCTGAGAGCGCACAATGATATGTGTAATGCACATGTACGTACAACAAACTGGTCTTTGAATCGCAGATCCAAATATTCCAACTTTAGAACTCGTTTGTATAGATCCATGTCAAACGTGACAACAAGTTTTTTGTTGTTGCCAGATACCAACTTGTTGACTTTGCAGAGCTGATCTAGAGTGGTAAACAGCTAGTAGGCCATTCGTGTGCTGGAGCATTGCTGATAGGCAGAGGAAACTGCGTTATAATGGTTAAAGAGAATGATTAATGGAATGATGTGCGGATGAAAAACTGTTGTATGCAGTCCACACTGGTATCCTCTGGGTCGTCTCCTGTCCAGACACTACAGAGACTACTTGAAGGTCCATTTGTCCAGAGGTTTCACCTGAAGTTCATGGGCACTCGCGCTCCACAGATACCGGCGCATACCAGATACGTCAGTAATTTGAGCCATATCTTGCCCAGTATCTGACAAGACAGTACTAAGATTCGCAACAAAATCCACAGCAGGAATCTTGTCTTCGTCAGAGGCAAGTGTTTGATGTGCTATGACAGACGACTCTGAAACAAATGCTTGGGAACATCGATTGAAATACCTTGCCATCATCCAACAAAGGTCATGCTTCATCGCTCCATCAAAATGTTCATCACAAGTACCCAATTTGTACGTTGTGTAGTGCGGACTGAACCGGGGGTTTGGACTGCCTTCTACGTCACATTTCAGAAGCTCGACGCCTATGATGGGAACACCTATTGGTTGAAAAACACTCTCTGCCATTACCTGGAAACTCACCTTCCTATCAAATGTGTCAACTTCCACGGAAGCACGAATAGCTAGAATTTTCACAATACCATATGGAACAAAAACGCCGTGTTTGTTGATGTTCTGTAGCACGGCATTGGCTATCTGACTACAAACCTGGGTAACACGACTATATGATATCCCACCACACAAATTACTCAGCACATTTATAGCTCGCTGGCTGCGTAAATTGTGGTATATCCACAAGGATAAGCCAACAGCATATGGACTTTCGCATTGTCGAGACGAAAGGCAGACTTGCTTTGCAGTCTTAAATTCCTGCATCATAGTTTGAGATATTATGACAGGATTTTCGTAGAGACTGATCTCGTGACCCATTCGTGGCTTCCTTGGATCCTTGCAAGCGTGAACCAGAGCAATGCACCAAGGTTGACGCCAGCAGCGCCATCTGTCCATGAATTATCCGGATATTTCTTCCCTCTATTACAACAACGCCAACTAGCTTTTACAGGCCAGTGTGATCGAGTACCAAGCCCAAGATCAACAGCGCCATCTACATGAAATTACTTACGCAGATATTCCTCAATATTTTTATATCAGCGCCATCTATATTTTATAGTCTAGTGTGATCAGGTTATCCACGCACGATGAAACGGACACGAATTGATTTTAATTTTACACATGTATTCCAGATCTCTCAAACAGATATAATGGTATGAATTTCACTTGCGCTGTAGGCTGTTTGTATGATACACTCGCACTTAGCTCAAATGTCGGATCTGATTCGATTTAATACATCAAACCTTATATAAATAGATCCAGCATGCATTAAAACATGTATCTAGATACTAAAATCGAGAGCCTGTCTGACCATGGAGCAAAAATATTTAAAAAGACGTTCCAGATGGCGGCCATTTTAAAATCCAATATTCTTACGGTGAAGAACAAAAATGGTATCAAGTGATTTTGAATTCTCTGATACTTGAAGAACATTCCCTGAAAGTTACAGCTACTATACCCGAAAATGCATATGAGCCCGATTTTAGCTACACAAGCTCACGGACTAGAAAGGCTGAATTAATTTCGCTAAACCGTTGAGAAACGGGGTTGTACATTTGCTGAGCTTCTCTGATCAGAATACAATCACAACTTACATAGATGGTCTAATTTACCGGTTAATTGAAATGTCGATTTCTGTATATTTCCTGAAGTGGATCAGGTTATATTTACTGAGTGTATATTTATAAATTATAGAAAAGCTGCAGTCGGGCCAAATCTCAAACCAGAAAGACGATCGGCTGCAGGTAACAGTTTTTCTTTTCAAGAATTCAACATTGTTGAATGACTTGATTTTGAGTCGGCAGTCATATATTGTGAAACAGGAACTTTATGACACTGGCCATAAGGCAAAAACTTAAAAATGAATAAGTTTTAACAAAATAAACCTATCGTTTAACGCAACATAGACAGGAAATCACGCAGTTGACAAGCGTCAGTTTTCCCACCAGGGGACAAAAACAAATTTTGCGATGTGAAGCGCCGACAACAATCATCTCTGCATGTGCTGTTTTGTTCAAATATAGTTATCATAAAGACTTACCTCTTTCCGGTTTTGTTAAATATTTTATTGTGAATGAAAATATTTCTTATGAATACCCACGAACTTAACGAAATTCCAGCAATCAAAAATTCTTTGGAATTACACCGCGCATTTTACACTAAAAATCAAAACATCACTATCGCCATTCCATTACTCTAATTCTAAACAAATTTGAGAAACATTTAAACGGCAATAGGTATGAGTTTCTGAGATGAGAACCTACCAGTAATTAATTATTATTCAGAACGATATCATACTTCGATCCATACTTTAAGTAAAATGTTACAGTATACCGGTACCGTAATAGATATTCTCATACTTGAAACAAACAAATCAAAACCTTTATTGCCGACTGACACTCGGTTCTCTTGTACAATCTGCCGTTAATTCTACATTCATTTCGTTTCATAGGTCCGGGATATTTATTCCTGGAAGGTGTGTGTAAAATCATGCACAGTGAAGACCAACAAGTCTATGGCAGTCCGCTAATCTGTCTAAAACTTCGTGATACAGGCCTACACAAATTTGCCGTTGGTTCATTTTCAGGGTTCACAACAACAACGTCGACATACCGAACGACTCGAACATGGAATGTATGTGTATAGTTTTATATTTCCAGAATATTCATTCAATTCCATGTCGGTTAGGTTTCATAATATAGATCATAGCTAATACTGAACAAAAAGGAAGGAATACGTTCAATATTTTGGCCTACTTTTACGATGTTATTATGGACGCGAATCTACGGACGTTAGCTGAAAAATCTGCATGATCTTGCTGAACTTGTCACTCGATCAAAATGGTTGACTTCCTCGAATAAAGTTAGATACCTTTATCAGGGCAGAGGAGATTTTCTGAAATCATACACTGCCTTATATGGAAACTATGATGAGATATCAAACTTAATACACGGTAATAAATACGATCACTACGACCACGGCATCGACCACGGCAAAGCGGTCCGCCATTTTGGATCTTCCGTGAAAATCGGCGCGGCATTTAATTCGAACACTCGCGTTTTTCTGGAATTCGCTCGACAAATAATTCGAAATTAGCCAATTTTTGGAGTGGCAAGTTTCATCACTACATCGCAAATTATTAGGGAAATTACCGTACTTGCATTCCAAATACAGCCGAGAAAATCTCGATCAAGAAATGTAAACATCTCCACCATATTAGTACAAGGGCTTTCCAAAAATTACAAAATTTTGGGTTAATAACGGACCTTTTAATAGGAGGGTGGGTAAAATTTTTGGAAAAGCCCTTGTACCAATATGGTGGAGATGTTTACATTTGTTGACTGGGATTTTCTCGGCGGTATTTGGAATGCAAGTAAGTGTGTCTGGCTCAGGCTGCTATTTTTGGTGTATCACCATCCCGGATGGACCATACTTTATGACAAAGGGACATCAGTGAAGCGCCTTGGATCATATGGCATGACTCTGACAATAAAATTAGAGTCATGTAACTTGACTACAGTGGTGTTTGAATAAATTTGAAGATGCTTTGCAGAGTTTTATTACCTCCAAATTATTGCATTGTCGACCCAAGTCAACCGTGCTGGTGAATCTACAGACACAGAATCAGAAGAATCCTCTGACTCTGAGTCTCATTGACTCGGGCTCAATATATTGTATGAAACTTGACACAAAACTCTTACAGTAGAGTGTGTCAAATGATAGTCATGTGCACTGAAAGGTAACTATTGCCAGAAAGAAAACCTGATTATAGGTTAAATTTCTTGTAACAAATTTGGGGCAACCAGAATATTCAAAATGCATGGTTGCCCCATGGGTAACCACTTACAAAAATTAATTTGAGGCTTGCATGTAATGGCTACAGTCAGAGAGAATATGGAAAGGGAAAGCTGTTCATGATGATGCAACTTACTGCACTTACTTGTGGCTTCTGTTTAGACTCCCAATTCCACAGTAGTATTCATCTCCACCAAACAGTATTATAATGAAATAAGTGTTCTGTTTTGGTATAGTTCAGTAGAGCATTAACACAAATCTATCTTCAATACCGACGGTCACGGATGTACAAAGGGAAGCAACTTTACCAACGTCACGGCAGAGGGCGTGACTGCTTGGGGGTCAGATCGAAGATTGTTAACATGGTGGATCAAAGGAAATTGACGCAAAACGGTTTCCAGTTCGATAAATGGGCGGTCAAAATGAAATTAAAACAGATGTACTGCAGAGTGACTATCCTAACATATTGACAGACACACGAGGCGCTCTTGTTGTATGATGTAAGATATATATTTCTAGTCCAAATGAATTGAAGAATCTGGTATGTTCTTCTGTGACGTCGATCATTCGCTATGACGTTGCAACAATCCATATTGTGATGACGCCACTCGCGATACCATTGTTGGCGGTCCAAATAACAAACGTCACAAGAGAACGTCATAATACAAATGTATCAAAATGTATATATTTGTAGCGTCGCAAGCTATCGTATGGCTGCAGGATAAATCTGACCCCCTCTGCACCCCGCCCTCTACCGGTATGTCAGCAAAGTTGTTCCCCTTTACGTATCCGTGACTGTCGGTATTGATTCATATAGCTACGTTTATGTTTTGATGTTGTGATATAATTTCAATTATGTATCTTCATAATTAGAATTTCTTATGGAGTAGCCCACCACAAAGTAATTTGTATACATGGAAATAATGTTTGAGAGATGGAATAATTTAGCTGTCAGCGGGAATCGAACTCGGGGATCCCTCTAATTTGTAAAGTTGCTTTCATTGGAGCCTTGCTGGCCCATAGACTGAAGGCTCTCTGGGTGTTGGGATGTGCACAACTGGCTGTATAATACAGAACTGACAATTTGGTATGGAATATAGCCCCCTCCCCCCCCATTAAGCAATTTGTATATATGGAAGAGCTGATTGCTATGTCCAAGCGTCCACATTTCTGTATGAATATTTATTTGCACTAATTGAAAATATCACTTAATCTTTGGTTGACGACATAGCTCAATGAAGCAATTGAAGCTAGCTGTAAAAGCTAAATTTGCATTGGTGTCCCACTGATAATGAGAAACTTCTTCTTTAACCAGTCCTGCACACTTTATTTATTCAGGGGATAATTGTGCTGTATATGACATCTTCCCCTTATCCCAATCTGTCACGAGAGGAGAGTGAGAAATACTTTGTGAATCCGAGCAAAGATGGAGAGAAGTTAGAGTTTCCTAGTCTACAAGACCCACCCAGTTTGGATGTGTCAGTTATTGTTCCAGCATATAATGAAGAAGAACGATGTGAGTGAGATGTTATCCAGATCTTGGTTATCCTGAACATATATATAATCACATGTTAATATCCCCATTGCATTCCTTTATGTTAGTTGGAATATGAAAGACAACTTAACTTATAATTTGATCATGCCATGAGCTATTTTCATATTTGTGGATTGTAGTCTGTCTGTCCATCTTTCTCGTTAGCATCATATCTGAAGAATGACAGTGCCTGGGCATAACAAACTTACATCATAAGTACATAGGGTTACAGGAAAGAAGCCTATTGAAAGTTAGTGAAATTGACATATTTTATTCAAGCACTTGGGTCAAAGTTGTCACCAATTGCTAGTTATCACCAGATACGTCAAGAACGATTAGGTCAAGGGTTGCATACTAAACTTTCAAGCATAGTCGTGATATGACTGAAATAGTGTTGAAAGCGGCAATAAATCATATCACTCATTCACCCATTAGCAATGACGTCTGACCTTGCCCTATTTCTCATGTCAAAGAACAATATGTGACCCACACATTGACCTTGTTCTAGGTCTAATAAGCATTCACCTTGTTCTATCTTTACAAGGTCAATGGGTCAAAGTATTGCTTGTCCCTGATATAATGCTGACTTTGGTGGGGGGCGTTTCGAAGTAAATTTGAAGAGCCAAGCCATGATCCCAAGAATTGCAATAACTATGATTTGACCTTGATAACATGGGCCACAATCAATCAAATACCATTCGGCCAAACTTGGTAGTGGGGTAAAAATCAATAGGCTTAGATTTCTTTGCCATCACAATCCATATCAAGTCTGAACTGTAACACACTAAAATTTTCAATCATTTACAGTATTTTAATCACAGTGACCTTGACCTTTGAACTTGTGACCTCAAAATGAGTACCATTCTTCTTTGACCAATGGGTAAGGTATACCCAATCAAAGGTTAATGGACGGACAGAAAGACAGATGGAGATCGTGATCACAATATATGACCTCGTCTATCGATGGGCATATAAAAAATATGATAAATCTGCCGACCCAGTCCACTTCGGCGGCATGTGCCAGATGAAAAATTTTAACATACCACATGCAGTGTGACAGTCTTACTAAGACAAATCATTATCCAGGCATTGAAAGTATTCAAAATTGCTTCATTCAGAGGAATGCCGAAATTGAACACAGTGAAAGATCATGTAAAAATGTTCTCGGACAATATGACAAATTCATCAGCTATACAATGCCAGACGTCAATGAACCACTTGATGTGCCCTGTTCCCCACAAGAAAACTTGAACAGTTTTTTTATAATGCGAAGTTGATTTCTCTCCGTCTATCCTGCCATTAACATTTGTTCCAATGCTCGAAGTTCCAATGTATGGATTAGTACCAAACTTTAGGTATACTTTATTCACAGGGCAAAGAGAACCCTACTTCAGGCCAGTAGGTCAAACGTCACAGCACCCAAAAGCTGAATCCTGTTTCTCTGACTATATTTTTACATTGTCTCCCCTACATGTATATAGCCTTTGTAATGTGGAGTTGTCTCCCCTGTTTGATACATGTATGAAATGGCCACCTTCAGTCAAACTGTTCTGAAATAAAAACTTTGCATTTACTAGCTTAACTGGGAGAGGGGTCCATTACTTTCTCCACAGTCTGCTTCCTTCTCATATGAAAGGAATCTATTTTACGGAAATTTAATATTTTCTTTTGTTTTTCTGACCATTGTTGAATTCACTGTTCAGTATGGGATATTTGAGCTCTCAGCTATTGTTTCAAGGTCACCTAGTTACCAAGAGTTAAACCCCTTTTAGTTCATCATTGAATATATTATGTCCTAAGTGCTACAATATCGTAAGCGTGAAACCTTTCTCTGGATTGCTAGGTACCAATTGGGACCAAGGCCATTAAACAAACATGAACTTTGGACCAGTGGGCATATATTGAAGCGCTCAGGGCTCTTGATACCCTTTGCCTACCTACCCTAGAAAAAACCCATAAGTTTTTTTAAGCCCTATTCACCTACATTAATTTTCAAATTTAATTGACTGAACACATATATTATTTTATTTGGCCTAAGTTTGCAGGATTGTCAGATTCATTTTGACATTGACATTATTGGTATTTGACATTGATTAATTACACCTGCATTATTTACTTTCTGCATGTCATGAGTATTTTGGTATTAACAGAATAAATATTTTATATCCTTTTGTATTCTTATGTGATAAAAAACCCCAATATATTGTACATATTTTTACATAGAGTTTGTATTGGTAATTCGTTAGCTTTCTGTATGTTTCATAAGAATATCAGGGACATAGTTTTTGTGCATTTCTAATGTAGTGGGGTAGAGTAAGGGACTGGTCAGGTCTTAATACTTTTGTCATGACAAGAAGAGGGGTATCGGGTTATTATAAACCTTTATGATAACAATTGACATTTGGTATTATCTATTTTGCAATTGTTATTTCCAGTGCCTGTGATGTTAGATGAAGCCCTTGAGTACCTAGAAGAGCGACAGGTTTGTAATACAATGTACTCCCACTTTCAGGCCCTTGAAATGCCATGATTCTTGTCTATGTTACTTTTTATTAGAATACATTGTGCTTATGTTATACATGCACAGCTATTGCTTTTTTCATGGGAATTGTGTAGCTTGTATTCAGCTGATATTGAAGATTCAAAAGGAAAATATCATGTATAATTGGGAGAGTTCACTCGGCAGTAGCCATCATTGTGACAAGGTAGCTAATGTATGGTGGTGTACAGACAATGAGGCATGCTCTGTCTGATTATCGTACCACACTGTGACACAGTACGTTAATCTGTACAATGGTGACATTACTGGTTCAGACACAGCCTTTCTGGTTATATGTCACTTTTCAATGGAATAGTGTATATAAAACAGTTGTTGAGCTAATTGATTATAAATCGGTTCAAATACTTACCAAGATCAGTGGAATATTTTCAAAATGGATTATTGCTTTTCGAGAAAGATCGCTTTGTTTCCTAATAAATGACTTCCTTACTTACAAGTTCAAAAAAAATCTTACATTTCACAGCTACAGGTAGCCTCAGTATTCATTCATTTCACAGCTAGCCTCAGTATTCATTTATTTCACAGCTAGCCTCAGTATTCATTCATGTCACAGCTAGCCTCAGTATTCATTCATTTCACAACTAGCCTCAGTATTCATTCATTTCACAACTAGCCTCAGTATTCATTCATTTCACAACTAGCCTCAGTATTCATTCATTTCACAGCTAGCCTCAGTATTCATTCATTTCACAGCTAGCCTCAGTATTCATTTATTTCACAACTAGCCTCAGTATTCATACATTTCACAGCTAGCCTCCGTATTCATTCATTTCACAGCTAGCCTCAGTATTCATTCATTTCACAGCTTGCCTCCGTATTCATTCATTTCACAGCTAGCCTCAGTATTCATTCATTTCACACCTAGCCTCAGTATTCATTAATTTCACAGCTAGCCTCAGTATTCATTCATTTCACAACTAGTCTCAGTATTCATTCATTTCATAGCTAGCCTGAGTATATTCATTTCACAGCTAGCCTCAGTATTCATTCATTTCACAACTAGCCTCAGTATTCATTTATTTCACAGCTAGCCTCAGTATTCATTCATTTCACAACTAGCCTCAGTATTCATACATTTCACAGCTAGCCTCAGTATTCATTCATTTCACAGCTAGCCTCAGTATTCATTCATTTCACAGCTAGCCTCAGTATTCATGCATTTCACAGCTAGCCTCAGTATTCATGCATTTCACAGCTAGCCTCAGTATTCATACATTTCACAGCTAGCCTCAGTATTCATTCGTTTCACAGCTAGCCTCAGTATTCATTTATTTCACAGCTAGCCTCAGTATTCATTCATTTCACAGCTAGCCTCAGTATTCATTCATTTCACAGGTAGCCTCCATATTCATTCATTTCAGAGCTAGCCACAGTATTCATTCATTTCACAACTAGCCTCAGTATTCATTCATTTCACAGGTAGCCTCAGTATTCATACATTTCACAGGTAGCCTCAGTATTCATACATTTCACAGCTAGCCCCAGTATTCATTCATTTCACAGCTAGCCCCAGTATTCATTCATTTCACAGCTTTCACAGCTAGCCCCAGTATTCATTCATTTCACAGCTAACCCCAGTATTCATTCATTTCACAGCTAGCCTCAGTATGCATTCATTTCACAGCTAGCCTCAGTATGCATTCATTTCACAGCTAGCCTCAGTATTCATTCATTTCACAGCTAACCTCAGTATTCATTCATTTCACCGCTAGCCTCAGTATTCATTCATTTCACAGCTAGCCTCAGTATTCATACATTTCACAACTAGCCTCAGTATTCATTCATTTCATAGGAACATATCAGATATAAATGATACCAGTATCCAGAAATTCATGGGAAATCTAATTTTTGTATCACCCAGAAAAAGAACAGATCCTTCAGTTATGAGATTCTGGTGGTGGATGATGGAAGTAGAGATAAAACTACCCAGGTAAGTACAGTGACATCAATCCATCTTAGCCTACCATGTAATCTTAACCGTAACAGCTTGTCCATTCAGTTTGAGTTGAAGGAATAGATTAGAATAGATTTTTGCTTTTATCATTAGGCAATTAACTTTAGTGTATGGTTGTATTGTTGGTCAAGTGTCGTGAGACAATGAACAAGTTCCCGCAATTTGAAGAAAGAGAATAAGTTTGAAGTTAGCACATTCTGATAGCCTGAAAATTCTAATGAATTCTGAAAGCTTGCAAATTTTATTGAATTCTGAAAAACTGCAAATTCCATTTAATTCTGAAAACCTGCAAATTCTATTGAATTCTGAAAACCTGATTGTATTATTGGCCAAGTGGCATAAGACAATGAACAACTATCCCACAACTTGAAGAAAGAGAAAACAGCATGATGGTCAAAGCTTGCAAATTCTGATGAATTCTGAAAGCTTGCAAATTCAGCTGAATTCTGAAAGCCTGCAAAGAACTCTTCTGAATTCTGAAGGCCTGCAAATGCTGCGGATTTATGGAAGCTTGCAAAATGTAGGCTGGTAAATGTTATTTAATTCTGAAAGCCTGCAATTTCAGCTGAATTCTGAAAGCCTGCAAAGAATTCTTCTGAATACGGAAAGCCTGCAAATGCTGCTGATTTATGGAAGCTTGCAAAATGTATTCAGTTATTAAGGCCTGCTAATTCTGATGAATTCTGAAAGCCTGTCAATTCTATTGAATTCTGAAAATCTGCAAATTCTACTGAATTCTGAAAGCCTGCAAATTTTGTAGAATCCTGAAAGGCTGCAAATGCTGTTGGATTTTGAATTCTATTGAATCATGAAAGCCTGCAAATGTTGTTGGATTTTGAAAGCCTTTGAATTCAATTGAATCATGAAAGCCTGCAAATGTTGTTGGATTTTGAAAGATGTAAATTCTATTCAATTCTGAAGGCCTACAAATTTCTTCAGATATTAAAATATCAATTCTGGAAATTTGTAATTCTATTGAATTCTGAAAACCTGCAAAGTCTGGTAGCCTGCGTTCTATTCATTTCTGAAAACCTAATTCTGAAAGCCTACACATTCTGTTTAATTCTGAAAAACTTGAGTTTTTGAGCTTATGGCAGAACAGATATTCAAGAGTACGGCAGAGAGCATAGGAATATGCATAAAAGAAAAAAGGTATTGTGCGAAATAAGTTTTATACTGAATAACAAGCAAAAATTGTCTACTTTTCTTATCAATTCAGGCAGCTTTAGGCTATTCAGAAAAATATGGTACAGCAAAGATGAGGGTTTTAACCCTGTCCAAAAACAGAGGAAAAGGAGGGGCAATTAGACTGGTGAGTTAACATCTCCAACATTTTACATACAATAAAGCTCACCATGTTGTTCTGTGCATACTTGACAACATACTCCATAACTGGTGACCAACTTACTCGGTGCACATCAACTTACTCGGTGCACACACCATAACTGGTGACTATCAACTTACTCGGTGCACATCAACTTACTCGGTGCATACACCATAACTGGTGGCACCTATTCACTCTGTACATACATCATAGCTGGTCACCAGCAACATACTTTGTGCAGACACCATAGCTGGTGAGCATCAACTTACTCGGTGCACAAACCACAACTGGTGGCACCACCTTACTCGGGGGCAAACACCATAGCTGGTGACCAACTTACTCGGTGCACCCACCATAACTAGTGGCACCAACTTACTTTGTGCATACACCATAGCTGGTGACCATCAACTTACTCAGTGCACACACCATAACTGGTGGCCACCAACATACTCTGTGCATACACCATAACTGGTGACCACCAACATACTCTGTGCATGTTCCATAGCTGGTGACCATCAACTTACTCGGCATGCTCGGTGCACACACCATAACTGGTGGCCACCAACATACTCTGTGCATACACCATAACTGGTGACCACCAACATACTCTGTGCATGTTCCATAGCTGGTGACCATCAACTTGCTTGGTGCACACACCATAACTGGTGACCCCCAACATACTTTGTCATGTACCATAGCTGGTGACAACCAACTTACTCGGTGCACACACCATTACTGGTGGCACAAACTTAGCTGGTGGCCACTCTGTGCATACGCCCTAGCTGGCTGGTGGCCACCAGCATACCCTGCACATAAACCATAGCTGGTGGCTACCAACATACCCTGCATACACACCATAGCTGGTGGTCACCAGCATACCCTGCACATACACCATAGCTGGTGGTCACCACCATACCCTGCACATACACCATAGCTGGTGGCCACCAGCATACCCTGCACATACACCATAGCTGGTGGCCACCACCATATTCTGCACACACACCATAGCTGGTTGTCACCAGCATACCCTGCACATACACCATAGCTGGTGGCCACCAGCATACCCTGCACATACACCATAGCTGGTGACCACCACCACATTCTGCACACACACCATAGCTGGTGGCCACCAGCATACCCTGCACATACACCATAGCTGGTGGCCACCACCATACCCTGCACATACACCATAGCTGGTGGTCACCATACCCTGCACATACACCATAGCTGGTGGTCATCAGCATACCCTGCACACACACCATAGCTGATTGTCACCAGCATACCCTCCACATACACCATAGCTGGTGGTCACCACCATACCCTGCACATACACCATGGCTGGTGGTCACCACCATACCCTGCACATACACCATAACTGGTGGTCACCACCATACCCTGCACATACACCATAGCTGGTTGTCACCAGCATACCCTGGACATACACCATAACTGGTGGTCACCATACCCTGCACATACACCATAGCTGGTTGTCACCAGCATACCCTGGACATACACCATAACTGGTGGTCACCACCATACCCTGCACATACACCATAGCTGGTTGTCACCAGCATACCCTGCACATACACCATAACTGGTGGCCACCAGCATACCCTGCACATACACCATAGCTGGTTGTCACCAGCATACCCTGGACATACACCATAACTGGTGGTCACCATACCCTGCACATACACCATAACTGGTGGTCACCACCATACCCTGCACAAACACCATAGCTGGTGGTCACCACCATACCCTGCACATACACCATAACTGGTGGTCACCATACCCTGCACATACACCATAGCTGGTGGTCACCACCATACCCTGCGCATACACCATAGCTGGTGGTCACCACCATACCCTGCACATACACCATAACTGATGGTCACCACCATACCCTGCACATACACCATAACTGGTGGTCACCACCATACCCTGCACTTACACCATAGCTGGTGGCCACCACCATACCCTGCACATACACCATAACTGGTGGTCACCATACCCTGCACATACACCATAGCTGGTGGTCACCACCATACCCTGCACATACACCATAACTGGTGGTCACCACCATACCCTGCACATACACCATAGCTGGTGGCCACCAGCATACCCTGCAAATACATCATAGCTGGTGGCCACCACCATACCCTGCACAAACACCATAGCTGGTGGTCACCAGCATACCCTGCACATACACCATAACTGGTGGTCACCATACCCTGCACATACACCATAGCTGGCGGTCACCACCATACCCTGTACATACATCATAGCTGGTGGCCACCACCATACCCTGCACAAACACCATAACTGGTGGTCACCAGCATACCCTGCACATACACCATAACTGGTGGTCACCATACCCTGCACATACACCATAGCTGGTGGTCACCACCATACCCTGCACATACATCATAGCTGGTGGCCACCACCATACCCTGCACAAATACCATAACTGGTGGTCACCATACCCTGCACATACACCATAGCTGGTGGTCACCACCATACCCTGCACATACATCATAGCTGGTGGTCACCATACCCTCCACATACACCATAGCTGGTGGTCACCACCATACCCTGCACATACATCATAGCTGGTGGTCACCACCATACCCTGCACATACACCATAACTGGTGGTCACCAGCATACCCTGCACATACACCATAACTGGTGGTCACCACCATACCCTGCACATACACCATAACTGGTGGTCACCAGCATACCCTGCACATACACCATAACTGGTGGTCACCATACCCTGCACATACACCATAGCTGGTGGTCACCATCATACCCTGCACATACATCATAGCTGGTGGTCACCACCATACCCTGCACATACACCATAACTGGTGATCACCACCATACCCTGCACTTACACCATAGCTGGTGGCCACCAGCATACCCTGCACATACACCATAACTGGTGGTCACCACCATACCCTGCACTTACACCATAGATGGTGACCACCAGCATACCCTGCACATACACCATAGCTGGTGGTCACCACCATACCCTGCACATACACCATAACTGGTGGTCACCACCATACCCTGCACATACACCATAGCTGGTGGTCACCATACCCTGCACATACACCATAGCTGGTGGTCACTACCATGCCCTGCACATACACCATAGCTGGTTGTCACCACCATACCCTGGACATACACCATAACTGGTGGTCACCACCATACCCTGCACTTACACCATAGCTGGTGGCCACCAGCATACCCTGCACATACACCATAACTGGTGGTCACCAGCATACCCTGCACTTACACCATAGCTGGTGGTCACCACCATACCCTGCACATACACCATAGCTGGTGGTCACCATACCCTGCACATACACCATAGCTGGTGTTCACTACCATGCCCTGCACATACACCATAGCTGGTGGTCACCACCATACCCTGCACATACACCATAACTGGTGGTCACCACCATACCCTGCACTTACACCATAGCTGGTGGCCACCAGCATACCCTGCAAATACATCATAGCTGGTGGCCACCACCATACCCTGCACAAACACCATAGCTGGTGGTCACTAGCATGCCCTGCACTTACACCACAGCTGGTGGTCACCAGCATACCCTGCACATACATCATAGCTGGTGGTCACCAGCATACCCTGCACATACACTACAGATGCCCACCAAATTACTCCATGCATACATTGACAGCTTACCAAGTAATCTTTGCATACACTACAGCAGACTTAAAAATAATCTGCACATACATCACTGCTGATTATTGCCAACTTACTTTGTGCATAGACAACAGCTGAAGGTCACCAACTTACTTTGTTCATAATTGAAGAATGCCAACAATTTGCGTACACTTCAGATAAAGGTTATCAACTTATGGTCTGTAGATACATACACCATAGCTGGTGGTCACCACCATACCCTGCACATACACCATAACTGGTGGTCACCATACCCTGCACATACACCATAGCTGGTGGTCACCACCATACCCTGCACATACATCATAGCTGGTGGTCACCACCATACCCTGCACATACACCATAGCTGGTGGTCACCACCATACCCTGCACATACACCATAGCTGGTGCTCACCGCCATACCCTGCACATACACCATAGCTGGTGGTCACCATACCCTGCACATACACCATAGCTGGTGGTCACCACCATACCCGGCACATACACCATAACTGGTGGTCACCACCATACCCTGCACATACACCATAACTGGTGGTCCCCATACCTGCACATACACAGCTGGTGGTCACCACTATACCCTGCACATACACCATAGCTGGTGGTCACCACCATACCCTGCACTATACCATAACTGGTGGTACCACCATACCCTGCACATACACCATAGCTGGTGGTCACCACCATACCCTGCACATACACCATAGCTGGTGGTCACCACCATACCCTGCACATACACCATAACTGGTGGTCACCACCATACCCTGCACATACACCATAACTGGTGGTCACCACCATACCCTGCACATACACCATAACTGGTGGTCACCATACCCTGCGCATACACCATAGCTGGTGGCCACCAGCATACCCTGCACATACACCATGGCTGGTGGCCACCAGCACACCCTGCACATACACCATAGCTGGTGGTCACCACCATACCCTGCACATACACCATAACTGGTGGTCACCATGCCCTGCACATACACCATAGCTGGTGGTCACCAGCGTACCCTGCACATACACCATAGCTGGTGGTCACCGCCATACCCTGCACATACACCATAACTGGTGGTCACCATACCCTGCACATACACCATAGCTGGTGGTCACCACCATACCCTGCACATACACCATAACTGGTGGTCACCACCATACCCTGCACATACACCATAGCTGGTTGTCACCAGCATACCCTGGACATACACCATAACTGGTGGTCACCATACCCTGCACATACACCATAGCTGGTTGTCACCAGCATACCCTGCACATACACCATAACTGGTGGTCACCACCATACCCTGCACATACACCATAGCTGGTGGTCACCAGCATACCCTGCACATACACCATAGCTGGTGGTCACCAGCATACCCTGCACACACACCATAGCTGGTTGTCACCAGCATACCCTGCACATACACCATAACTGGTGGTCACCACCATACCCTGCACATACACCATAACTGGTGGTCACCACCATACCCTGCACATACACCATAGCTGGTGGTCACCACCATACCCTGCACATACACCATAGCTGGTGGTCACCATACCCTGCACATACACCATAGCTGCTGGTCACCACTATACCCTGCACATACACCATAACTGGTGGTCACCACCATACCCTGCACATACACCATAACTGGTGGTCACCACCATACCCTGCACATACACCATAACTGGTGGTCACCATACCCTGCACATACACCATAGCTGGTGGTCACCACCATACCCTGCACATACATCATAGCTGGTGGTCACCACCATACCCTGCACATACACCATAGCTGATGGCCACCAGCATACCCTGCAAATACATCATAGCTGGTGGCCACCACCATACCCTGCACAAACACCATAGCTGGTGGTCAACAGCATGCCCTGCACTTACACCATAGCTGGTGGTCACCAGCATACCCTGCACAGATTCAGATTCGTTTATTGGCGCAAACACAAATCACATTGGTTAAGGCCAGTAACAGTATACATGAACAAGTGTATGATTTTACATGGCTCAACAGAGGCTCGAATTGTTTTCAATTATTTCAAAACTGGTACATGTCAATCTGCCTGTACAGAATATCAACTGACTCTCCTGTCGAAGCTTTGTATTACAAATTTAGCAAATACTCTGGTGATTTTAAAACTATCACATTTGAAAAGTTTGGTGAACAATATACGAGAATGATATTCTGAAATGGGGACGGTCAGACCCAATTCACGAAATAGCGACAATCTTAGATCAGCATTATTTGAACAATGCATAACAAAATGATACTCATCCCCAATAGAGCCCACACAAAACTGGCACGTTCGACCGTTCCTGGGTATAATCGGTTTATGGTAGCGGCCAGTTTCGATTTCTAGCTTATGGTTGCTTATTCTTAGTTTGGTAAGCTAAGCATACATCATAGCTGGTGGTCACCAGCATACCCTGCACATACACTATGGCTGGTGGTCACCAGCATACCCTGCACTTACACCATAGCTGGTGGTCACCAGCATACCCTGCACATACATCATAGCTGGTGGTCACCAGCATACCCTGCACATACACTACAGATGCCCACCAAATTACTCCATGCATACATTGACAGCTTACCAAGTAATCTTTGCATACACTACAGCAGACTTAAAAATAATCTGCACATACATCACTGCTGATTATTGCCAACTTTCTTTGTGCATACACAACAGCTGAAGGTCACCAACTTACTTTGTTCATAATTGAAGAATGCCAACAATTTGCTTACACTTCAGATAAAGGTTATCAACTTATGGTCTGTAGATACATACACCATAGCTGGTGGTCACCACCATACCCTGCACATACACCATAACTGGTGGTCACCACCATACCCTGCACATACACCATAGCTGGTGGTCACCATACCCTGCACATACACCATAACTGGTGGTCACCACCATACCCTGCACATACACCATAGCTGGTGGTCACCACCATACCCTGCACATACATCATAGCTGGTGGCCACCATACCCTGCACATACACCATAACTGGGGGTCACCATACCCTGCACATACACCATAACTGGTGGTCACCATACCCTGCACATACACCATAACTGGTGGTCACCACCATACCCTGCACATACATCATAGCTGGTGGCCACCATACCCTGCACATACACCATAGCTGGTGGTCACCAGCATACCCTGCACATACACCATAGCTGGTGGCCACCACCATACCCTGCACATACACCATAGCTGGTGGTCACCATACCCTGCACATACACCATAACTGGTGGTCACCATACCCTGCACATACACCATAGCTGGTGGTCACCACCATACCCTGCACATACACCATAACTGGTGGTCACCACCATACCCTGCACATACACCATAGCTGGTGGTCACCACCATACCCTGCACATACACCATGGCTGGTGGCCACCAGCATACCCTGCACATACACCATAGCTGGTGGTCACCACCATACCCTGCACATACACCATAGCTGGTGGCCACCACCATACCCTTCACATACACCATAGCTGGTGGCCACCAGCATACCCTGCACATACACCATAGGTGGTGGTCACCATCATACCCTGCACAAACACCATAGCTGGTGGTCACCAGCATACCCTGCAAATACATCATAGCTGGTGGCCACCACCATACCCTGCACAAACACCATAGCTGGTGGTCACCAGCATGCCCTGCACTTACACCATAGCTGGTGGTCACCAGCATACCCTGCACATACATCATAGCTGGTGGTCACCAGCATACCCTGCGCATACACTACAGATGCCCACCAAATTACTCCATGCATACATTGACAGCTTACCAAGTTATCTTTGCATACACTACAGCAGACTAAAAAATAATCTGTACATACATCACTGCTGATTATTGCCAACTTACTTTGTGCATACACATCAGCTGAAGGTCACCAACTTACTTTGTTCATACTTCATAATTGAAGAATGCCAACAATTTGCTTACACTTCAGATAAAGGTTATCAACTCATGGTCTGTAGATACATTATAGCCGAAAAAGGCCACCAGCATAATACTCTGTGCATATACCACACCTGAAGGTCACCAACTTATTCTGTGCATACACTTCCATTTACCATAAACGAATGCTGAAGTTGGCAACTCACTCTGTGCATACACAGTAGCCGAAGATTGCCAACTCAGTTCAGCTATAGTGTATACACAGAGTAAGTTGACCATCTTGAGCTGTGCATAAATTGTACCTTCATAGTAAAAATTCCAGAGTGGATGGTGACCAACTTCTGCATTTCTTGTTTAGAGTTTGAATCTGTATAATATAATGTGTTCTGTATTCATGTAAACCATGTTCTATATTGTAGGGTATGTTTGTAGCTCGAGGGAAGTCCTTACTATTTGCTGATGCTGATGGAGCATCCAAGTTTAGTGATATAGAAAAATTAGAGAAGGAACTGGAGAGAGTGAACACAAGAACAGTGAGTACAAGTTTATGATATTGTCATCATGTGTCATCTGATCATGTGATCTTATGACCAATAGGTCCTTGCTCCCATCGAAGCATGTCACTCGTAAACATACAAGTATCAATTTGAATGTCCTCATTAATAAGGAAACTTAATGAGAAATGTAATTATTGACAGCAATTTACTATGTATGTGTATTTCCTCAAGGAGGAGAGTTTGTTTTGAAATTGATGCACTCTAATCCTCTTGTGAAAGTATTACATTACTCATGCATACACACCTAGTATTACATTACTCATGCATACACACCTAATATTACATTACTCATGCATACACACCTAGTATTACATTACTCGTGCATACACACCTAGTATTACATTACTCATGTATACACACCTAGTATTACATTACTCATGCATACAGACCTAGTATTACATTACTGATGCATACACACATAGTATTACATTAGCCTACTCATGCATACACACCTAGTATTACATTACTCATGCATACAGACCTAGTATTACATTACTCATGCATACACACCTAGTATTACGTTACTCATGCATACACACCTAGTATTACATTACTCATGCATACACACCTAGTATTACGTTACTCATGCATACACACCTAGTATTACATTACTCATGCATACACACCTAGTATTACATTACTCATGCATACACACCTAGTATTACATTACTCATGCATACACACCTAGTATTACATTACTCATGCATACAGACCTAGTATTACATTACGTATGCATACAGATCTAGTGTTACATTACTCATGCATACAGACCTAGTATTACATTACTCATGCATACACACCTAGTATTACGTTACTCATGCATACACACCTAGTATTACACTACTCATGCATACACACCTAGTATTACGTTACTCATGCATACACACCTAGTATTACATTACTCATGCATACAGACCTAGTATTACATTACGTATGCATACAGATCTAGTGTTACATTACTCATGCATACACACCTAGTAGTACATTACTCATGCAATCACACCTAGTATTACATTACTCATGCATACACACCTAGTATTACATTACTCATGCATACACACCTAGTATTACATTACTCATGCATACACACCTAGTATTACATTACTCATGCATACACACCTAGTATTACATTACTCATGCATACACATCTAGTATTACATTACTCATGCATACACACCTAGTATTACATTACAATTCCATACAGACCTAGTATTACATTACTCATACATATACACCTAGTATTACATTACTCATGCATACAGACCTTTCTTGACTTTTTTGCCTTTTTTTTGACGCATTTATATGTATTTGGGCGCATTTTTATGTAAAAAGCATTAATATACTGGCTGTAAAGTTTGGGCGCTCATAGCCCTTAACAGGTATCAAAATGACTCTGGATATGGCCCTGACAGAGAAGAAAGGGTATAATGGTGGAGGAGTTCAGTGTTTCCTCCATTGTGACAATGCTGTACTCATCTCTGATCAATGGAGAAGAATGGGTTAGTTTATATGTACTTGTATTACTGTACTTACACTGTCATAATTCTCCAGTGTAATGTTAACTATTGTGTTAATCATTTAAGGACAATATGGCTGTAGTATGTGGATCAAGATCTCATCTAGAAGAACAGTCTATAGCAGAGGTGAGTGCAAGTTTGAAATTGTCTCTCAATGATTTTTCAGCCAGTTTCAGTAAAGAAGCTGATTATGTACATATTGGACCCTAGTCTGATTTGTTGTGTGTCTTACCTGTCAGAATAGGGGACAGAGTGGACCAAATATTTAATATCTTGAGGTAAAGTCATCCTAGCAATCATTGTGGTGCCATTGTTCGGGAAATTCAGTCATTTGCAGTTGAGGACTTCCGTTGAAAAGACCTCCAGATCTCAGTTCGAGTGAGAAAATATGTTGATCTGTTGTCATTGGGGTGTAGCCTTGATCGCAAACTGTTGCGAATGTAGTTGTTGAACTGCTTGTGTAACCAGAGCTCATATTCTGGTTATTACAATATTATGATTACAGTATTACACACTAAAGTGTCCCCATCTGTTCTCTGATCATAAATGCGAACACTGTTTTCACAGAGAGCAATTGTGCAATTGTGCAATTTTAAGATTCCATTTCTCACACCCTATTGTATTTTAGAGGCTTGTTTGAGTTTCTGTTTCAATTGTTTCAAAAAGCATAAAACCAACATTTGCCCGAGTAAAAACTAACAAATTTTTCATACACAACCATTCATTTATGATACACAACACGACGAGTTAAGTTTGATATATATTCTTTATTCTTTATACCCACTTTGGCTTATGGGGGCACACAGCTCACCATCGTTATGCAAGATTACAAACAGATCGACGGATAATACCAATGGCTATAACTGTTTGCCCCATAGGCATAGCATATACACATTACGTATAATCCCATGGAAGAAGCAGGAGCAATTATACATGTACCTAAGCAGAGTGCAGCAGGAGCTGCCTAAATAGACCGCGGGAGCCGTCTATCATACATGTACCTAAGCAGAGTGCAGCGGGAGCTGCCTAAATAGACCGCGGGAGCCGTCTATTATACATGTACCTAATGCAGAGTGCAGCCGGAGCTGCCTAAATAGACCGCGGAAGCCGTCTATTATACATGTACCTAAGCAGAGTGCAGCGGGAGCTGCCTAAATAGACCGCAGGAGCCGTCTATTATGCATGTACCTAAGCAGAGTGTGTCTATTATATATGTACCTAAGCAAAGTGCAGCGGGAGCTGCCTAAATAGACTGCGGGAGCTGTCTATTATGCATGATGATGTAAGATTATGTATGATTGAGTGCATGAAGAGTGTGCTGGAATCCATCTTGGGGGTAAATGAACGTATGTAAATATAGTGAAGTCCCCCCGTATAGTGAAGTCCCCAATGAACAATTAGTGGTGAATTTAGGGGTTGGTGGTGGGTAACGCAAAATAGCTTAAAAAACTGGATTGTACAGTTCAGGCCAGCTGAAAGGTTAATTTTGGCGCACCAACGGCGCGCAAACGAAGCGTGCCAACACAAAGGTATAGTGCGCCAATGCCCATGATTATCGCCTGGCCATTGTTCTAACTCTGTTGAATGTAGTCCGTCGACATGATTGAACATAGGCCGCGCGCTATCAGCACGGTCAGACAATGGCTGGAAGCGAGCTGCGGGAAGAGCCCGCTAGCGAGGTCTTTGTTAGCGAGCTCAAGAAAATCAGTTGGGAGTCCACGTGGCGTTAATCGGCACGAATGTCTGCATGTAATTCATACCTATTAAATAACATCAGGTGTATGAATTTGTGTTACTGGCGAACACGTCGACCTCGATCAAGCGTATTTGCATTCCATCTAAAAATTTGTGAAAGGAAATAGATTCAATATTTTTTTTAATCATAAACACCGCTTGCAAAATGGATTGTAATTTGTGCTTCGTCGGACACCTGCTTTCAAAGTTGACCCAGACTTGCGCGTATCAAGGAATAGCGTTTCTGGTATTAAAGTGTGGGTATTTGTTTATTGGAAGCTTCATCTTACGGCCGCTCCTCATACAGATATGCAAGTTCAAGTCATTCGTTTTTATATATTCAAAAATTCTTGCAAATTGTGTTAATTTTGACCATTCAAGAGTAAATGTCCGGGATTTTACTACCGGATTATGCAGTGTATAAATATTTAATCAGTGGGACAAGAACCGATGAAACGAATTATGCAATACCCGTACCTTTTTACTAGAAATCGGTTGATTAATTTGATTGAAGTCTGGTAATCCCTTTCTGCGGATTGTCACCAATAAAACAGAACTCACTCCTCTGTGAAATAGATCAACCCTCATGAAATCTGGCGTCTACACACAACTACGCTATCCAGACGAACTTTGGTACAAGTGTTGGATGCTGTCTGAACATGCTAAATATAGCCCCGCGCGACCAGTTTATCCCCACGTCGCTTTTCGCGGGAAAATGAGAACACGTGTTTGAAATCTTGCAACATATTACTGCGCAGAAGTTATATTTTACTGAACCGACAGTTTGATTCGGCAGGAAGGACACCGACTGATGGGAAAATCTTTCACTTTAAGTTATAATCCATATTACTATGAAAACAGTACAGTCGACGGTAGTTCAATACGATTTCACTTGAGTACATGTACGTTTTTTTGATTGAAATTGTAGTTTAAGGGCCGCTTCCCATTCGGATTTCGCGGCCCATCAACTCAATGTTTTATTTGAATTTCGCGGTACATTTCTTTGTTTTTTGAATACCTTTTCCAGCGCTAAATATGTAACTAAATAAATGAATAAATAATAAATAACAATGAGAGATTAGTAGGAGATATAAATAGAAGTAAATAAGAATCGCTATGTACAAGTTCGCATGACTCTTTCTGGTACGTATACGTATATCATCGCAGGTTATTTATGCACAAAAATATGTTTTGCCGATAGTAAGTGAGATATTCAGTAAGACCAGGTAGAGTGATTTCTGTAATGGGAGACGAGGTGAGAATGGTAAAACGAACAGTGGACCCACATTATTTATGGCTGAAGTCCCTCCCTCCGTCCCCAACATCAAGACCTACATTTCATATGTGTTAATGCATACTTCCTGTCGAACAGAATAACGGATGTTATATTGTCAGCAAGAAAACAACACTGTAAAGGTTAATCATCTCGTTAAGTTTGGCCTAAACAAGTGGATAATATAAACATAACAGTGTATTCTCTCTCTGACGGGGTAAAGCGATATCCCGCTTTCGTCCAACAAAATGCGCGTCTGTGTCTCATTTGAAAAGAAATGAAATGGCATTAACTTATTATTTAGGTAGAAATCTCTGTTATTGTTTCTTTTTTGTTATTTAGCTGGAACGATGTGTGGGCCATAAATACTTGTTAATTCTTATTTCCTCATCGGAAGTTTCGTGTGCAACCTTTAACAGTCGGGCGGAAAACGAATAAAGAGCATATACAAGTATTTGTCATTCTCTGTAAGGGGCTAATTGATCTTTTGAATTTCTGTGTATATTTTGGTTAGGCGGTTGTAACAAGACAAGCCAAAGAGACAACTAGTCTGACCGAGCACTGCATGTTGCCCCGATTATGACCTCGACTCGCCCGTGTGTGAATTTATACGAAGCTGTATTCATTTGAAATGTTACGTTCAACCGTTTTACTGGCCGTTCTGAAAGAGGAGGCGGCCTTCGCAATTTGCACACACCAACGTTTTATGAATTCTGATAATATATTTAGGCATACTTTAAGCTATCTTTGGCGAAACTTTTTGTTAATGAAGATTATTCGTAGTCTCAACCGAATGTTCACAAGACGACCGAGTTTCCTTGGAGCGCAAACAAAAAATGATAGATAATCATTTACAACATTCTTATTGAAGAAGTCAAATCTTCTATATATTTTTTTAATTACTTAGCCAGTAATTTAAACTGTAGAATAGATTGTGTTCTTGCCGTACACCGCCAGAGGGGAACTCTTTGAAAACAATTCAGTTTTAAGCGGTGACGGCTGTTAGCGCGCAATCCGGCAAGCGCCCCAGCGGGGAGCCTTTGTTTACCGCCGACATGCTTACAATGGTTCAGTGGTTTGACCGGACTATATTCTACCGGCGCGTGGCGGCAAGGGTCACATCATGGGGGGTGTAATAAGTCTTAGTGATTAGGCCAGCACGTTGGCGCGCCATCAGTGCGTAAACCCTGTTCACTAATTGGAAGATTAAGCTGATCTGCACTGTACTAATGTGCATAGAGCTCAGCATGGACCGATCAAATATGGCGACGATGAAAGACGTTTCAGACAAAGGGAAATACCCGTATGTAAACAGTGTCGCGGGATCTCGTGGAATCTCACGAGAAGAACTCGTTATGTGTCACAAACAACATTTGATTCTTCGCATCAAATTTCCATGTAACAAATAGTGACAATGAGTTGGGTATGAACTCAGAGAAAGCAGTCCTATAAATTCTTCTGCCAGATTATTGGATAACTATCAAGATGGTAGATGTATTTGAAGTGTGTTATTGAATTGTACAGATTTGATAGTATGGCCACACAATGCAAAAATAGATCCAAGAATTCTGTCTGATGAGGCTTTGAGGGCAAGAATCCTGTTGTTTTCCCTATGTTATTTAGAATTGTTGGGCTCCTGTGGTGGTTCTGTAGCTTGTTTACTTTGTTCAAGAATTTAGGGCCTTAGATCCTGAGACAGCTTGTCTTAAGCGATGACTAACTTTTGCATCTGTGGGGTTTCCAGATGTAAAAAGGAATAGGACCCCACCCATGATGGGAGACCCTGATGTAAAAAAGGAATAGGACCCTAGTACCTGTGGGGTTCCCAGGTGTAAAGGGAACAGGATCCCAACATTGTGATAAGGCTGTAAGCTTGTTGAAAGGGATGTTAAACTACCATCACTCATCCATATTCACTCATTCATCCCATTATGATACCACCACTATACCATTATGATACATCTATACTGGTGGTACACCACTACACCATTATGATACATCTGTACTGATGGTACACAACTATCACCACTATACCATTATGATACATCTGTACTGATGGTACACCACTATCACCACTATACCATTATGATACATCTGTACTGATGGTACACCACTATCACCACTATGATACATCTGTACTGATGGTACACCACTATCACCACTACACCATTATGATGCATCTGTACTGATGGTACACCACTATCACCACTGTACCATTATGATACATCTGTACTGGTGGTACACCAATATACCATTATGATACATCTGTACTGGTGGTATACCACTATACCATTACAGAGTTAGATACAGGGTCTCACAGCGTCCTTAAAAAGGACACAACTATAAAATCAAATGACCATTTCTCCACAAAATCAAATGGCTTTATTTTAGAAAACTCCTAGATTAAAAGTGAATATCAGGGGCAAAAGGCACAATAGTTTGTGTAAAACACTCAAAGAACACAAACTGACAATGTTTTGGCATGTTCAACTCCATTTGAGTGATATTAGCCATTTTGCAAAATTAGTTTTTTCAAATAACGACAAAGCTATTTTCAAACAAGGACTTTGGCGAAAATCCTGCATATAACCCTGCATTATGATACATCTGTACTGGTGGTACACCACTATAGTATTATGATACATCTGTACTGGTGGTACATCACTATACCATTATGATACATCTGTACTGGTGGTATACCACTATACCATTATGATACATCTGTACTGGTGATACATCACTATACCATTATGATACATCTGTACTGGTGGTACACCACTATACCATTATGATACATCTGTACTGGTGGTACACCACTATACCATTATTACCTCTCGGGCAGATTCTGCCCGAGCGGTATTGTCGTTGCCTCCGTCGTCTGTCCGTCCGTCCGTCTGTCCGTCTGTCCATCATATCATTGTAAACACATTATCTTAAAAAGTCCTTCACTTACAACAATGAAACTTCATACAGTTGTTTAATACAGCCAGTACCAGAAGCCTATTGAAAGTCGGTGCCATTGGATGTGTTTTTCAGGAGTTATGCCCCTTTATACATGTCTGTCTGTTTTTATCCTTGTAAACACATTATCTCAAAAAGTCCTTCACTCACAACAATGAAACTTCATACAGTTGTTTAATACAGCCAGTACCAGAAGCCTATTGAAAGTCGGTGTAATCGGATGTGTTTTTCAGGAGTTCTGCCCCTTTATACATGTCTGTTGGTCCATATCCTTGTAAACACATTATCTCAAAAAGTCCTTCACTCACAACAATGAAACTTCATACAGTTGTTTAATACAGCCAATACCAGAAGCCTATTGAAAGTCGGTGCCATGGAATGTGTTTTTCAGGAGTTCACACAAACCTGTGTGGATTGCTGTGAATAGACAGTAATCGTTCGACTACATCTACTATAGGTAATCACTGCTCTATTGCTATATTTTTTTGTCTGTCTATGATCTATATCATACAGGTAAAATTATGCCCACCCCAAATATGTAAGTTGTTGGGGTCAGAAACATTATTTCTACAATTGCTCTGGGCCCGGCCCGAGGGGTCCCGATGGCGACAGCCACATGTGATACATCTGTACTGGGGGTACACCACTATACCATTATGATACATCTGTACTGGTGGTACACCACTATACCATTATGATACATCTGTACTGGGGGTACACCACTATACCATTATGATACATCTGTACTGGTGGTACACCACTATACCATTATGATACATCTGTACTGGTGGTACACCACTATACCATTATGATACATCTGTACTGGGGGTACACCACTATACCATTATGATACATCTGTACTGGTGGTATACCACTGTACCATTATAATACATCTGTACTGGTGGTATACCACTGTACCATTATAATACATCTGTACTGGTGGTATACCATTATGATACATCTGTACTGATGGTACACCACTATACCATTATGATACATCTGTACTGGGGGTACACCACTATACCATTATGATACATCTGTACTGGTGGTATACCACTGTACCATTATAATACATCTGTACTGGTGGTATACCATTATGATACATCTGTACTGATGGTACACCACTATACCATTATGATACATCTGTTCTGGTGGTATACCACTATACCATTATGATGCATCTGTACTGGTGGTGCACCACTATACCATTATGGTACATCTGTACTGGTGGTACACCACTGTACCATTATGATACATCTGTACTGATGGTACACCACTATACCATTATGATACATCTGTACTGGTGTGATACCACTATACCATTATGATACATCTGTACTGGTGGTACACCACTATACCATTATGATACATCTGTACTGGTGTGATACCACTATACCATTATGGTACATCTGTACTGGTGGTACACCACTATACCATTATGATACATCTGTACTGGTGTGATACCACTATACCATTATGATACATCTGTACTGGTGGTACACCACTATACCATTATGATACATCTGTACTGGTGGTACACCACTATACCATTATGATACATCTGTACAGGTGGTACACCACTATGTCATAATGATACATCTGTACTGGGGGTACACCACTATACCATTATGATACATCTGTACTGGTGGTACACCACTATACCATAATGATACATCTGTACTGGGGGTACACCACTATACCAATATGATACATCTGTACTGGGGGTACACCACTATACCATTATGATACATCTGTACTGGTGGTATACCACTATACCATAATGATGCATCTGTACTGGTGGTACACCACTATACCATTATGATACATCTGTACTGGTGGTACACCACTATACCATTATGATACATCTGTACTGGTGGTACATCACTATACCATTATGATACATCTGTACTGGGGGTACACCACTATACCATTATGATACATCTGTACTGGGGGTACACCACTATACCAATATGATACATCTGTACCAGTGGTGCCCTCCGGCTTAGGGCAGCATGGTTTTTACCATGTTTGTCTGGCACAGGAGGTAGATTAAAGTACCAAACAGATTGGGCTCTCTGAGGATCCATTGTGATCAGTGTCTGTAGATCCATTGTGATCAGTGTCTGTAGAGCCTAATTTTCAAAATTCGAAATTCAAAATTTTGTAGTTTTGGTTAGGTTTTTGTTAGGGTTAGGGTTTTGCTAGGGTATGTTTGTTTGGGTCATCGTCGCCGTGTGACCAATAAGGTTAGGTGTGACGTTAAAATTCAACCAACCAACCAACTGTACCAGTGGTATATCACTATACCATTATGATACATCTGTACTGGTGTGATACCACTATACCATTATGATACATCTGTACCAGTGGTATATCACTATACCATTATGATACATCTGTACTGGTGGTACACCACTATACCATTACGATACATCTGTACAGGTGGTACACCCCTATACCATAATGATACATCTGTGCTGGGGATACACCACTATACCATTATGATACATCTGTACAGGTGGCACATCCCTATACCATAATGATACATCTGTACTGGTGGTACACCACTATACCATTATGATACATCTGTACTGGGGGTACACCACTATACCATTATGATACATCTGTACCAGTGGTATACCACTATACCATTATGATACATCTGTACTGGTGTGATACCACTATACCATTATGATACATCTGTACTGGGGGTACACCACTATACCATTATGATACATCTGTACCAGTGGTATACCACTATACCATTATGAGACATCTGTACTGGTGTGATACCACTATACCATTATGATACATCTGTACTGGTGGTACACAACTATACCATTATGATACATCTGTACTGGTGGTACACCACTATGCCATTATGATACAAGTAGCAGGAACACAACTGGGCTGGGTGGTGCTTAGTTGGTTCGTCGTGATATAGCTGAAATATTGTTGAAAGCGACGTTAAATTCTATTCACTCACCCCATTATGATACATCTGTACCAGTGGTATACCACTATACCATTATGATACATCTGTACTGGGGGTACACCACTATACCATTATGATACATCCGTACTGATGGTTCATCACTATACCATTATGATACATCTGTACTGGTGGTACACCACTATACCATTATGATACATCTTTACTGGGGGTACACCACTATACCATTATGATACATCTGTACTGGTGGTACATCACTATACCATTATGATACATCTGTACTGGGGGTACACCACTATACCATTATGATACATCTGTACCAGTGGTATACCACTATACCATTATGATACATCTGTACTGGGGGTACACCACTGTACCATTATGATACATCTGTACTGATGGTACATCACTATACCATTCTGATACATCTGTACTGGTGGTACACCACTGTACCATTATGATACATCTGTACTGGTGTGACACCACTATACCATTATGATACATCTGTACTGGTGGTACACCACTATACCATTATGATACATCTGTACTGGTGTGATACCACTATACCATTATGATGCATCTGTACTGGTGGTACACCACTATACCATTATGATACATCTGTACTTATGGTACATCACTATACCATTATGATACATCTGTACTGGTGGTACACCACTATACCATTATGATACATCTGTACTGGTGTGATACCACTATACCATTATGATGCATCTGTACTGGTGGTACACCACTATACCATTATGATACATCTGCACTGGGGGTACATCACTATACCATTATGATACATCTGTACTGGGGGTACACCACTATACCATTATGATACATCTGTACCAGTGGTATACCACTATACCATTATGATACATCTGTACTGGGGGTACACCACTGTACCATTATGATACATCTGTACTGATGGTACATCACTATACCATTCTGATATATCTGTACTGGTGGTACACCACTGTACCATTATGATACATCTGTACTGGTGTGACACCACTATACCATTATGATACATCTGTACTGGTGGTACACCACTATACCATTATGATACATCTGTAATGGTGTGATACCACTATACCATTATGATACATCTGTAGTGGTGGTACACCACTATACCATTATGATGCATCTGTACTGATGGTACATCACTATACCATTATGATACATCTGTACTGGTGTTACACCACTATACCATTATGATACATCTGTACTGGTGTGATACCACTATACCATTATGATACATCTTTACTGGTGGTACACCACTATACCATTATGATACATCTGTACTGGGGGTACACCACTATACCATTATGATACATCTGTACTGGGGGTACACCACTATACCATTATGATACATCTGTACTGGTGTGATACCACTATACCATTATGATACATCTTTACTGGTGGTACACCACTATACCATTATGATACATCTGTACTGGTGGTACACCACTATACCATTATGATACATCTGTACTGATGGTACATCACTATACCATTATGATACATCTGTACTGGGGGTACACCACTATACCATTATGATACATCTGTACTGGTGGTACACCACTATACCATTATGATACATCTGCACTGGTGGTACACCACTATACCATTATGATACATCTGTACTGGTGGTACACCACTATACCATTATGATACATCTGTACTGGTGTGATACCACTATACCATTATGATGCATCTGCACTGGTGATGCACCACTATACCATTATGATACATCTGTACTGGTGTGATACCACTATACCATTATGATACCACTATACCATTATTGTACATCTGTACTGGTGGTACACCACTATACCATTATGATACATCTGTACTGGTGTGATACCACTATACCATTATGATACATCTGTACTGGTGTGATACCACTGTACCATTATAATACATCTGTACTGGTGGTATACCATTATGATACATCTGTACTGATGGTACACCACTATACCATTATGATACATCTGTACTGGTGGTATACCACTATACCATTATGATGCATCTGTACTGGTGGTGCACCACTATACCATTATGGTACATCTGTACTGGTGGTACACCACTGTACCATTATGATACTTCTGTACTGATGGTACACCACTATACCAATATGATACATCTGTACTGGTGTGATACCACTATACCATTATGATACATCTGTACTGGTGGTACACCACTATACCATTATGATACATCTGTACTGGTGTGATACCACTATACCATTATGGTACATCTGTACTGGTGGTACACCACTATACCATTATGATACATCTGTACTGGTGTGATACCGCTATACCATTATGATACATCTGTACTGGTGGTACACCACTATACCATTATGATACATCTGTACTGGTGGTACACCACTATATCATTATGATACATCTGTACAGGTGGTACACCACTATGTCATAATGATACATCTGTACTGGGGGTACACCACTATACCATTATGATACATCTGTACTGGTGGTACACCACTATACCATAATGATACATCTGTACTGGGGGTACACCACTATACCAATATGATGCATCTGTACTGGGGGTACACCACTATACCATTATGATACATCTGTACTGGTGGTATACCACTATACCATAATGATGCATCTGTACTGGTGGTACACCACTATACCATTATGATACATCTGTACTGGTGGTACACCACTATACCATTATGATACATCTGTACTGGTGGTACATCACTATACCATTATGATACATCTGTACTGGTGGTACACCACTATACCATTATGATACATCTGTACTGGGGGTACACCACTATACCATTATGATACATCTGTACTGGGGGTACACCACTATACCAATATGATACATCTGTACCAGTGGTGCCCTCCGGCTTAGGGCAGCATGGTTTTTACCATGTTTGTCTGGCACAGGAGGTAGATTAAAGTACCAAACAGATTGGGCTCTCTGAGGATCCATTGTGATCAGTGTCTGTAGATCCATTGTGATCAGTGTCTGTAGAGCCTAATTTTCAAAATTCGAAATTCAAAATTTTGTAGTTTTGGTTAGGTTTTTGTTAGGGTTAGGGTTTTGCTAGGGTATGTTTGTTTGGGTCATCGTCGCCGTGTGACCAATAAGGTTAGGTGTGACGTTAAAATTCAACCAACCAACCAACTGTACCAGTGGTATATCACTATACCATTATGATACATCTGTACTGGTGTGATACCACTATACCATTATGATACATCTGTACCAGTGGTATATCACTATACCATTATGATACATCTGTACTGGTGGTACACCACTATACCATTATGATACATCTGTACTGGTGTGATACCACTATACCATTATGATACATCTGTACTGGTGTGATACCACTATACCATTATGATACATCTGTACCAGTGGTATATCACTATACCATTATGATACATCTGTACTGGTGGTACACCACTATACCATTATGATACATCTGTACTGGTGTGATACCACTATACCATTATGATACATCTGTACCAGTGGTATATCACTATACCATTATGATACATCTGTACTGGTGGTACACCACTATACCATTACAGCGTTCGAAATGGCGGCCTGCTATTGGCTAAAAGCAGGCCAAAATTTTGACAAAGCAGGCGATGTGGAAAATGACCTGCTAAGAAAAAAAATCTCGACCGAAAGTAGCAGGCCATAATTTTCCTGGCCATTCTAATAGTTTCCTACCTATATATAATTTTGTTTTCGTTGCACACAACGTAAATTGAATTCTTCGTGGCCGATATCATCGTACAAATACTCCACTAAAAAAATAAAATCTGCAGAACAAGGCAACGGTCGAAATAACGCCTGCCTACCTACCGCCGCCGGCAAGTGAATTTTTCCCGTGACAAGTTGCAATAAAATCTATCTGTCGCATGCGGAAAGTAGGATTTCATCCAGCAAAAACGATAAAATGCGATCAATTTTCGTAAATACCTTTTAGGAGTCTAGATCTATCTGAAGCAACGGACAATCCAAGAAATAATCCATTGAAAATTTATTCCAAGCCGATCTTTGGCCATTGTTGTTGGATTTCTCTGTCAACATTTCCCGCGCCAATTTCACTTCCGGTTGCTGCGCGTCAATTCATGCGCGGTGGTCCGGTGCATGCAAAAGTCGGACCTGTTACGAAACAGAATCGGACTATCTGTTGTTTTTTTTCCAGTTGGTACCGATGGTAAATAATATTGTTGGCCTCTTTTCCTGGGCTTCTATTCACAAGCTGAAGTTTTTCTAAGCAGACATTTCAGTTAATTGATAATTCCAACAGGACTCTGGTGGCTGATTCTAATTTATTGCAATCAGTAATTTACAATTAGGGGAGACTTTTGATAAATATAAGTATATATAGTCCACATGCTTCAGTCAACAAGGCTTTTGCAGTTCTAATTGTAGAAATTAGGGGAAATAGTTGTCTTTGACATATCAAAGTTGACATCAACTTTCCATTGGTGCTCAGTTTTAAAGAACATGTGTGCCAAATAAAAAAATTAATAATAATAAATATAAAAAACGCCCACCTCATTTTTAGTTGGACAGTCAGCGAAGTTTTAGTGGAGACCGTAATACCACATACATAAAACTTCTTTTTTATTGCAATGTCTTAAAGCAGTCAAATAATTAATAATTACAGAATTCAGCATCATCATAATTTCCTCCCAAGGTCATGAGAAGCTAAAGATTAATTAACAGAGGCCTTATTGGTGGATTTGCACATGTAGAAAAAAAAAATAGCTGTCCAACTTCATAAATAGCAGGTGATGTTAGATTTGGCCTGCGATTTTTTTTTCGATGGAAAAAAATAGCAGGTCATCACAAATTTCCTAATTCGGACCCTGCATTACGATACATCTGTACAGGTGGTACACCCCTATACCATAATGATACATCTGTACTGGGGGTACACCACTATACCATTATGATACATCTGTACAGGTGGCACATCCCTATACCATAATGATACATCTGTACTGGTGGTACACCACTATACCATTATGATACATCTGTACTGGGGGTACACCACTATACCATTATGATACATCTGTACCAGTGGTATACCACTATACCATTATGATACATCTGTACTGGTGTGATACCACTATACCATTATGATACATCTGTACTGGGGGTACACCACTATACCATTATGATACATCTGTACCAGTGGTATACCACTATACCATTATGATACATCTGTACTGGTGTGATACCACTATACCATTATGATACATCTGTACTGGTGGTACACAACTATACCATTATGATACATCTGTACTGGTGGTACACCACTATGCCATTATGATACAAGTAGCAGGAACACAACTGGGCTGGGTGGTGCTTAGTTGGTTCGTCGTGATATAGCTGAAATATTGTTGAAAGCGACGTTAAATTCTATTCACTCACCCCATTATGATACATCTGTACCAGTGGTATACCACTATACCATTATGATACATCTGTACTGGGGGTACACCACTATACCATTATGATACATCCGTACTGATGGTTCGTCACTATACCATTATGATACATCTGTACTGGTGGTACACCACTATACCATTATGATACATCTTTACTGGGGGTACACCACTATACCATTATGATACATCTGTACTGGTGGTACATCGCTATACCATTATGATACATCTGTACTGGGGGTACACCACTATACCATTATGATACATCTGTACCAGTGGTATACCACTATACCATTATGATACATCTGTACTGATGGTTCATCACTATACCATTATGATACATCTGTACTGGTGGTACACCACTATACCATTATGATACATCTTTACTGGGGGTACACCACTATACCATTATGATACATCTGTACTGGTGGTACATCACTATACCATTATGATACATCTGTACCAGTGGTATACCACTATACCATTATGATACATCTGTACTGATGGTTCATCACTATACCATTATGATACATCTGTACCAGTGGTATACCACTATACCATTATGATACATCTGTACTGGGGGTACACCACTATACCATTATGATACATCCGTACTGATGGTTCATCACTATACCATTATGATACATCTGTACTGGTGGTACACCACTATACCATTATGATACATCTTTACTGGGGGTACACCACTATACCATTATGATACATCTGTACTGGTGGTACATCACTATACCATTATGATACATCTGTACTGGGGGTACACCACTATACCATTATGATACATCTGTACCAGTGGTATACCACTATACCATTATGATACATCTGTACTGGTGGTACACAACTATACCATTATGATACATCTGTACTGGTGGTACACCACTATGCCATTATGATACAAGTAGCAGGAACACAACTGGGCTGGGTGGTGCTTAGTTGGTTCGTCGTGATATAGCTGAAATATTGTTGAAAGCGACGTTAAATTCTATTCACTCACCCCATTATGATACATCTGTACCAGTGGTATACCACTATACCATTATGATACATCTGTACTGGGGGTACACCACTATACCATTATGATACATCCGTACTGATGGTTCATCACTATACCATTATGATACATCTGTACTGGTGGTACACCACTATACCATTATGATACATCTTTACTGGGGGTACACCACTATACCATTATGATACATCTGTACTGGTGGTACATCACTATACCATTATGATACATCTGTACTGGGGGTACACCACTATACCATTATGATACATCTGTACCAGTGGTATACCACTATACCATTATGATACATCTGTACTGGGGGTACACCACTGTACCATTATGATACATCTGTACTGATGGTACATCACTATACCATTCTGATACATCTGTACTGGTGGTACACCACTGTACCATTATGATACATCTGTACTGGTGTGACACCACTATACCATTATGATACATCTGTTCTGGTGGTACACCACTATACCATTATGATACATCTGTACTGGTGTGATACCACTATACCATTATGATGCATCTGTACTGGTGGTACACCACTATGCCATTATGATACATCTGTACTTATGGTACATCACTATACCATTATGATACATCTGTACTGGTGGTACACCACTATACCATTATGATACATCTGTACTGGTGTGATACCACTATACCATTATGATGCATCTGTACTGGTGGTACACCACTATACCATTATGATACATCTCCACTGGGGGTACACCACTATACCATTATGATACCTCTGTACCAGTGGTATACCACTATACCATTATGATACATCTGTACTGGTGTGATACCACTATACCATTATGATACATCTGTACTGGGGGTACACCACTATACCATTATGATACATCTGTACCAGTGGTATACCACTATGCCATTATGATACATCTGTACTGATGTGATACCACTATACCATTATGATACATCTGTACTGGTGGCACACAACTATACCATTATGATACATCTGTACTGGTGGTACACCACTATGCCATTATGATACAAGTAGCAGGAACACAACTGGGCTGGGTGGTGCTTAGTTGGTTCGTCGTGATATAGCTGAAATATTGTTGAAAGCGACGTTAAATTCTATTCACTCACCCCATTATGATACATCTGCACCAGTGGTATACCACTATACCATTATGATACATCTGTACTGGGGGTACACCACTATACCATTATGATACATCTGTACTGATGGTTCATCACTATACCATTATGATACATCTGTACTGGTGGTACACCACTATACCATTATGATACATCTTTACTGGGGGTACACCACTATACCATTATGATACATCTGTACTGATGGTACATCACTATACCATTATGATACATCTGTACTGGTGGTACACCACTATACCATTATGATACATCTGTACTGGGGGTACACCACTATACCATTGTGATACATCTGTACTGGTGGTACATCACCATACCATTATGATACATCTGTACTGGGGGTACACCAATATACCATTATGATACATCTGTACCAGTGGTATACCACTATACCATTATGATACATCTGTACTGGGGGTACACCACTGTACCATTATAATACATCTGTACTGATGGTACATCACTATACCATTCTGATACATCTGTACTGGTGGTACACCACTGTACCATTATGATACATCTGTACTGGTGTGACACCACTATACCATTATGATACATCTGTACTGGTGGTACACCACTATACCATTATGATACATCTGTACTGGTGTGATACCACTATACCATTATGATACATCTGTACTGGTGGTACACCACTATACCATTATGATACATCTGTACTGATGGTACATCACTATACCATTATGATACATCTGTACTGGTGGTACACCACTATACCATTATGATACATCTGTACTGGTGTGATACCACTATACCATTATGATACATCTGTACTGGTGGTACACCACTATACCATTATGATACATCTGTACTGATGGTACATCACTATACCATTATGATACATCTGTACTGGTGGTACACCACTATACCATTATGATACATCTGTACTGGTGGTACACCACTATACCATTATGATACATCTGTACTGGTGGTACACCACTATACCATTATGATACATCTGTACTGGTGGTACACCACTGTACCATTATAATACATCTGTACTGGTGTGATACCACTATACCATTATGATACATCTGTACTGGTGGTACACCACTATACCATTATGATACATCTGTACTGATGGTACATCACTATACCATTATGATACATCTGTACTGGTGGTACACCACTATACCATTATGATACATCTGTACTGGTGTGATACCACTATACCATTATGATACATCTGTACTGGTGGTACATCACTATACCATTATGATACATCTGTACTGGTGGTACACCACTATACCATTATGATACATCTGTACTGGTGGTACACCACTATACCATTATGATACATCTGTACTGATGGTACATCACTATACCATTATGATACATCTGTACTGGTGGTACACCACTATACCATTATGATACATCTGTACTGGTGTGATACCACTATACTATTATGATACATCTGTACTGGTGGTACACCATTATACCATTATGATAAATCTGTACTGGTGTGATACCACTATACCATTATGATACCTCTGTACTGGGGGTACACCACTATACCATTATGATACATCTGTACCAGTGGTATACCACTACACCATTATGATACATCTGTACTGGTGTGATACCACTATACCATTATGATACATCTGTACTGGTGGTACACAATTATACCATTATGATACATCTGTACTGGTGGTACACCACTATGCCATTATGACACAAGTAGCAGGAACACAACTGGGCTGGGTGGTGCTTAGTTGGTTCGTCGTGATACAGCTGAAATATTGTTGAAAGCGACATTAAATTCTATTGTCACCCCATTATGATACATCTATACCAGTGGTATACCACTATACCATTATGATACATCTGTACTGGGGGTACACCACTATACCATTATGATACATCTGTACTGATGGTACATCACTATACCATTATGATACATCTGTACTGGTGGTACACCACTATACTATTATGATACATCTGTACTGGGGGTACACCACTATACCATTATGATACATCTGTACTGCTGGTACATCACTATACCATTATGATACATCTGTACTGGGGGTACACCACTATACCATTATGATACATCTGTACCAGTGGTATACCACTATACCATTATGATACATCTGTACTGGGGGTACACCACTGTACCATTATGATACATCTGTACTGATGGTACATCACTATACCATTCTGATATATCTGTACTGGTGGTACACCACTGTACCATTATGATACATCTGTACTGGTGTGACACCACTATACCATTATGATACATCTGTACTGGTGGTACACCACTATACCATTATGATACATCTGTAATGGTGTGATACCACTATACCATTATGATACATCTGTAGTGGTGGTACACCACTATACCATTATGATGCATCTGTACTGATGGTACATCACTATACCATTATGATACATCTGTACTGGTGTTACACCACTATACCATTATGATACATCTGTACTGGTGTGATACCACTATACCATTATGATACATCTGGTACTGGTGGTACACCACTACCCATTATGATACATCTGTACCAGTGGTATACCACTATACCATTATGATACATCTGTACTGGGGGTACACCACTATACCATTATGATACATCCGTACTGATGGTTCATCACTATACCATTATGATACATCTGTACTGGTGGTACACCACTATACCATTATGATACATCTTTACTGGGGGTACACCACTATACCATTATGATACATCTGTACTGGTGGTACATCACTATACCATTATGATACATCTGTACTGGGGGTACACCACTATACCATTATGATACATCTGTACCAGTGGTATACCACTATACCATTATGATACATCTGTACTGGGGGTACACCACTGTACCATTATGATACATCTGTACTGATGGTACATCACTATACCATTCTGATACATCTGTACTGGTGGTACACCACTGTACCATTATGATACATCTGTACTGGTGTGACACCACTATACCATTATGATACATCTGTACTGGTGGTACACCACTATACCATTATGATACATCTGTACTGGTGTGATACCACTATACCATTATGATGCATCTGTACTGGTGGTACACCACTATGCCATTATGATACATCTGTACTTATGGTACATCACTATACCATTATGATACATCTGTACTGGTGGTACACCACTATACCATTATGATACATCTGTACTGGTGTGATACCACTATACCATTATGATGCATCTGTACTGGTGGTACACCACTATACCATTATGATACATCTGTACCACTATACCATTATGATACATCTGTACTGGGGGTACACCACTATACCATTATGATACATCTGTACCAGTGGTATACCACTATACCATTATGATACATCTGTACTGGTGTACACCACTATACCATTATGATACATCTGTACTGGGGGTACACCACTATACCATTATGATGCATCTGTACTGGTGGCACCACTATACCATTATGATACATCTGTACGGGGTACACCACTATACCATTATGATACATCTTGTACCAGTGGTATACCACTATACCATTATGATACATCTGTACTCGGTGCGTGATACTTCACTATACTCTCATTATGATACATCTGTACTGGGGGTACACCACTATACCATTATGATACATCTGTACCAGTGGTATACCACTATACCATTATGATACATCTGTACTGGTGTGATACCACTATACCATTATGATACATCTGTACTGATGGTAGATCACTATACCATTATGATACATCTGTACTGGTGGTACACCACTATACCATTATGATACATCTGTACTGGTGGTACATCACTATACCATTATGATACATCTGTACTGGTGGTACACCACTATACCATTATGATACATCTGTACTGGTGGTACACCACTATACCATTATGATACATCTGTACTGATGGTACATCACTATACCATTATGATACATCTGTACTGGTGGTACACCACTATACCATTATGATACATCTGTACTGGTGTGATACCACTATACTATTATGATACATCTGTACTGGTGGTACACCACTATACCATTATGATACATCTGTACTGGTGTGAGACCACTATACCATTATGATACATCTGTACTGGGGGTACACCACTATACCATTATGATACATCTGTACCAGTGGTATACCACTATACCATTATGATACATCTGTACTGGTGTGATACCACTATACCATTATGATACATCTGTACTGGTGGTACACCACTATACCATTATGATACATCTGTACTGGTGGTACACCACTATGCCATTATGACACAAGTAGCAGGAACACAACTGGGCTGGGTGGTGCTTAGTTGGTTCGTCGTGATATAGCTGAAATATTGTTGAAAGCGACGTTAAATTCTATTCAGTCACCCCATTATGATACATCTGTACCAGTGGTATACCACTATACCATTATGATACATCTGTACGGGGGGTACACCACTATACCATTATGATACATCTGTACTGATGGTACATCACTATACCATTATGATACATCTGTACTGGTGGTACACCACTATACCATTATGATACATCTGTACTGGTGGTACACCACTATACCATTATGATACATCTGTACTGGGGGTACACCACTATACCATTATGATACATCTGTACTGGTGGTACATCACTATACCATTATGATACATCTGTACTGGGGGTACACCACTATACCATTATGATACATCTGTACCAGTGGTATACCACTATACCATTATGATACATCTGTACTGGGGGTACACCACTGTACCATTATGATACATCTGTACTGATGGTACATCACTATACCATTCTGATACATCTGTACTGGTGGTACACCACTGTACCATTATGATACATCTGTACTGGTGTGACACCACTATACCATTATGATACATCTGTACTGGTGGTACATCACTATACCATTATGATACATCTGTAATGGTGTGATACCACTATACCATTATGATACATCTGTAGTGGTGGTACACCACTATACCATTATGATACATCTGTACTGATGGTACATCACTATACCATTATGATACATCTGTACTGGTGGTACACCACTATACCATTATGATACATCTGTACTGGTGTGATACCACTATACCATTATGATACATCTTTACTGGTGGTACACCACTTTACCATTATGATACATCTGTACTGATGGTACATCACTATACCATTATGATACATCTGTACTGGTGGTACACCACTATACCATTATGATACATCTGTACTGGTGGTACACCACTATACCATTATGATACATCTGTACTGGTGGTACACCACTATACCATTATGATACATCTGTACTGGTGTGATACCACTATACCATTATGATACATCTGTACTGGTGGTACATCACTATACCATTATGATACATCTGTACTGGTGGTACACCACTATACCATTATGATACATCTGTACTGGTGTGATACCACTATACCATTATGATACATCTGTACTGGTGGTACATCACTATACCATTATGATACATCTGTACTGGTGGTATACCACTATACCATTATGATAGATCTGTACTGGTGGTACATCACTATACCATTATGATACATCTGTACTGGTGGTATTCCACTATACCATTATGATACATCTGTACTGGTGGTACACCACTATACCATTATGATACATCTGTACTGGTGGTATACCACTATACCATTATGATACATCTGTACTGGTGGTACATCGCTATACCATTATGATACATCTGTACTGGTGGTATACCGCTATACCATTATGATACATCTGTACTGGTGGTACACCACTATACCATTATGATACATCTGTACTGGTGGTACATCACTATACCATTATGATACATCTGTACTGGTGGTATACCACTATACCATTATGATACATCTGTACTGGTGGTACATCACTATACCATTATGATACATCTGTACTGGTGGTATACCACTATACCATTATGATACATCTGTACTGGTGGTACACCACTATACCATTATGATACATCTGTACCAGTGTGATACCACTATACCATAATGATACATCTGTACCGGTGGTATACCACTATAGCATTATGATACATCTGTAGTGGTGGTACATCACTATACCATTATGATACATCTGTACTGGTGGTACATCACTATACCATTATGATACATCTGTACTGGTGGTACACCACTATAGCATTATGATACATCTGTACCAGTGGTATACCACTTTACCATTATGATACATCTGTACCGGTGTGATACAACTATACCATTATGATACATCTGTACTGGTGGTACACCACTATAGCATTATGATATTTCTGTACCAGTGGTATACCACTGTACCATTGTTATATCACTGTGGACAGCTCCAGGTGTTTCCTCTGTGCCATGTTTTACACATCTTTGATCTGAGTTAAGATGGTACCATTACCATACATGGTTACGGAGAACACTGTGGTGAAATGTGATGTGCATTACAATATTGTGACTGTTTTTATTTTGACAGAGAACATTTTTCCGGACTGTTCTAATGTATGGCTTTCACATGCTGGTGTATATACTGTGTGTGCGAGGAGTCAAGGATACTCAGTGTGGTTTCAAACTGTTGACCAGGGAGGCTGCTTTGCTAATTTTCTCCAATATGCATGTGGAAAGATGGTAAGTTTGTGAAGATTGTAGAGCCATATTGAAGTTTCTTCAATAAATATTAGTTTAAGGTTGACGTTTCTGCCCAGAGAACCTTCTACCCTTAATTCCCGTAATTTTTCAATACTAAAATTTTGGGGTGATCAAATTTATTGGAACACTAGGAATTTTACTGAAATGGTACAAAAGTAAATGTTTAGAATAGATTATATGAATTATCCTAAAGTCAAAGTGAACTGAAAGCCAAAAAGTTTTGCTGGATGCTTGTAGTACTTGGTTATCTAAAGATCAATATTTAGAGACTACAGTTCAGCCATCAGGCTAAATTAATGAAATAAACTTCTTAAGAGAGGGGATGATGTTGTTTGTGGTTTACTGATTATAGAGGAAAGGTGGTTCCCTAATACACCACCATCACCACAGATCAGTTGATGTACATAGTTTAGGCCTCGAAATAGGAAAGGACAGCCCTTATTTATTTTTCATATTTGGAGAAGGGAAGGGTTTGAAGTTAAGAGCGACAAGTAAAATTGATTGATTTGAGATTTAAACAAGATACATAGGATATGTGTAACACAATAAAATTACAAGTATAAGTCTCTGTTAATCTCATTTGTAGGGCATTTGATGTTGATCTGTTATACCTGGCCCAACATTTTGGTATGCCTATTGGAGAAGTGTGCATATTCTGGCAGGAAATAGAAGGTAAGACCTTAATCTGTCAATTATCTGTTCTAGTTGTCAGTGCACCGTGTGGTCTGTGGATGGACATGGGTTACTCTGTCTGATTCAGTCACTTGTAATCATCAGGTTATTCTGGAGTTTCACCTCGTATCTGTGATTGTATCTGATTGTTATGGTCTTATATACTTTGGCCAGGTATTTCACCCAGATTAAACTGCTGTTGATGTTTAACCTATGAATACATTTATTATGAATATCATCATGATCAGACTATGTAGTGAAATTCCACACCCCTTCTAGTCCAAATTTTGTGAAAATCAACATGGCTGCCACAGACTTCAACCCCAAATTCGATGTATGGTGGATGAAGATTTGGCTTCCAATAAGGAATACTGCTGGTTTCAGACATGGCACAATGTACACTCGGTATAGTTTTCCCATTTGGAGTGTGAATTATGGTACTTGCTGTTTGATCGAATTGATCCATTTCTAGAATCAGTATCAAAGTTTACACGGGTTCAGAAAGCTTGACCAAGGTCTACCAGGTTGTACAGGATGACGCAATCTAGGTAAACCAACATCAGACCTTGCGTTTTGAGGGGCGCGATCGCGATCGCTCCCTATCGCGCGCCTAAAACGCATCCCCAGTGCGCGATTTATAGCGCGCCTTCATTCTGATCGTTTAATTTCCTTCCCTATTGAAAAATGCAACAAATATCTATCAATTGCGCGCTTAGAAGGAGGATATCCTTCCCACTTTGAATCTGACCAGGGCGTGGCCATGTTTTGCAGAACGGCATCATGGGATTAATACCGGAAGTTGGAAAGTCGAAATCCCGCGAGATCCGACGTTACTGTGACGGCCTTACAGTATGGCAGCCATCTAGAGGAAACTGTTTGAATCTGTCAACATTTCTCGCGTGGAATGTCGATGACATCGGTTATATAACGAATGACACCACCCCGGGTCGTGTCCTGGTGTCAAAAGTATGGTGCAATGTTTGCAGAAAATATGGCGACAAAGTCAAATCAGACTGCCGCATACGTGGGAAAGCAAGATTGGAGATTGACACTTGCATCAATGGCACAGGCTACGTAGGCCCCTAACCAAACACAATGTTACAAGGCATTTATTGTCTATGGTAAGTTTGAAGAGGGAAATAATGAAACAAACCTGTTGTTAATAACCCTGTGTATTCTTTAGTTTGATGAAATTTGGCGCTGTGCCCCATCAAGCCGTTAGATATTATGATAACACGCACATGGTTGAAAGACTCCATTCAGTTGGCTGCATAAATAATATACGAGAGGAAGTAACTCCTTTTCCAATCTTTATTTTCTTTCAAATTCCAAGTGAACTTGCATCAATGCATGCAACTTCTTGGTGAGAATTTTTTATTAATTTGTTCTTTTGATTATGGTACATAATCAATAAATCTTTCAATCACCTGAATTGAAATTCATCCCTTCAGATTAATCCCCCCAGTTCATTTTGTGTGAAGTTTGTGTAACTTCTTTCCTGGTCTAATAAATCTGTGTGGAATTTCACTACTGTGATCGAGTAATTAGATAATTTACCACAATGAATCACTAGTTCTCTTTGATGTCTTACACTATTTATTTAAAATAATCAACATGATTTTTATTTTAAAACCAGGCATGTCTATATCCAAATATTTATTAAAAATAGAAATCACTCCCCTCGGTAAGTCTGAGAGAGCTATTTGTCGCTCTTTGTCACTCCCCTTGGCGACTTCAAGGGAGTGATTTGCCACTCTCCTGCTTTTTTCAAACGTCAAGGTCTGCAACATGGTAGATCAGGGAAATAAAAACCAGACTATTCAGCAGGGGGCAGTCTTTTGATCTTTCTGGAGAGGAATGTTTACCACAAACCATGATAACTTATTTGGATGCTGTTCTGCTATATTGTTCATCAAATTGGTCCCCGTGCCCAGATGTGTAATAAATAACAAGGGGTGTCATTTTAAAATTGTTTCTCTCCATGTAAAGATCTTCAAACTGGGAACACTGTGTGCAATACAGCTTGTCAGGTAGCTTTTCCAGGTTTAACATGGTTCCCTACATGTAGTCACCTATTGCGTTTTCCTTATATGATGAATAGGCCTCCAACAGCTACCTGAGTGGTTAACAGATGTAATTTGAAATTTGTACAAGATTTATATAGCACTGATGTGAGATATAATATTATGCTATACCTGGCATTGCATGTGATTCCCATGACTTTCTGATTGCTAAGTTAGTGGTGACAGAGTTGAACATTTCTTGTCTAGTTTTTGCTATGGTTTTACTGATACAGGATTTTATTTTTCTGTCTTCAGATTTGTATTGTATTCTCCATTTTATTCAGGTTCCAAAATGATACCATTCTGGAGCTGGGCACAGATGGGTAAAGACCTCTTATTGATACGACTACGTTACTTCTTAGGAGCCTGGAAAATTACAGACAAACCCAAATCTCAGTGATTCTCCTGACAGGCTAGTATGTGTGGGTTGATCAAGGGAGATAACCAGGTGATCATATTGTTGTGTGATACACTTTGTTGGGAATACTCTACAGTGGAGGAATCTGTGCTCATTTCCTGATAGGCTATTACTTTTCTGTTTTATCAGTAGAGGTGATCTCCAGTTATGACATTACCAAACCAGACATTAACTGTTTCTTCATCCTGCACTGACTAGGGATTCTGTAAACTGAATAAGACATCTCATTAGACAAAGATGAGGTCAGACTTCAAATTTGGGAAACTTGAAGCAAGACCAAGTTGGTGGAATTAAGGGCACTAAGGCCTGGCTGGCATAAAATGACTTGGAAATTAGCAAGGACATCCAAGGCAATGGCTTTGGTGGCCTTGGTTAAATTCCAAGCCTATGATGTCTGTGTTTATCACCCTTTATATCACCCAAAAGGGCCAGGTTCAGGTGGGGTTGATAGTTAAACCATCTAGTCAACTCCGTTGATGTCTCAGAGCACAACCATGAATGGTTCCAGTATGGCGGATCAAGAGCTTGAAAAATTTCCTAGAATACAACTGGTTTAAGTTCAAAAGAAGTTTCTGCGGTTTCTATGCAGGTGCAGTGACAAAAAATATTTTATCAAAAAAAAAACAAAAAAAAATACATAACCCAGACATACTCCCTCAAAAAAACAACTCTGAAATCCATGATAATTTATAATGGATTAAAATGAGCTGTTTTTCATTCCAGTCCAGCTATACTCTTACATGATTAGGGCATCCCTCCCAAACTTAGGTGTCGATACCAATGTCACAACTCGGTTAGCTCATATAGTGGTGTCATCTGGAGGTCATCTGAAATCTTGTTTCCAACACAAATTACGAGGACCAATCATCCTAATGACATATGTGTTTATGTACAAATAGTTTATGTTTTTGGGTTGGCTAGACTTCAGATCAGATGGGATATCAGTTTTATGGAAAGGTCGAGTCTTACAAAGGTGATTAAAATGTTAATTTATAAATATTATTATTGCAGAAGTGTACCATTCATTTAAATCATGTGTACAGTTGTTTGGGTAAAGTATTCCAATACCAACCAAAGGAAGTAAGCAGTTCTAGTCCAAACATTCAAGGTTGATCAAGTTATCAATCCTAGGTATTCAATCAGGACATTTGCTTTGTTTAAAGTTTCTTCCTTCTGTTCTGTTCGTGGTAATTAAAACTCCTTGTTTTCTGAGAAATATAAGTTTGTGAAATCAAAATATATATATTCCATCAAGTTCATATGAAAGGTCTCAATAATATTGTACTTATATAAAAGTACTTATTGTTTTGTAATGTTGATCTATGTTAAAATATTGATATATTCTTGTATATGTAGTATTGTATGTTACATGTTTGAAACATGACTTATTTGAATAGTAGGAATAAATAATGGTATATGAGCTGAAGAATTTCACACTTGTTCTTGAACTTCTTTACAATCAGTTTAGTTGAACACTAAACTATATCACCACTAGCTCTGCTGCTGTGAGACTCTGATACCATTGTGACTCTTGATCTCCAGCTCCAAATGGCATAATCATTAGCTCATCAAAGTTGTCATTTGTTAAGGGACATTGTAATTTGTGAACAATAGTCCTTCTGACCCAATTTAAAAGTTGTAGTTGAGAAACCATGTGTAGATTTTTGGAATCTGAATAAATTAGGGATAATTTGTCACAGAGAAGTGATCATGATTTAACTATGCTTCCCTGTATAGGAGGTACTCTGCTACAGTCAAGCCATGGAAGCAGAGTGAATTCCCCGAACACTCTTGCTGCTCTTTATTTCTTTGATGTATATGAAATTTGTGACACATGCAACTTCCTCAATTTTTCAGCCAATTTGATTTCCGCTAGCATGTTCCACTATGATCATAGATATGCTTATCCTTCTATTTGAATATTCATTGCCATGTGACCCATTTGACCAATGGAGTTTTGCAGACATCTGAGTTGCTTTTCTCCCTTGGTTACTTCTTGAATGAAGAGCTCCGGTCATAGTCACATCTGGTGATCATGTGCCACAATGGACTGTGCATCTTAAAGCAGCAGAGCTGCGGGCAATATACTTCATAGGTCTGCATATTGGAGAGTACTGTAAAACATGAAACTTTCGCGATTTTTCAATTTTAAAAAATTCGCGACATGAAACTTTTGCGATTCTCTCTGTGCCAGAAAAAAAATTAATTTACAAATATATCATACTAATAGACATGGAAAATACATACCGGTGGCGGCAAAATCGGCAAAGCCACGTGTATTCACATGTGGGTGCGCTCAGTGTGGTCGTTGCACAGTATCAACACGAGTCTAACGAGAGACGGCATTAGCTGTATGAAGATACAGTTACTGGTATTCAAACAGAGGTTTCCTGACTGTTGGGCAGATTATTTCAATCCCGCTGTTTCAGACTTGAAAGGAATTCCCGTAGGTAAACAAACCCTATATCGCGAGATATTATGCAGGTATTTGTCATTTAAACTCCGCTAGAGTAAATAAATACCACACAGAAGAGCTCCAGCCGTTAGATCTCAGCGGGAATGGAGCTTTCAAAGCCGCTCTGAAAGACCAGTTCACCGCGTGGTAGGGAGACATTGTTTCCGAAGGGCTGAAAAGTGGAAAATCTGTATAGGATATCAAAGTTGACATTGAAACCTAAACAACACGTCTGCTATCCTACAGGGGTTCCAAACGGCCGGCATCAAGGCGGCATACGAGGACATTGACGATCGATTCTAGTATTACACTTGCTTCACATATGCAAGTCTTGGGACTAATTCAGCAGAATTAATTGTACTAGTATACTCGTATATTAAACTGTATCCGGTGCTTTAAACAGTCGCTTCTGATTAGAGCTTAGGTGGTGAGACCATTAAGGCTGTGCAAATGTCGAAAACAATTGCTCTCATGTCCTTTCTCTGTCGTTGTTGTTGCGTTCTTGTCTTCGCCATTGTCATATGAAGATGTTTCTTTCGCGTGCATGAAACTTTCGCGATTTATTCCAATCGCGAAAATCGCGAAAGTTTCATGCACGCGAAAGAAACATGTTTTACAGTATTGAACACTAGCTGGGGCTATAGAATCGCTGTCGATGTGTGTGTGTGTGGTTGTCACTCTTACATTATCGCAATAATCAAGCTTTGATGTGTGGTTCCACAATATCAACCAGAATTGCTTGAATTCACCTAGACATGTTAGAATGGCTTGAATTCGCATGGACATTTTTGAATGGCCCGCATTCATCTAGACATGTTAGAATGGCCTGCATTCACCTAGACATGTTCGAATGACCTGAATTCACCGGGACATATTAGAATGGCTTGAATTGACCTAGACATGTTATAATGGCTTGAATTCACATAGACATGTTAGAATAGCCTGAATTTACCTAGAAATGTTAGAATGACCAGAATCTAGCTGGACACGATAGAATAGCCTAAATTCACACAGATATGTTACAATGGCCTGAATTCACCGTGGCATCTTAGAATTACCCAAATTCACCTAGACATGATAGAATGGCCAGAATTCATCTAGTCCGGTCAGAAGGACTTGAAATCATCTGGACATGTTAGAATGACCTGAATTCGCCTAGACATGTTACAATGGGCTGAATTCACCTAGACATTTTAGAATGGTCTGAATTCACATAGACATGATAGAAGGGCCAGCATTCTCCCAGACAACTTAGAATTACCCGAATTCACCTAAACATGTTAGAATGACCTGAAATCATCTGGACATGTTAGAATTGTCTGAATTTACCTAGACATATTGAAATGGTCTCAATTCACTTTGACATGTTAGAATTGTCTGAATTCACCTAGACTTCACATAGATATGATAGAAGGGCCAGAATTCTCCCAGACAACTTAGAATTACCCGAATTCACCTAAACATGTTAGAATGACCTGAAATCATCTGGACATGTTAGAATTGTCTGAATTTACCTAGACATATTGAAATGGTCTCAATTCACTTTGACATGTTAGAATTGTCTGAATTCACCTAGACATGCTAGAATGGCCTGAATTCACCTAGACATGCTAGAATGGCCTGAATTCACCTAGACATGTTGGAATAGCCTGCATTCACCTAGCCATGTTAAAGAATGGCCTGAATTCACCTAGACATGTTAGAATGGCATGAATTTATCTTGACACTTGATAGAATGGCCTGAATTCATCAAGACACATTGTTGAATGACCTGAATACATCTTGACACTTGCTAGATTGGCCTAAATTCAACTAGACAATTTCTAGAGTGGACTGAATTCACTTTGGCACCCAATAGAATGACCTGAATTCGACTAGACAACATCTAGGATGACCTGAAACTGCTTTGGCACATGTTAGAATTGCCTGAATTCACCTAGACATATGTTAGACCGACATGAATTCAACTAGACACATGTCACTTCAACTGAGGTCACTGTGGAAACTGCATGAAATTCATAGAAATATTCCATCCCCTTTAATACATTGACAATATTCACTGATTTGTTGATATATTCAGGTGTCATTTTATGCAGGATTCACTGTATTCATGATTATCACGTACATATATGGTACTAGACCTGCTTTTGCAAAAATAACAAAACCATTATTGTAAAAGTAAATAATATACCGTATAAACTTTACTTGGGTTTATCAAAAACACTTGCCATTACTGGCAAATATACACAGACATTCACAAAGATACAATGTACAGGATGCATTCTGGCATCCAATCAGGTGACCGCAACTGTAGATGAACATAGATGTGAAATACCGTTCTGGTCAGTTGTTGGCGAGAGTACTACCAAGACTGACTCAACTAAAATCTCATCTACATGAAGTATGAACATTAAATTGTTGACAGTTTTATGAATTAGGTAAAGATGAATTTGTTCAAAATTTGTACCAGTAAACAGGATAAGCAGAGTTATTGTAACATTCTGCTCTGATTATTTGAGGCTATGATTGGCAAAATTAGAAATGATCTTGTCTAGTGTGATTGATTACATAAAAGAGCATTCTATCAGTGCTATGGTTGTCATTTACTTACACCATATATATAGATACAGGTATATATACTCATATAAATATATACACAGAATACTATTAATTTGTATATTTTTCTTTTTCATGTATACATTTATATTTATTAACACATCTATATCACAACTTGTGGGTCTGCATATTGAAAAGGGTATTTAGTTTGCGGGATAAGCTTATGGAAGACAAAACTACAAACATTGACAAAACTCTCTACAACATGTATACGAATTAAAACATCAACTGTTCAAAAACTGTAGAATAAAGCTTGTCAATGAAGTTGCAGGTGTAATAGATTGATATGTAACACATGTGTCTGTAGAGCCTTCAGTAAAAACCAAACTAGCTTGAAGTACATGTAGTTGTCTCTGAAACTGAAGTCTTGTCCAATGAATGCTATGTATCCAATAGACCTGGAGGAGATGATATTTTGAACACTTGAAAGGTAGGCATATAGTGAGAGGATCTGATCTCCACCTGTAATTACTAATATGTGGGAAGTATGCTTAGACATTTATAATAAGTGGCAGGACCCCTTTCTCTAGTGACGTCAAGTGGAGAAAGTGTTACATAGATTAATTACCATAGAATAATAGATTTAGCCACATAATGCTGAAAAAGAGAACATCCTTATTTTTCTCATTTTGGTCAATATTTCAGACAGTCGGCAATAAAGTAACCATAAGGTATCACAAAGTAACAATTACCACAATTTGTGGCTAATTTAGTATTCACCTTTAATGGTTACTTTCTGGTAATTCGTGGGCCATTTTGAATTTGCCCATGATCCTATACCCCAGGATTATGAAAGGTCACCAACAACCTCATCTGATGATTTGTTGAGAAATAGTTGATTAACAAAGAATGAGAGTAATAATTTTGGCAAAATCTATCATTTTTATCCCCAGCCGACCCTGTATGTGTGTATGTCCTGAGATGGATTTATTCAATTCATTCTAAATTTTAACTGAAGGTATAATTGGGGAATAACTTTCGGCGTATTGATTTTGAGGTCACTAGGTCAAAGTTCAAGGTCACTTGGGCTATAAAATTTGCAAAAAAAATCGGTAAATCTGTAGTTCTGGTTTATAAATTGGAACCAAACTTAGCATGGTACAGTAGTGCCAATGGGGCAAAAAGAGACATTTTTATGTTTAGTTCAATAGGATATGTGAGCTCGCGGCTCTTGTACAAATAATCAAATTTTTATAGATAAAACATGTTATTTGTGGTGTCTTATGGTGTTTAAATGTTGATTGTGGTTAATCTGTGTTTAATTTGTGGTTACTTGGTGGTAATCTGTGGTAAAGTCTCATTTCCCCCCACTAGACATCGCTAGCCAAAACAAAATAATACTATATTATTAGGGTATATAAGAGATTAATTAATCTCCAATACCAATCTCATGATTTGTAATGTCCCCACTGACTACTTGTGGTACATGTATAATATGCAGCTTGATTCTTAGACTGCCGGTTGTTATGCATGACAGCAGTATGTCAAGGGGTATTTACAATGAGACTGATACAGGAGGAATTATTGCACAGGATCTAATACATGTAGATATATATGTAGATTTCTTACGGTGAAAATGAGCACACACAATCATGTCACATGTAGATTCACATATTATACATGTAATACATTTTTCACATTGAACTATTTTGTATAATGTTGTAGTAGAGAATTGTAGATAAAAAGTTGTCTGCATGTTCAAATTCATTCAGTTTTGTCCTGTATTTATCTTATTTATTTTGTCATTCTGGTTGATTTGTATTAACACATACTTGTATATCAGTATGTGCATTTTCGCTTCTGTTTTGCTCAGATTTTTCTTCATGGTTGTGATTTGGGTTGTATGGTGACTTTTATCTGTCCAGAAATACTGACTCATCAGTGACTAGGGATAACAAATCTGAATCATACAGAGACAAGATGTGAAGAAAATTCCAAAATATAATATGTTAAATCCTGAGATGATTTGTCCAAATGAATTTATATTGATACAACTGACTTACGACATTGGGCGGAATATTTATCGGACTGAACAAACTTAGCAGACATTAAATTAATTTGTTTCACCTATAAATATATCCCAAATGTATAGAATCCAAGGCACATACAATTAAAACATGATTGCTGATCAATGAGCTGTTCTCACAATAACCATAACAGCACAATATCAATGAAGATGCATGTACAGATTTAGCACATTAAAACTCCTTGAACGGGAAGACTGGGCAAGTAATATATAACACTTCCTGGCACTGACACAATACAGTAACTCTTGTTCTGATCCACAAATCTTTGTTGACATACTACAAATATCAATGGACCACGATGATTGGCTAGATTGTCTTGTATGCCTTTCCATTGACCAATGAAATTCAGCAATCCGTCTTTTAAGTATTCAAATCAATCAAGCGGCTGTGATGTTATAACCTGTAATATATCCCAGGATCCACTGAAGTGTCTGATAATTTACAAGTACAATATTGTAAGTAATCCAATGATGGAATCTTAGAGCACCAAGAGCGCTGACAAACCTTGTCAGATGAGTAGCATCCAGTTTCAATGTTCCAAAGTCAACTCTTGAGCAAGCCAAACATGAACGCAAGAAAACCCTATGGAAATGCATTGTAAGGTTCATTGTTTGACTTATCATACCAATGTTTCTTGTTCGTACGGGTCACTCGCTTTTTCTGCTGCTAAATACTCCCACCGTCTACAGCGCTGTGATTCCAAATCGGCATCTTCACACCTTGAGTCCTCAGAATTTCTTATCCCTAGTGGACGCTGCCGAGAAGTGAGCGGGCGCTGCTGTGATGAGCTGGTAGCATTTGACATACAATCTGTCCGAGAATCTGTTCTAGAATCTGACCTCGAGTCTGTCCTATGCCTGCGTGGAGAAGCAGGTTCTTGATGATGTTGCCTAGGTGATTCATGTCGTAGTAGCCGAGGAGAGTTGGATCGTGATGTACCCGAGCTACTAGAGCCAGTTGTCATGAGCCACTGACCCGAGCTGTCAGAGCCGACTGGACTTGGCTCTGGGGAAGTCAACGAACTTGAGCTTTTCCTTTGACCATCCAATGAAGGCACAGTTAACAAGTCATGGGCATAAAGGTCTGACCAATAATTATCAGAGACAGAGGACCCTACGTGCCCCGTTTTACCTTTAGTATTTGTGCTGGATTTTTCATGAGATATTTTAAATTTTGGCATCCTAGGACTACGATGTGGCTTTGGACTCCGAGCAGATAGGCTCTTTGTTATACTGTCATCCATGGAGTCACTTTCACTTTGCAAGTGTCGAGGCACTTCCAGCCTCTCGGCCCCTGTTAACACAGAGCTCATGGGATTAGTAGCACTTTGAACTTGTCTCAACATCGCATGATGGGGTCTTGACTGCGGTCTCCGTGATTCGAATGACATCCGTGAGCGAAGACCAAGCTCACCATCAGCGCTGGGAGAATGGGGTATTGATGATGTGTCACTATCGTCAAACACACTGCTGGAGGTTGTATCAGGGTCAGGTTCAATCCTGCAGAAATGATGCAAAAACATTACAGATTTAGGCATGGTTACAGAAATTAATCTAACAATACAGATTTAGGCATGGTTACAGAAATTAATCTAACAATACAGATTCAGGCATGGTTACAGAAATTAATCTAACAATACAGATTTAGGCATGGTTACAGAAATTAATCTAACAATACAGATTTAGGCATGGTTTCAGAAATTAATCTAACATTACAGATTTAGGCATGGTTACAGAAATTAATCTAACATTACAGATTTAGACATCATGGTTAGGGAAATTAATCTAACATTACAAATTTAGGCATGTTTAGAGAAATTAATCTAACGTTGCAGATTTAGGCTTAGAGGAATTAATCTAACAGTACAGATTTAGGCATGGTAAGAGAAATTAATCTAACATTACAGATTTAGGCATGGTTGCAGAAATTAACAGTATAGATTTAAGGGTACAGACTGCACACACTTTTACACACCCTCTAGAACTAGTCTTTATACAGCTGAAAGTATGCCATACAGCTATGGTAATGTATATATTTCTTGAAACCACATTCCTTGAGGATTCCAAATATATAAGTTTGTTCACTGTATACCTGTATGTTCTGAAGATATTGGGATTTTAAATGAATTTAATTTAATTTAATTTTAAATAAACGCTATTTTCAAAAAAGTATTCAACTTATCGTAACTTACTTCATCATTTCCTGTAGAAGACAACTCCAACAGGAAATCCGTGTCTCAGTTTTATCAATTTTGGTCTAGTTCTCATTCTATTGACATTTAATGGAATATTTCTTCACAGAATCTAGCAACTCATAGTTTTGAACTTTGAAGTTGAATCAAATGTCAATAGAAAAAGACTACACCAAAATTTACAAAACTGAGACACGGATATCCTGTTGGAGGTGTCTTCTGCAGGAAATGTGATGTAAGTTACGAAAAGTTGAATACTTTCTTTAATATAGCCATTTAAAAAAGGCTTATTTGTTTTAATTATTTTGTTTAAATTTGAATATCTTCACAACCTACAGATTTATAGTGAACGAAATTATATATTTGGAATCCATAAGAAATGTGCTTTCAACAAATATATACATTACCACGGCATACTTTTAGCGGTACAAAGACAAATTCTAGGGTGTGTGCAAAAGTGTCTGCAGGAGGGCTCTGTATCCTTAAGCATGGTTAGAGAAATTAATCTTATTGTTTTCTACAATAGGTCTAAAATAATGGTCAACCAGAGACATTCTCCTTCAACAGGTTCAATACCGGGACCCCATCAGGGTGTTAAACAAATTTGACAATAAGGTAACATTCTTCTATCTACTGATCTTGTCGCGACTTATGCAATAATATGTACGGTAATTTCCCTATTAATTCACCTTCCAAACTTAATTCGAAAACGGCCGATTTTTCCGCTGTCGTGATTTTGTCCATCCTAATAAAACGAACACGGGAGCATTTTCAATATCCGTGAAACAATAAATTCGAACACTCCCGTTTTCGCCACGGAGTTCGTGTCGATGAAAGTAAAGTGAATGTGTTACTAGAATCTCGTATAGTATATCGGCGTATGCTATTATTTGTAAGCGCAGAGAAACAACAGGGAATGGTACAATATAATCAGACTGAATTACTATTACTTACAGTCTATAAGGAATAAAATTGATTCAATTAACTCCGCAGTCCTGTAATTTTATCCTAACTTGATCGCGTTTCGCCGCAGTCGGGAAAAATATATACGGTAGTCCCCGCACGTGGTCGAGTGTCTGCACACGGCCCGCTATTGAATCATTCTTCAGTTTCCAGCCGTTCGTATATCAAATATCTTTCTTTAAACCAGCATTCCTTTATTTGAAAAACACGGTGAATATTTTCCGAGAAGGCAGAACTGCATGCGAATGAATTATGTTTGAACGGAACATAAAAATCACCGACAACGGTGATCGACGTGACACGGTCTAAGGAAATTTTCATGGCGCTCCTTTTCTGTTGAAGTCTTTACGGTGGTTCATCGTCCCTCATTAATTCATGCCCCCTTTAACTTTTATACGTTGGTGATTAAATAGAATACATTTTATGCTAATATATTTTCAGATGAAGCCGGCTATCGATCTGACCTGGAATCAACAATCGCATGCCGCGGTTGTAATTTCGATATTAGTGTTGTTTAGATTTTTTTTTAGAAAAATGGAATAAATCCATCCACATATGGTTCTCAGTACTGCACGGACAAAAGCATCATGATATTGAGCATATGGATATATTTTATAACTTTCCTCAACTAGATTCTCTGAAAGGCTGAATTAATTTCACTAAACCGTTGAGAAACGGGATTGTACATTTGGTAGAATTTTTCGCCATGATTCTTCGACCAGAATACAATCACAACTTACATAGATCGGTCTAATTTACCAGTCCAGTTAATTGAGATGTCAATTTCTGTATATTCTCTGAAGTGGATCCGGTTATATTTACTGAGTGTATATTTATAAATTATAGAAAAGCTGCAGTCGGGCCAAATCTCAAATCAGAAAGACGATCGGATGCAGGTAAAAGTTTCCTTTTCAAGAATTAAGCACTGTTGAATGACTTGATTTTGAGTCGGCAGTCATACATTGTGAAACGGGAACTTTCAATCAAGTGATATTATTGAAATTACCATGCAGTTCAATTCAATAACTGTGACACTGGCCATAAGGCAAAACACACCTGCTTATTTAGATAATTAGATAAACTTAAAATGAAAAAGTTTAACAAAATACACCTATCGTTTAATGAAACATAGACAGGAAATCACACAGTTGACAAACGTCAGTTTTCCCACAAGGGGACACAAACAAATTTCGCGATGTGAAGCGCCGACAACAATCATCTCTGCATGTGCTCTGTTTTGTTCAAATACGGTTATCATAAAGACTTACTCTTTCCGGTTTTGTTAAATATTTTATTGTGAATGAAAATATTTCTTATGAATACCCACGAACTTACCAAAATTCCAGCAATCAAAAATTCTTTGGAATTACACCGCGCATTTTTACACTAAGAATCAAAACATCGCTACTCGCTATTCCATTACTCTATATGCTAAACAAATTTGAGAAACATTTAAATGGCATTAGGTAAAGTTTCGGAGATGAGAACATAACAGTATTTAATTAATATTCAGAACGATATCATACTTCGACCTATACTTTTAGTAAACTGTTACAGTACCGGTACCGTAATAGATATTCTCATACTTGAAACAAACAAATCGAAACGTGTATTGCCGACTGACACTCGGTTCTCTTGTACAATCCGCCGTTAATTCTACATTAATTTCGTGTCATAGGTCCGGGATATTTATTCAAGTCCTGGATGGTGTGTGTAAAATCATGCACAATGAAGACCAAAAAGTCTATGACAGTCCGCTAATCTGTCTAAAACTTCGTGATATAATCCTACATAAATTTGCCGTTGGTTCATTTTCAGGGTTCACAACAACAACGTCGACATACCGAACGACTCGAACATGGAATACTCTAATATGTGTATAGTTTTATATATATAGAATATTCATTCAATTCCATGTCAGTTAGGTTTCATAATATAGATCATAGCTAATACTGGACAAAAGGAAGGAATACGTTCAATGTTTTGGCCTACTTTTACGATGTTATTATGGACGCGAATTTACGGACGTCAGCTCAAAAATCTGCATGATCGTGCTGAACTTGTCACTCGATAAATATGCTTGACTTCCTCGAATAAAATTAGACGCCTTTATCAGGATAGAGGAGATTTTCTGACATCATACACTGCATTTTATGGAAACTATGGTGAGATCTCAAAGTTAATACACGTTAATAAATACGATCACTACGACCACGGCGAAGCGGTCCGCCATTTTGGATTCTCCGTGAAAGTCGGCGTGACATTTAATTCGAACACTCGCGTTTTTCTAGAATTGGCTCAACAAATAATTCGAAAGTAGCCAATTTTTGGAGTGGTGAGTTTCATCACTACATCGCGAATTAATAGGGAAATTACCGTAATGTTTATGTTTCATTGACCATTTACGATAGTTTATCAATTCAGATCATATTTTTATGCAAATAAATTATGAACTTCAAAATTTGTGTTCTCTGCATTTCTAATGATTATTATAGTCAATTGTTGTACACTCCACAAATTGCTATTCAAATGACCAAGGCTTACATACCCATACTCTGAAGCAAGTTGTTTGAGCAGGTCATCAGCAGTATCTGGGTCAGTCTCCATCAAATGACGAACTATTTCATCTTGTAACTCTGCCGGAACCTGAAATATTCCAATAAATATCCATACACAATGAGAAAGACAGATTTTACAAATGCCAGCTTAGAATCACAGTTTGTGTAGTATATACTTAATCTGAAGTGAAATCTAAAAGAAATCTGTTCAAGCATCTTAGAAATGCATTTTTTTTTTCAAGCTTTGATTGAAATTGTTTTGCCTACAAGAAAATTTTAAGCATCTTTGTTGGAGTAGATTTTAATGCAATTAATTTTTTTTTTAAAGTTGAATTCCTAGAAAGAAATCTACTCCAGTTTGGTTTGTCACAATCAGTGTAGACAACTGATCTAGAACATCACATTATTTCAAATGGTCAGTGCTCAGAGTACTGATCTTTAGTGTATGACTTTGAGCCATGGTCAATCGGTGTACAAGAAGGGCACAAAAGACCTGACGTTGTTGCAGAATCCACTTTCAAGCAATCTGACAGTGTTTGGAGTGTACTAAATAATACATTTGAAAACGTTTTGTTACTTAACGCTCACAGTAAATAATGTCCAGTTCATTTAATAACAGTATCATAAATACTAACAGTATGCTGGCACACGTCACAATCAGGGGGAGATAACTCATGATAATATGAAGCAATAGGGAAGACAACTCTTAGCATTTGCTGAAGACAAATCATGAAATTCAATATGTCCAAATAAGTTATTTCTCCAAAAATTAACCGGTATGAGGGTGTATAAACTTATCATCTCATCTATGCATAAAAAAGGTATGTGATACTATCCTCAAGGACTTACATTGAAGGTATCCTCATAGAAGTCAATCATATCCTCGAGGACAGCGATTACTTCACTCCGCTCCTCTGCTCTATGAACATCCTCCACAAGGAACTGTTTTTCTACCCCTGCTTTGGCCTTGTGTAAAACATTTGGTCCAAACAATGTTGCCAGGTTGTGGGAGTCCATCTTATTCCCGGGAAGCTGAAACATACAGTAATATTTACACTCTTTCCTTGATTGTCACAGAGGTAGTATAAATATTTTCCAAAAAAGGAGTTTGTGACCTCTGAAAATGTCAACCAGGTATATTGCTGTGAAATCTTGACTGTGCTCTTCATTATTAATCAATTCACCCCTAGAAGTGAGGGGGACAGATTTAGTTTTAAATTAAAAACTACTATTATAAGTAAAAGAGAACATGTGTAGTACATGATATAGATGTAAATGTTAGTTACCATGGTAACTAGTTATCCTATGGTGAATTTCCTAACACTTCAGTTACTTCAATAACGGTTAATCACTCACATATTTGGGTGGCAATTCTTGTCAGTGGTTTACACAACAGATTTAATCTGCTCTAAACATTCTTACAGTATTTGTTTTTCTAAAGTATTGAGAGATGGATATTGATTGAACTTAATTTGCAGGCTTGAATATTATACACTTATTAACTTGTGACGGAGTCAATATCATGAAACCTGGACCCGAGGTCAGACCTGGCAAAGCAGGTCGCTTTGGCCAAGTCTGGCCAAGGGTCCAGGTTTCATGATATTGACTCCGTCACAAGTTTATAAGTGTTTATTATACCGAATTTATTAAATGCAGTGAATTATCGCTATGACGCCAGACTATCGCATGGTACTATTATTACTCCTTTTCAAAAACGCTGTTTGGCGAATACTTTCTGTCGTGCAGCTGTGTGTTATCGGAAATAAGACACACAGATACAATTTTATGAATAGTTCATGGATAAATCTACAAAGCTGCTTCCAATCTGACTAGAATAATACTGAGAATTTAAAGTTTCAGAAGCGTTTCACAAACCCTGGGTGTTTTGATACAATGTAGCCACTGGCTTCACACACTTCATTCATAAATCCTATTTAGGTCATGGTGAACTCATTTGATTGGCTGACATCGACAGCGTAAATTTACTCCAGTTTTGAGATGAGAATGAAATGGATTACTCGGGCAGTGCAGATAGAAATTACATATAACAAATTATTCTACCTCTTGAATATTCAGGAGACCGAAACGTATGCTTACCATCGACGAACGAGAGTATTTATCTTCATCCTTCTTTCTCAACTCAGCAAAGAGTTTGAAGAGGAATTCACCAATTAGTTGTTCTTTCGTTATCGACGAAAGAATATCGAATTAATATCTTTTGCTTGTCATAGGACCCGTAATATTGAGACGCCTGTATAACATTTTTTGCGTTCTTACTGTCCCTATTTTGTAACAGTTCTTGTAGATTGTCATCGTACAATCTACGAAGCGACCACCGTCAGCCATGTTGCAGACAGACGGTACTTGTAAACAGTGACCACGTGATCACAATATTGACTCCGGACCTCACGTGCTCCGCCTGACACATAAACAGCTGGGTCAGTGATTGAAAAATATTGACTCATGGCTGGGTACAGTTTGACCAATGAAATATCAGAAAACCCTCATGAATATTCAAGAGGTATAATAAATAAATATATATACCCCTATTTTCATATGGGGTATATATTCTCAAATATTTTAACTTCTATTTCTACAATAGATGGGTTTATTATATAGGTACATAATGTTTCAACACTTTTTACTTTTAAGTAAGTAGTAATTGTTAAAACAAATGTACACTGCATTGTTCTATAATGTTTCTATAAAATTTAAGCCATCTTACAATGGTAATTCAATAATTAGATACAGCAGATTTATCAATGCAATTGCTGCAAAATTATATGTAAATCAGTATTTTTCTGAACACAACTTGACACAGACAGTGCAAAGATTACTAAAGTAAATATCAGATTCTCCACTGCACCTGGGACAACTATTCTCTATCCCTGAATGCATCAGCCTGAAGGTTGAACATATCACAAACCTGTTAGTCTACCCAGTAATTTATGCTAATTCCCTCAGATCCCAACAAGATAAAAGTTTATGCATGGGTGGTCAGTCTCCAAGGATTGATATTTATCACTATTGATGAGCCTTCACAAGGCTGTATTAGGCCTTTATACCACCATTAACTATTAAACGCTGAAATTACTGACAACTTGGTGGTCTGCTTGATGCATTTAAATGTATATGATAGATTATTCTGCCCAACAACAACAAAAAATAATATATGCGCCAATTATTTTCAAACTGATAACTTTTTTCCTTTTTAATGGAACATGTGTAGAATCTGATGACAAAAGGTGGTTTATTTAATTTACCAGATTAATTATGAGTTAGTTCATGACACTACCTGACTTTAATTACCTGGAGGAAAACTGAGAAATTATCAATTCTGTTCATGATACAACTGAAAGGATTCTTTGAGAACAAATTTATCTGCATTATATTTAATCTACCATGAAAGCCAAGAACATTCTATTTATATGCTATTTTATTTGTATAAGTAATATGTTTAACATTTGAATAATAAATACCTACATATAGTTACATTATTGTTGGAGACAGAAGTATCATAAATTCATGCTAGAGCCAGAAGTATTATAAATTCATGCTGGAACCAGATATATAAATTCATGCTAGAGGAATATATATTATAAATACATAATGGAGGAAGAAGTATCATAAATTCATGCTGGAGCCAGATATATTATAAATTCATGCTGGAGCCAGAAGTGTTATAAATTTTTGATGGAGCCAGAGGTATTTCATGCTCGAGCCAGAAGTATTATAAATTCATGCTGGAGCCAGAATTATTTAAATTCATGCTGGAGCCAGAAGTATAAATTCATGCTGGAACCATAACTACTATAAATTCATGCTGGAACCAGAAGTACTATAAATTTATTCTGGAACCAGATATATAAATTCATGCTAGAGGAATATATATTATAAATACATAATGGAGGAAGAAGTATCATAAATTCATGCTGGAGCCAGATATATTATAAATTCATGCTGGAGCCAGAAGTGTTATAAATTTTTGATGGAGCCAGAGGTATTTCATGCTCGAGCCAGAAGTATTATAAATTCATGCTGGAGCCAGAATTATTATAAATTCATGCTGGAGCCAGAAGTATAAATTCATGCTGGAACCATAACTACTATAAATTCATGCTGGAACCAGAAGTACTATAAATTTATTCTGGAACCAGAAGTATTATAAATTCATGCTGGAGCCAGAAGTATCACAAATTCATGCTGGAGCCAGAGATGTCAAACATTTCTCCATTGCTATATCTCGGTGTATGATTTATTTGCTCACCAATTGTCCATTCTGGTCAATGGAGTCTGCGGAATGTTCTACAACCTTGTTGAGAAAACAGAGCAATGCCCAGAGTGTGTCTCTGTTAGGGACAGGTAACAAGGCCACTAACATCTTCACCGTCAACGCTTGCTTCGAGCTCTGATATATACCTGGAATACAGAGAATACCAGTTAAGATGTGGTCAGGGCCTAAATGGACCAACAATGTGAACAGTGTCATTTATACTATCAGAAATATTAGCAATATTGTTGACCCACAGTGGTGCCTCTGGGAAAACTGGACACAAGTCCTGCAATGCCCAAAATACTTCAAGAAATCACTTTTCAAATGTTAGTAAATAAGCAGAAATTCAATTTAGTGTGGCTTGTCTACAAAAATCAGACAACTCAATTTGTTTTAGTCAAAATTGTTGTGAAAATGTTCTTCAATCTCAATATATTAAATTCGCCAGCACTCAAAATTATAGTGTATTATAATGTTGAATGATACGAAAAACCTGCATGACTTTCCCGATACTATCACATAATGGCATCTGCTTTCAGTTGTACATTTTTTATCCAAATTTCCATAGTCTTTCAAGCACAAAATAAGAATACAAAAAGCTAGCATTTCAGCTCTAAAGGAATCGATATAAACTAAAAGCGAATTTGCGTACTCCAAAAATGAACACAGATGGCAATTGAATTAGCTTTCAAAATTGTTATAAAATGAATCGTAATTTGAATATTGACATCACCTGTATGCTATAAATCACACTTACTTCTTGTGGCGACAAACGGTGAATATAAATCTCGGGTGAGTAAGGGTTCTGGTAAGTCCCGAAAATATTCCTTCAGAAGTGCGGCCACATCATTAGGATTATGATGTTCCCCTAATTTGACGTCCTTCCCACAGTCAAACTCATCCCTCATCTACAACATACAGTGAACATAAGATTATAATGTACAGGTAAATATATCAACCAGCAGTCGGTTAATTTGACAATAGGCACTTTTTGGTACAAACCTTGGAGACTCGCTTCATACTCAGAATTATAGGTGTATATTATATTCGAGAAATCACTGCAAACATCGTCTCATATTTTCTATCAGACTGCTTTTCTACTATTAATGCCTCAGCATGATTTAGTGGTAAGTGAAATTGAACACCACAATGCTGTCACTTATGCAGGGATATGAAACCAGTCTGCTTCAAATACTATGATGATCATTATGAGTGATCTGATGAGTGGGCTCATACTGATCCAATAATGTGATTACCTGTACAATCTTATCCATGATATGATGAGCTAAGGACTTCCATTTCTAATCCTGACTGCTATTAAAGCAAACAAAGTAAGGTCATATAATTCTGAGATAAAATACAAACAATTACTACCAAAAAAAGAATTTATTTTGCAGGCTCCTACCTGTTTTGTTCTCTTCTTTGCACTCCCAACTCTGAATATACCTAAAGTATGCAGACCTGTAATATAATAGATTGAGAGACTCTGTGAAGGAAATCTCATAATCATGAACTTACTGATGATGATTTCAATAGAAATCATAGACATGTACATGCTTTGATTTATCATTCAATTCCCAGAAGGATTGTCATAACTTTCACTTTCTTATCTTTCATTCATATTGTTGATTTTATATGTTGCCAAATTTATTATTGGCTATAATAGAAAATATGAGCACATATTTTATCAAAGTTCAAGGGACCAGTAATTTACACTGCCATCAAATAGGATCTTTAAATGATGATGAGATATGTGAACTATTCAACTATTACCACATGTAGTAAGTAGTTAGACAAGTAAAGCAAGATTCTACCACTTCAGCTGACATAAAACAGGACCAGTGTAATAAGACTTCTATAAGTACGTTCTGAATAAACAGACAAACTTGAACATGTCCAAATATTATACAGTTTACGTAACTACGACATCCATTACATAACTACATACAGACAGCTTTTGAAGTTTTTCATGTATCCCAAGAGAAGATGTGAACATGTGTTTAGAGTTACTCAGTCCAAGTACTGTCAATGTTTGATACCACACAAACTACCCTCACTTTAGGCCAGACAGCTGGTGGTTATATAAATAAAGATTTAGAGTTATTATTTTTGTCTTTACCTAGCGGCTGGTATATAATTATTCACACCACCACTGTAGATCAAACTGAAGTGTTTATTTACTTCATTCATTCATCAAGGCTTAAAGGATGATCAAGTCTAATAATCCGATAGATAATTCTATACTAACCATAGGTTTCCAGGTGTTTGAAGCAGGTTTTCACAACTCTCGGGACTTGGGGCGATGTCGTGTTGAGTGGTAATGGTGACTGGTGATGATGACTGGTTAGTGACAATGACAGGGCATCCAACAGACTGGTACTGTGCTTCCCACTTTCTGACTCTGACAGAGATTCTGTACTTATCGCTCGATTCTAAAGGAGTAAATCATTAATGCATATATGAAAGTTAAAAAATTCAGCTTGTAATTGACAGCCAGACAAAATTAATGATGACAAATGCACAGATGGAAGATGATATGTAGTACATCTATGTACATTAGATCTACCGGTACCATGAATGCTTGGAATCCTACCCAGATGCAATCACATAATTTAGACACTTTAAGAACTGTATGCACCGAGAGACCAAAGAGTATCCCGCTTTTTACCCTGAATTATGCATGAATTGCGGTGAGTCTAATCAAATCAAGTGTAGTTTCCCACCTGGAAATTCATTGAAACTAAGAGATATTTTGATAGCGATATCTATTATCATCTCTTCTAGGTTTGAAGAGGTAGGCACATCAGAATTTGATCAAAACAAAATTCAGGTGATTGAAAGTTAAGAGAATTGATGAATTAATGAAATTTAACGTAGCAGGTAGACATAAATATTTTGATAGCTGTGTCCACTCACCTTTGCCTGTTCACGATTTCCTGTTAGGTTCCCATTATGATTAATACTATCATATGAGTTGATTGATGAATTACTGGACTTCCTATAAATAATTGAATAATATAATACATTAAGTATCTGAGATATCTGGTGGTTCTACAGGTCAATATTAAAAACCAGTCACAGAGAATTAAACAAGATTTTTTATTCATTTAAATAGTACTTTCTTAATTTAGTTTTTATCCCCCCCCCCCCCACCCACACTTAGCATCCACCATCCCTTCAACACTGGAATCTGTTATGCAGTTTTATACAAATTTCCCAACAGTCATGCACATTAGGACCATACTATTTAAACTATAATGAATGTATGTTTACCTTTGGTGCGGAGAAAGGGGAGTTGCATCAGGTCGTGACAGCCTTCTTTTCTGTAACTCAATATCATTGGCAACACACTTGGACAAAGGTATACCAAAGACTAATCCCATTGGTCGGCAGTCTGTAATAGAGCATTTGAATGTATTGCAGATTTTCTGTACCCATGGTCAACAAAACTGGAATGGTTCAATTACACTGGTCTCTCACTATTACATGGACCATTATTGTGGGTCGACTTGGTATTATCAGAGGTTTAGTTAAGTTTTTTTTACAGCTTTTTCTACTTTGAGAGAGAAATCAACTAGTCCGGAAGAATCTAAGGTGTGATTTCTTGTCCGGAGCTGATTTAGGTCCTGCTTGTGTCTCAGATGGTAAAAGCAACTTTTAGGGATGGGCCACAAGTGAGCACTATTTAGTATTATGGCCACTTTGAGAATTAGATAAATTTTTAATGGAAAGTTATGAAATCTTTCATTTGAATTGACTGTTGATATATTATTCAGACATATACTTGCTCCAGGTGACCTTGACATTGAGTTTTGAGAAGTTTTTTGTTAGAAAAGATGGTCTAATTAACCTCAAGTTCATTGGGTACTGCATGGTAAATCTATTCTACATGCTCTTGTATTGGAATGGTAGAGAGTGACAGTTGATTAAGGAACATGATTGTAACCAACAGTGATGAATCATAGAAGTCTGAAGGAGGAGAGATGACATGAACAATGAAAGGTGATTGAGGCATTTTTCTCTCATTTGATTGAATCTCAAATGCCCTGACAGAATTTGAAACAAAAAAGTAAGTTAAATTTTCTTTGAATTCGGTTTTATTAGGAACAAAAACATGATATATGTATGAGCCTGTAAATTTGAAAAATATTATCTATATTAGCTATAATCTCTCAAAACCAGGGCAATTTTGTTGAATTCCATGAACACTGTGTGCAATGAATTAAAACAGGCATACGTAATCGCAAGCTGCCATAATACCAAGCCCACCCATACAAATACTGTGGAAATAACTCCATTGTTAGTTTTGGCAGTAAAGATGGCATTTGGCTAATATAATGTAGAAAGCTAGTGAACATGTATACTTTGGTCAGGTGATATGGACATAGCTGGGATCATCATTTAGACCACCTACATAATACGTCTCGGATCAAAATAAATAAATCTAGTCTAATACAAATGTCAGAAAATGACTGGAATTAGTAGTGTTGTATTTGATATATATACAACTATTGTATCTGATATATATACAAGTACAGGTGTGAACTGGTACATGTACCGGTACTTTAGTTTGTTGTGTACATGTGAAATAAAGCCTTCATGGTGGTCAGGTATAACATTTCCCACCTGCCACACCATGTCCATATGTTAAATATGAAGGAACAGTTGGTATGGGTGTCCGGATCTTTGCCCTAACATTTACCCTTTGGTATATGTATACTAGCTGGTCTATGAAATTATGAGCAGGACCACCAAGAAGAATTTTTAACTTCAAGTTTCTAATATTTATCTCATCACAATAAAATATGGGAAATGTTCAAAAATAATTTAATCTAATTTTAAGGGGTTCAATTTATTTAAAATAATGTATAGGTAGGGTGATTAATTTCTGCAACAGTAAGAAGAGAATTTGAACTTATTTTAAGAACAAATCTGATATCTCTCTCCAAATCCTCATCAATATTTATTGGCTTATCATCAGAACTGATTTTACCCAGAATATGGGAGTGATAATTTATTTGAAAGGTGTCCGTGATTAAATTACTGGAAAATTTAGCTTAATCATTACCTACTTTTAATTCCAATGTTGATCACAACTTCAGTTATACCCTCCTCAGGATATTTTCACCTTACATTAACTTCCTAATATTAAACCATGAAACTGCCAGGGTATTATGTGTGAAGCTGTACCAAGGTTATTAGGCTTTCTGAGAAGTTATGTACAAGGAGGTGAAGCATGTTAAAAGCTGTTGTAGGGTAGAATGTCAGCAGCCAAATGAAAGGCTTGCACACACTGTGTTTATAGTCTGCATTCTATCAACAGCCGGATAACTGCCTGCTAACAGCATTACATATTATCAAAGGGAGTTTGGATCTATGTCAGCTATAACTGGTGAACTCCCATGGAATGCACATTCTCCTCCCCCTTGACTTATGTTATTTAGTTCCTTAACTTTGTAACAAATGGATAATTTTCTCTCTAATTTCACCAGGATAGCTATTGGGGAAAACTAGATGTCACACACTAAAATTGAGGTCAATAGGCCTATACCATTCCCCCCAACCTCCCCGCAAAAAGACAAAATCAATGAAAACCATAATTTTTTGAGTGGCTATAGGAGAATCTGTCACATAGCAATAGTGAGGTCAAAAGGTCAAGGTTACTGTGACCTGACAGTTGGAAAAGATACGCTAGGTATCAAAATTCAGCTCGAAGGTCAAGATCACTCTGAGCCAAAAATCAGGAAATCGTTAAAAGCATTGTGATAGAACCCCAGTTCATGGGTGTGGATTGTCATCAAACTTCAGGAATGTCTCAAGATTTATGACACACAAACATATTGAGATCGTAAGGTCAAGGTTACTGTGGACCAATAAATAAACTGATTGAAAATCTAAATTTATTGTACATTGCAGTAAGGGAAGTAAGCATTGTTTTATTGTCAGTAAGATGAAGATGCCGCATTGCATGTCCATGTACTATTACATGTGGTACCGTATATGTAGCTCAGGAATGCTGTACCAGAAGCAGATATAGCTGCACATTGGAATGCCAAGCTCTGCAGTGATGCAAATATGGACCGTTATGGGAACCACAGATGTCAGTGATTGTGCAATGCACACCTTGTATATATCAGGCACATCAATTATTTCTCGATAGAATATGAGTACAGGATGTGTTCATTTAAACTCCAAATAACCCTGAAATTACCTACCATACACATATTAGTAGTTTTCCAGTACTTGTGAAGTTACATGCTTTACGATGAACTCACATGAACCATGTTGAAGTGGTGTTCACTATTTCCTGCATATGCAGAGTTCCTGCTACTGGTATGAGTTATAGGGCCTATACAATTTCTGCAGAATTTTGGTTCGAGTAAAAGTTATTTCTAGAGGATTTGAAAACATACAACAGGCATACGGTACCTAAGTATGTGATAAACTGATATGAGTGACTTTCAGCAAATATTCAATTATATCAGGATGGGGGTGCCTACTTGTGGCAGTCGGAGTCGTAATGCTACCATTGACAGTGCTGTCCTACTGAAGTATCATACATCCCACCCAGTCACATTATACTGACTCCGAGCAAACCACTGTCCTAGTTTTATCCGCTTAATGCTGAGAGTAAGCGAGGAAGCAACAAGTTCCATTTTTCAAGTCTTTGGTATAAGAAGACTGACCCTAGTACTGGTAACTCCTGCAATATAGTCATTAAGCTAGATTTAATTATGCCCCCCCTCTAACTAGAGGGGGGGCATATAGCGATCGCTTTGTCCGTCCGTCCATCTGTCCGCCTGTCCGTCTGTCCGTCCGAATTTCTTGTCCGAGCAATATCTCGGTTAATATTTGATGGACAGGATTGAAACTTGCATGGAATGTGGCTAGTGCCTCGTAGATGTGCAGCGTTGAGTTTTTTCCGAGTTCCGGTATAATTTTCAAGAGTTATGGCCCTTTTTCTGAAATCTCTGTGAATGGGACTTGTCCGGGCTGGATCTTGGTTAATATTGTATGGACAAGTATGAAATTTGCATGATATGTGGTCAGTGCCCCACAGTTGTGCAGCGTAAAGTTTCTTCACGTTTCGCTTATATTTTCAAGAGTTATGGCCCTTTGTTCCTGAATTCTTCGTGAATTGGGACTTGTCCGGGCTAGATCTCGGTTAATATTGTATGGACAATTATGAAATTTGCAGGATATGTTGTCAGTGCCCTGTAGTTGTGCAGCATGAAGTTTCTCCGCGTTTCACATATATTTTCAAGAGTTATGGCCCTTTTTTCTTCAAATTTGTGTGAATTGGGACTTGTCCGGGCTGGATCTCGGTTAATATTGTATGGACAATTATGAAATTTGCAGGATATGTGGTCAGTGCCCTGTAGTTGTGCAGCGTGAAGTTTCTCCACATTTCGCGTATATTTTCAACAGTTATGGCCCTTTTTTCTTCAAATCTTTGAGACTTGTAGGGCTGGATCTCGGTTAATATTGTATGGACAAGTATGAAATTTGCATGATATGTGGTCAGTGACCCATTGGTGTGCAGCGTGAAGTTTCTCTGCTTTCGGTTATATTTTCAAGAGTTATGGCCCTTTGTTTATCAAAACTAAAGTGAATGGGATATATTCATTTGTCCAGGCTGGATCTCAGTCCATAACCGATTTGGACCAGAAAAATGGCTATATTATATATTATCCTACATTCCAAAGCAGACAACATAGGTCCTGAAGTTAAAGTATGAAGTTGCCCCAAAAAGAGTGAATTGGGTGCAAAATTCAAAGTTCACTGATCGCTTCATAATTTCACCACAATATACTCCCAAGGAATGTAGGTCTCATAACCAGGTCACATTTTCGGATTTGGCGAAAGCCCTGGCGACCATCTTGCATCGAAACATCGTATTATCACTTGTTGGCTGATACTTGGAATATGTATTATGTGAGGCATGGCAAAAAAAGTGACAGAAACAGAATTTTTATAATTATCCAAATTAGGCCTCCACCAACTAATAAACAACAGAACAATGGCGGGGCAGTGTCGGATTAAAGCGGAAGGGGGGGCATACAATTGAGCAATCTCTGATTGCTTCCTTCCTGTGTTTTTAGAGGGATTTTTTCCCCCTTTATATAGTGTACACCTCGGACCTGTACCATTTCCCAGTAGTACACCTGTAACATCCCCCCCCCCCCCTTAGTGTAACCGGTACCTTTTCCTCCTTATTTCTCCACTTATATATTGTACATCTTTACATTTCCTACCTGATTTTGTGTACACCTGAACCTTTCCCCCTTATAAAAGTTTACCCAGTACCATACCTTTCCCCACTTATATAGTTTACACCTCTTAACCTTTTTCCCTTTCTATGGTGTAGGCCTACACCTTAACTTTTCACACTTATGCAGTGCACACCTGCACCTTTTCCTTCTTATATTTTGCACACCTGTCTTTCAACACATATTTCCAGGCTCATCGCCAGCTGTACCCAAACTTCGGCCAGTATATTAACCCTACTGTTTTGGTGAATCTTTGTGAGCAGGATGTCATAGTTTATTTTCTCAAGCTGAAAATATTCATGACAATTACACCCCTAATTTCAGTGAATATATTTCAGTAACAATTATATCAGATCAACCTCCTATCATAGACTACAGTGATCCTATTCTCACCTCGGGTATCTTTGTCCACCTGGTTTTCCTTCAGATTGTCTAGTAGACTACTCAGGTTGGCTGAGTGAGATTTCCTCTTCAACATCTTAAGCACCCGTTTAGCTCGTTTAACTTGAGTTGTTTCTGAAATAAAAAAAAAAAAACTGTTTTAGTTAGTTTAAACTTATCTTATTGTCTTATGAACAACGGGACTTTGGAACAAGTTTCAACATTGAACTTAAATAAATAAATTAAATAGATTGTTTTATACAGGATTGAAAAATGCAATGCACAAGCTTTACAACAGATTTCTAAAAACATATAATATAATCTAAATTTATATTAAATTTAGAGTACTTTAATAGTATTGTCTGGTTTTATAACAAAGCTTTAAGACATAAAGAGATGTAATATATAGTAGTAACTTTCCCATCTTTCCCTCAAATACGGAGTTACTATTGGAAAGTAAGGCCATTGTTACTTGATTGGTTGTTTAGCATGACCAGCCCTCATCTATATTTTGAGGGCAAATAATTAAAATAGATGCGGGATTTACATTTTCATGAGTAAACCTTACTCATTTTCTTCATATTCATATTCAATTGGTTTGCAATTTAATAATTAATAATCAATAATTATAGCATCTAGCATGTGCATTTAAAAAATTACGGTCATGCTAAACAACCAATCAAGTGACAATGGCCTAACTATAATTTTTATGTTAACTGATGTGAGGTGCACATGCACCATGAAAACTGAACTGTTATGTATACTCTATGTTGTGAAGATGTACATCACTAACTCTTATATACCTGGGGCTACCAGTTTAGTCAATTCTTTAGTAATTTCATAAATTTATTATGCCCAGGCTCTACCATGTCTTACATAATAAATACCTAAGACATATTTCCCTGGCCTAATAGCCTGCTTGGCTACACCTCATTAAACACACTAACAGTTAAGTAGGGGCTAATTCTGGAACAAGTTAAATAAGTCAAGTGAGTTTTTAGGGCAAATTTTTCTCCTGCAAGATTTAATCTTGGTCCAGATAGTGAATTTAGTCATACTTTAGGTCAACTTACGTATACTATGCTTTAATATGTTGAAGAACAATGGCAAGTTTCTGGTATAAGACAAAGGCAGATAACTCATGGTGACACTATAGTTTGATGTTTACTGTACATTTATACAAGCTTACTCCAGATGTGAGGATGAGCAGGTATATTCACTATGTTTGTTTAAGGAATTCAATATGCTGTAGTCTATAATGTCATTGGCAACATACTGATGGAAATAACTGGATGTTTATCTCTTTAGCATAGGTTTGTTAAATTGTATTCATATATCTGTTCATACACTCAATAGTGCTGGAAATCTTCACAAAGCAAAATCTTGATGTCTTTCTCAACATGCCACTTCCAGCTAATCAAAAAGAGCAAGCAAGCTCATTTACCCAATAAAATGACTCCTCCTTTCTCGCTCTTCCCTAAAAAAGTGGCAATGATTGACTACCTTCTTTTGGTGGGGAAAATTGAAAATTGGTGGCATCACTCTATTGAGCTGATTTGACTAAATTCGGCTGCACAAACACATGCACACATAATATGCAGTAATTCTGCCAAAATCAGTTGTTACAATCAATGGGGTTATCCAGCTGATGGCTAAGGGGAGCCAATCTTGTGACTGTTGGAACACCAGTGCCCTCTATATCATTGGAACACAATATACGGATATGACTATTCATCAATGGAAGTATTGTAATTCATTGAGATAGAGTACACTGGTGTTCCAGCAGTTACAATATTTGCTCCCCCCATCCATCAGCTGAATAACCTCACCAGTGAAGATGTATGTGTCTCAAAATGAACATAGCTAAGTAATGGTAATAAAAGTATAGCATGAGCTTGCAGGGTTTACCTATGTGAAAGTTCAGCTAAATTATTGATGTTAATAGTGATCCAGATTGCATAGGTATTTTAATGAATACAAAACTAGTTCTGGCATATATGCATTTTACTCTAGCTTATTCTGTTGCCAAAAATGAGAACAGATTCTAATAATGTATAACAGCTGGCTATGAAGCTGTAGAGAGTACAAGATCAACAGAGATTGTTTCTACTAAAGGATAAGATTCATTGGAATGTGTCTATTCTATTGTGCCAGTGATGTGTTACAAATATCTTTTCCAGCTGTCTGCCTCACTGATACAATGCATACTACCAAGCCCCAGGTTTTCTATTACAGAGTTCCTATTGTCAGTCTCCGGCTATATGAAAATCAAGTGGAACATTAACAGAAATAATAACACATATGATTACGTATCTCTATGGAAATACTATTCTGTGAATGGTTTGTCCAAATGTATATCAATTCATGCATAGATTAGCCACGAAACTATATATTACAGTACCCTATGCAATTGATATAGGATACCACGTGATCTCATTAACATATTTTCGATGATAAATGGATTTGATTGGCTGCTATAAAAGGCTGACACGTGATCTGGGAATGTGCGATGTAATGGGTCGATGTAATGCCACTACGGCGTAACTTGTTGAAATAAAACCAATAATTGTGTCGCTGCTGATATTTTAGCTGTTGAAACTCTCCAAGAGTGCGACAAACAGTGTTTCAAACCTCGAAATGACGTTCCGGTAGTTTTCGCTTGATGTATTTTCAAACCCAAAACGTGAAGTACATTTTCTCTTAGCGATATAATGTCGATGTTGAACTTCCTAATTATCATACTAGAATCCTTTAATTAAGAAACTATTATTATAGACAAGACAGTGATAAGCTTCTTACCCTTAGGAATATCCACAGGGCATCCCAAGTTCATACCCTGAAATTTTAATAAAGCTATTTTCTGCAGCGCCAGTCTTTCCTTCTCCGAGAGCTGCAGCAACGTGGTCCCTTTCAGTGTGACTCTCCGACCACTCATACTGCACCACGTGCATGACCCCTGCAAGGAGAGTAAAGCATAGGTGAATCACCCGGAAAGCGAGTCGACTTCAATTTAATACTTTGCAAGTTCCAACCAACCTTGAATGATTGAAACATCATGGACTGCTAAAATGATGTACCTGTCAACATTTGCTCACTAAAGAAAATAATCAAAAAACATAGTTATACTGTAGTTCCGGAATTCCAGACGCTAGCAGGGATCTTGGAAAAGCTGGGACATTTTAAAACCGCCCAAGCCAAAAGTATCAACAACAGACCTCTTTAATACCAATCTATAGGCAAACCAAGATAGTATATCAGTTTATTTATCTCAGTTTACTGAGATAGTCTGAAATATTTGCTTAACGAAAAGTAGATGTCACTTTCAAAGAGAATAATATACACCAAAAACCGTAGTTGTATTCTGATATCGCTGCAAATCAAATTGAAATAAGTTCCGTCGGTATACCTATACCGTTGTTGTATTAAAAAAATAACTGTTATGAAAAAGGTAATTTGCGTTGGATACATCTCGTGAGGATTCACCACCAATTGGTTTTTAGATGTAAAGGGAAGAATGTTGCAGGAAACAATGTCTCTTTTCATATGTTTCTGAGACAGATGAATACTTAATGTACCGTACATGGTTTCTCGTCGGACAAAATATGTCTTACAAGATGTACAAATCAGGGAAGAATGTGTTAGCTAGGTTATTTGATATAATTATAACATTTTACACCGGCACTAGATGTTTAAACTTATCCCGGAAATCGCGTAACACCTTTATGCACACTGAACAGGTCTGCTGTAACCACAGGGAAACTGTTTATGTACCGGTACTGTTATTTATAAAATGTGGACGGCTAGTACTTACAGAACGTGATAACGAGTTATGGGAATGATGTTAGTACTTACAGAACGTGATACGAGTTATGGGAATGATGTTGATAGCGTACTTATCATCTGATGTAAAACTTGAAGATAAGTGAGCGTCGCGTGATGGGGCTGGCAACGAAACTAGGTTTCTCATCGGATGCATACAAAATTAACTTCCCTATTCCCTTGATTATTATGGGGTGGCCACCTTTTGGCGGGGATGGCCAAGCATAATTTTCTACCGGTCATTTTGGGTAACCTTCCATCAATTATGAGGTGAACACCTGTAACTGATTCTCTCACACAAATAAAACGCACCATTTCGTGTGTCTTTCCACTGCTTATAGTTTTTGTTTTCTATCGGCCAATGGGTCTTTTTACCGACACAAAGGGTTTGAATCTGGATTAGCCGGCATATTATTACCGGTGAACCAGTCAAGTAGTGAACATCATCATTGTGTTGAGAAGTATACGCAGATCAGGGCGTACATAGGACAGTATTGTCGTCTGTGTTATATCTTCGTTGATAAAATAGAATATATCGTTTATCTTATCTATTAAACAAATTTCCTGTGTCATGTATACGATATAGTAATTCAGGCAGCATTATATATGTGGTGAATTAGAGTTAATATATACAAAACTCACTGACCCGTAATAAAATGTACCTGTAAAGTTATTAATATGATAATTAATGATTAGGGAGAAATGTGACTAGAATGGATGCCGACCTTGAATATCGAGCCCACCGCTAACGCTAGCATTGGCTACCAATGGTCTGACTGCACCAGATCATAAATCAAAACGTTGACGCAGCGAAGATGATCCACTCACAAAACGGTCCCATGTCTACAACCATATTTTTGCAGTTCAGCCAGAAAAAGGTGATAGCTATATCACCTTAAATAAGGCGATGAGTTAGAACCATCGCCCTAATGTTTGCAAATTTTAGGCTATCATCTTTAGGCTGATGAGGTGATGATCCTGAATTTACACTCGGTGCCCCTCACCCGACCTCAACACCTCTACAGGGTGATGTGGTGCACTGAGACCATCGCTCTTTTTTCATCAAGGGCGATGACCAGGCATAATCACCATAAAAGTTGATGACATAATACCATTTTTACCCTTATTAGCCTTGGGTATTGTCATCATTGTCAAATTATCTCAACTTTATCATCAATTGCTTTTTTACCACCTATCTCAACAATGATAAGGCCAAGGCGCAAGGAACTTACACCAGACACGCATCTGGTCATGGGCTACTGCTAAAATTGGCTTTGTGGTATGGTCATCATGTATGTATGTCCGTCTACCTGTTATGTTGTTACCGCCGTGTCCCAAGAATGACTGCCTAGAAGCCTCAAACAAGTGTTTGATTGGTGAACATCATCACAAATCATCACCAATTGCTCTCCCTTAAACAGGACTCCATTCAAATACACTCAGTCGAGGGGTTCTCAGTGCTATGCACGGTTCATGTTCTGACTGTGTTGGCTTTACAGTTTCTAAGGTATAGTATGACTGACAACTGAAGTCTTCTGCCTCATATCGATATGTATTTCTGATTTATTTGTTCTTCATTTAGAATGAAGTATAGAACAAAAATAAAATTCAGAAATATAGTAAACGTTTAGATGCGATTTAGAAAGTGAATTATTAAAGATATTAATTTCTCATTAAAGCGCATGCAGATATGGATAGTGATTAAGATAGCGATTAGGTATACTCGGACAATGGCGGGTTCTATAATTTCCCGCTCTGAAGTCTGTGCTTTACTGATAGAGATCAGGTATCCTAAAAATAATTCAATTTTGGAACATTCGATTGTGCGAACAAATGGAATTGATTGACAGATTCCAAATGCCAATGTTTGTGTCGTGATTGCTGTGTCAATGAGGAACGTTGTGATTGCTGTGTCAATGAGGAACGTTGTGATTGCTGTGTCAATGAGGAACGTTGTGATTGCTGTGTCAATGAGGAACGTTGTGATTGCTGTGTCAATGAGGAACGTTGTGATTGCTGTGTCAATGAGGAACGTTGTGATTGCTGTGTCAATGAGGGACGTTGTGATTGCTGTGTCAATGAGGGACGTTGTGATTGCTGTGTCAATGAGGAACGTTGTGATTGCTGTGTCAATGAGGAACGTTGTGATTGCTGTGTCAATGAGGAACGTTGTGATTGCTGTGTCAATGAGGAACGTTGTGATTGCTGTGTCAATGAGGAACGTTGTGATTGCTGTGTCAATGAGGGACGTTGTGATTGCTGTGTCAATGAGGAACGTTGTGATTGCTGTGTCAATGAGGACGTTGTGATTGCTGTGTCAATGAGGAACGTTGTGATTGCTGTGTCAATGAGGAACGTTGTGATTGCTGTGTCAATGAGGAACGTTGTGATTGCTGTGTCAATGAGGAACGTTGTGATTGCTGTGTCAATGAGGAACGTTGTGATTGCTGTGTCAATGAGGGACGTTGTGATTGCTGTGTCAATGAGGAACGTTGTGATTGCTGTGTCAATGAGGAACGTTGTGATTGCTGTGTCAATGAGGGGCGTTGTGATTGCTGTGTCAATGAGGAACGTTGTGATTGCTGTGTCAATGAGGGACGTTGTGATTGCTGTGTCAATGAGGAACGTTGTGATTGCTGTGTCAATGAGGGACGTTGTGATTGCTGTGTCAATGAGGAACGTTGTGATTGCTGTGTCAATGAGGGACGTTGTGATTGCTGTGTCAATGAGGAACGTTGCGCAGAAGGTCATTTAGATAGGGTCTCCTTTGAAGTCCGTCAATACACGTGTATATATATAAGTCCCCATCAATGTTTATCTTAATACAGGAGTTAGAAGGTCAGTTGATAATTTGAATTACCAAACCATGGACCAAATTGTGTATTCATCGTGAAGTGACCCGTAAACATTAAAGTTATAATCTGAGTACATCGCATAAATTAGTAACGCGTGTGTACAGAATTAATGACTTGTCACCAGCAAGACAAACGACTGTGAATCTACTGCAAGGTGAATCTAATGAATTAGCTTTTACACAGTTTTCCCGATGTTTAGATTTAAATCTATGTTTTGGAAAATAGGCTTTCACCAAGCGTTTCGTATAAAACAATATAATGGTAGAAAATAACCATTACCGCAAGATTCTAATTCTGTTGAGTTGAATTTCCATGGGATAATATGGTTTATATCAACTGTCTACATCATTGTTCCTTATATATTCGGTCCCAGCTTACATACTCGCCTTTTGCGTGAGATACAATACAAGCGGTCATTGTTATTTCAATAAGATAGAGTATCAATTAATTATACCGCCCGGAAAACTACAGGTATATGACGAACAAGAACATCTGTTTAACAAACTGAAGTAATTAGGTCAGCCCGACTCGAGCGTGACTAATGAATGAATGTAAATGAAAAAAACCCGTAAAAACTGCGAATAGCGAAGGTTTACTTATACCTAGATATATAAACTAGTAGGTCAGTAGAAATGCATGAATATACATTTTGATGTGACCTTTTAAGGACATACAATGTGTGAAGCCAGTTAATTAGTCCAATAAATTAGTTTGAAGATGACAGGATTACCTGTCTGTATGCAGGTCGTTTGTCGGAAGGACATAATACAGTTTCGATATGGGATATACAGCGTGATACATTCCTAACTCATTATGCAGAATATTTTCATGGATTTCGGGGATCTAAAGTTCTGGTATTCACTCGCATACCGAAGGAGTTAGTGAATTGTTCAATCAATAGGTATATATTGATGTCACTCAACATTTGCCAGGATTATTCTCTTTAGCGATTAACCCCATTTATGAGGAATGTTGTTGTTTTCTATAAAATACAGAATATAACAATTGAAAACAGCGTCATCGACGTAACCCGCTTTTCTTATAGACTTCATATATAGATCATGTACACTGCAAATTCTCATTTGGCAAGTCCATGGAAAACTACCGGCATGTATACTGTCTTGAAAACGACGTCATCGACTTAACCTGATTGATTATGAGCTGTTTAACCTTGTTCCTTGCCTATTATATACCCAGAAAATTACAATATACCGTATATCCACTTGTAAATCCGCGATATTGTTTGTGAATAATATTCGATATCAATTGAGGCAATGAGATACATTCGGAGGTCACAAACTCCTTATAACGAGATACATTGCCAATACAATGAAGCACGGACTGCTGACGGAATACAAAATCGTTATAATGAGACACAAACTCGTTCTAACGAGATGCAGTCATTTTAAGAAGCAAATTTGTATATTGTAAGTTATACACTGCATCGAGATAAAAGTTGGTAAAAGACTCAAACTCGTCAAAACGACATACACCTCATATAACTATATAAGATAAAACAGTGAAAAGCACCGAGAACTCCTCGGCTTTGGAGGTAATTATGTATGGCCATTGTTGATTGATTTTCAATTTTGCTTTGTGACCAGATTAATGCTGTGTTCAGTAAGTTTGGTGCTCCAAGGCATAGTCATTGTTGAGATATGGTGGTAACTAGGAAATGTAGATGGACGTATCGAGATACAAACTCATGAAGTAATAAAGCCGGTTTGAAGACATATCATCTTTCCAATTCGCGTTCAAACAACCAACAGAATTATGATTTCCAATCTTATTCAGTGCGAATCACGAAACTGTTTGCTATTCAACCATGTAATGGACATGCCAACGGAGCTTCGAACAGACCATCCATCAATGAAGAAAGTATTTGATGTAGAGAAGTGTTATCAGACGTATCACATATTGATACCAGATGTATGACAATTGACCTAGAGGGCATAAATACGTGAGTTTGTTGGTATTCTCCAATGGAGATATGTTCAAACGTCTTATCTGCAATATCAATATTACAGATGGCCCGAATTCCAAAGAAGACAATTGTAATTGCATGCATGCCCGTTCGGCACTCGATTATTCACTCACAGTTTTACAATTGACGTATATATACGCTAATGAGAATTTTGTACATTTGAAAAGAAACAAAATGGATCTTTTTATACTGATGTCGATTGGTAGTACGACTATTTGACATAATTTGTATAACTCCTCCTAGACGGCAGTATTCCGAGGCGTCCCAGTCGTATACATATGCCTCCTGGTAGCATTTAATGTGTGTGGGCGAAACAATTGCAAATAAATTTTAGAGAAGAACGCCGTACCTTACTGGCCATTGAGGAGGAAACAGAATACCATAACTTACTGGGCATGATAGACGATGATACAGAACACATATACCTTAACAGAACACTGACGTTCTTGACCTTACTGGTCAATACCACTGAGGAAAACGCTTTGAGAAAGAACACTTTGCCTTACTGGTCATTGAGGACATACGCAACAAACGCCCGTGCATGCCCAACCCCATCCCTTTGAAACGGTGTTTCCTAGAATTTGAACTTGATAAAAAAGGTCAAGGTCGGTCAGCTTTACTAAGCTTCTAATTAATCACCAGCTACATATGCACTGTAGCGTAACCATGATTCCTCGAGATACTGCAACTAGAATTCGACCTTGATAAAATAGGCCAAGGTCAATCAAATTGGAAAGGCCTCAAATCAATCACCAGTGGCATATGTAGTATGAATTTAGAAAGCCTAGATGTAATACTTCTAAAGTTATCACCAATACTCAAAATTCACCGAAATAAAATAGGTCAAGGACAGTCATCTTTACTAGGCTTCTGACCCATCGTAAATGGCATATGTTTTACGACTTTAGAAAGCCTGGCTATAATTCTTCAAAAGTTTATGGTGTTAACAAGAGAGAAGGACAGACAGACGGACGGACAGACCATGTAGACAACAACCGACGACCAATCTTGGCAGAAGGGTTAAGTCAATAGGCTTATACTTCTTTGCCATCACAATCCACATCGAGCCTGATATATTGTACTTAAAGCGTAAACATATAACAATGTTCAATGATTTTCAATCAAAGTGAACTTGACCTTTGATCTCAGAATGAATGGAGCCCATTGATAAGGTATGTCCAAAGTTTGATGCCAATCCACGACATAAAACTAGAAAGCAAGGACAAGCAAAAGTTAACAGACGAACAGTCAGACGGACGAAAATCGTGATCGTAATGAGAACACCATGCCTTACTGGTCATTAACGAGAAAACAGAACACCATACCTTAATGGTCATTGAGGTAACACGCTGCCTTAGTAGTCATTGAAAGTCGACACCGTTTTTGAGCGATATGAAAATTGGGAAATTGCAACTTGCATATCATCTTTAAGTTGTGCGTATACGAGATCCGGTTCCACGGAGAAAATTATTGAAACTTATCGCTCGTGTGCTTTTGAAAAAGGTTAAGTCCCTAATCGTGAGTGGCCGAGACATCATGTCTATCAAGTCAGACCCGTCCCCTCTGGCACCGTATCGTCAATCATTACGGTCAAACAAAACCCTTCCCAGTGTCGACTCAAACCAATACTACCGTACCATACAATCCACCCGAAACAGTGTGCGTTACCGTATATATAGGTATATAATATTCAAATATTCAATATTCCTGCATCTTCTTTGAAACAGTTCAGTTCTGTAGACTACTGAAATCGTTATCTTGATTGAATCAGGTTTTGTGGTCTGTAGGTTATTTTAATGGCGAAAAGGTGTATGTGTTAATGTTTTCCTCCATGACATTCTTCAACTGCAGTCCAAACAATAAACCAGGGTACGGAATATTTCCTGGAAATTGTAGCAGCCAACATACATAATGATGCAATGGAAAACAGCTAAAGATTAAACTTCATTCCATTATTAATCTTATTAGTTTCCTTGGCATTAGTGATTAAGTATAACACCCCGAGGCAGTCACAGTCCATACTTTTATATTCTTACAAACCCCGTGGGTATATTCCAGTGTTATTGACAGTTTGATTGGATGCGTCTACAACTGAATGACTCATTCCATTTGTTTGTTTGTACCTCCGTATTGTTATCTGGTTTCGCTGAATGTATTCCGCATTGTGTTTTTTTTTCAACTTTGGCATTAGTGAGAATTGACGCTCAGTATGGACTTGTTTATATTTCAGTTTAACAGCTGAAAACATGTCTATTTTAAGTCGTGTCACGAGAATTGTATTTCGGACAGACAACACTTACTTCCCATGTCCTCAACGAGGTCAATTTTGAGTAGAAGTTATTGAAAAGTCTTTGTACAATAAACTACATTTCTGTGAAGAGCATTTTAGAGGACAAGTACGTGTCAATATGTCAAGGTGACATGTGAATCATGAAACAAGTGGGTGGACATCTTGGAGAATCAATGTAAACCTAATTCGATACAGATCTCTAGTGGATAAACCGTGAATAAAGCAAAAGTCACAGGTATATATTATATCTGTGACTGTTATGCGGTCCTGATTAGAACCATACACAGGGAGTATTACATGTAGGCTTGAAATCAAGGAATTCAAAACGGTGTAATTTATACGGTACACGTCTGACAAATATTATCCTATATCCTATCCTATATCCTATATCCTATCCTGCACATTACTTATCTTCATACTGCGGTTAATTTTGAGAGTATTACTAAAATCGCATCGCATATGATCGAACAAGGCAGGCTGTTGAATAAACTCGGTCATGTCCAGGGAAGCCGCGGGGGATTGCAAAGGAATAAAATCTCGTCCGAAACAGCAGGTTTGTATAAACGCATAACACTCTTAATTGCATAGATTCTCGTGGATTCAGTTAGGGTATGCATTAGCCCGAAAACATCGGCTAAGGAGTCTATTGTTTTCTTTTTTGGTGGTAGTTGCTGACCCCTTAGCCCGAATCACTTATACAGACCGAAAAGGAAAAAAATAAATAAGACGTCAGTCGCTCGAGATCAACTGCACACGGCGTGGGGAATAATATGATTTGGCATCTCCAGCACTATGACAACCACCTAATGACTCCTTTAATTAGATGGAATCTGCCATCAAACACGGGTTTTGTCAACAAAACCGTTGTGTTTCTTTCTCCATAGTTTACAGGGACATGCGCAGAATGGGATTGACCTTTTGATTCACCTCATCAAGAAATGGATCCATGTTGGTTTTAAACCAATAGCGACGTGTGTTTATTCACGTGATCAGAAAGGTCACGAGATCAAAATAGCGAAGGTCATATTCTCACAAGATGTCAGAAAGGCGCGAAAACGTTAAAATCAATGGAGGTTTTTTCTCACACATTTGATCACATTTTGTCCGCATCAAAACAGTCGTGATAAATGGTACATGGACAAAGAAGCTCAGGTCGGTCAAACTGTATCAAATTGGCATATTTTATCTCTCCCGTTTCGTCAGCGAAAAGGCGCTTTTCGCGACATCAGTTTTTATCGCGAAAATTTAACCTACCCTCGATCTAGGCTGTGATAGGAATGCCACGCCCCCTTACCTACATTCACCTATCACAGCCCGAGTTTCTGGGTTAGGGTATGCATATAAGCAGAACCTGCTGTATTCCTCCAGCGTGAATGTCGAATCCTCGCACGGATTTAGAACCCAAAATAATAGTTCCCATTGAACGACTGCACGAGGTTAACTTATACAGAATTCATAAAGCAGGATATGGTCTTCGGCAGAGATAAATAATTACAAAAAGAGGGTCCTTGAGTTTCACATGATCGTCCATGGACTATAATTAGTAAAGACATTAATCACCGGGCTATGATCGTACCAGCTTTGTGGCTCATCTATCTCCATCTAAATCTATTAAGCACATTTCAGATAATTTTCACCTGTCATTAATTATCCCGCATACCTTTCCGAGTCACAGTTACATGTTTGTGACTCCGCTTGCTCTAGTTTGGATCCACGAAGGTAGAGAACTAGGATGATAGTTGTTTATAAACAGATCATATATCGGCAAAGACTTCCCAATACTGATCACAACGCACACGTGTGCTGCTGCACGCTTAACCGTCTGATGCCTCGATTACGAATACTATTAGCTGCAAACTATACATTTTCTATATTAGAGAACTTCATTATACAGACAATTAAGGAATACGGCCATTGAAACAATTCTCTGTTTATTGTCTAGTTTTCTTTAGAGTCGACATGAATTCATGAAAACTCAGAAAAAAAATAATACGCTTCAGAAATTATGAAACTAACTACAATCTACTGTTTGCTTCCTTATCAAGTATATACTGTGCCTGATCTATATATCAGTGTGAGGATCTCGGTTCCATATAGGCCTATATCATAATGTATACCTGGGAATTTTATTAACTTGTAAAGCAGATATCACTGAATAACAATGCCACCTTAAACAATGGCCATGAAATCTTCTCACGTTCGGTGATTGTATAGTGCTCTGAGGAAGCCTGAGAACATTTATATCTTCTAGCGCCGTCATGTGCGGTCGTGAATATACCTATGATAACAGGTTAGCGTCTTTCCACATGCGTTTGTAAAGTTGTGGGAATTTCGTGGTCGGAGTGACCTTTAGGGCATGCGAGATCGATACCTGGTAAATATCCTCCCCCAGGGCTAACTTTACTCACTGTGTTTATTCTAACTGCAGATCACGATGTGGTATCGTCACGCCTGCAGAGGAAGTGATTCATCATGGCATAAAATCATCACCACAGCTTACACCGTCATTCAAACCATCATATTTCAAATTATCTACCTATTAAATCCGCATTCTGCGAAACTATACGGATACATTGAACTTCCGCCAGTTAGCGCAGTATCAATGTAAACGATTACAACATTATCAAAAAATAAGACATTAAGGTGCAGGAATGGTTATTATTGTCTCGCATGCTATTTAGCAGATCTGCTACTTCGCAAATAATTTCTAAAATCAGTGATATTTAGAAAGGGGTGTGCTACTTTGAAGATAATTTCTAGGATTACTGCTAGTTAGCACTTTGACTTGCCTGTTCCCAAATGAAATATATTGTATAATTAGCACAATTGCTAAATATTCAATATTTCTTTCTAAATTGCAGCCAGAAGAAATATTCAATATTCATGATAACTCGCAAACGCAAATTGTCGGACTGCCTCTCCCGAAAGAAAATATATTGTATAATTAGCACAAATGCTAAATATTGAATATTTCTTCTAAATTGCATCCATGATAAATATTGAATATTTCTTCTAAATCGCAGCTCCAAATTGTCCGATTGCCTCTCCTTAACGAAAATATATTGTATAATTAGCACAAATGCTACATATTTTCAATATTGCAAGGACTGGTGATTAAGGAGGTTTAAGGCAGTCCTACCCCTTATTTGCTGGTCTGTGCAACTCCACTGACAATAACAGGGATTATTCTATCGTTCTTCCTGGTTAAACAACGCGCATGCGCTGTTATGTAAGTTTTAAGACAGTCGCAAGTACATTTTCATTTGTGGTCTGTGCAACTCCACTCAGACAATAACAGATTATTCTATCGTTCTTCCTGGTTAAACAACGCGCATGTGCTGGTATATAGACTGTTTAACCCTATCTGGCCTGGGCTTTTGGGGACCTGTCGTGGCCTACGGCGGGGGGGGGGGCGGAATGGACCCCCTAATTATTTTTCTGACCCCTTGAGCTAGGGGGCTGAAACTTACCACACTATATCCTTGGGTCAAGCTCTACCACAAAATGTAAAAAAATCCAAGATGGCGACTTGATGACGTCACAGTGACGTCATTTTATAGTAGATTATAAAAGTGCTAAATATTGAATATATTGTCTTTCCCAGACGCCAGCTACATATTTAAGTGCGAATCTTTTCTAATTATATGATATTATAAAGGTGCTAAATATTGAATATATTGTCTATTCCCAGACGCCAGATAGATACTTAACTGCGAATCTCTTCTAACTATATGATATTATCAAAGTGCTCAATATTGAATATATTGTCTTTCCCAGACGCCAGCTACATATTTAACTGCGAATGTTTTCTAATTATATGATATTATCAAAGTGCTAAATATTGAATATATTGTCTTTCCCAGACGCCAGCTACATATTTAACTGCGAATCTTTTCTAATTATATGATATTATAAAGGTGCTAAATATTGAATATATTGTCTTTTCCCAGACGCCAGATAGATACTTAACTGCGAATCTCTTCTAATTAGATGATATTATCAAAGTGCTAAATATTCAATATATTGTCTGCTCTCAAACGTCACCTACATATTTAAATGCGAATATATTCTAATTAGATGATATTATAAAGGTGCTAAATATTGAATATATTGTCCTTTCTCCGACACGGTGTTACAGATATTTTGATGCGAATCTCTTCTAATTATATTAGATTATAAAAGTGCTAAATATTGGATATATTATCTTTTCTCCGAAAAGGGTCTTGTGGATATTTAACTGCGAATCTCTTCTAATTATATGATATTATCAAAGTGCTAAATATTGAATATATTGTCTTTCCCAGACGCCAGATAGATACTTAACTGCGAATCTTTTCTAATTATATGATATTATCAAAGTGCTAAATATTCAATATATTGTCTGCTCTCAAACGTCACCTATATATTAAAATGCGAATATATTCTAATTAGATGATAATATAGAGGTGCTAAATATTGAATATATTGTCCCTTCTCCGACACGGTGTTACAGATATTTTGATGCGAATCTCTTCTAATTATAGTAGATTATAAAAGTGCTAAATATCGAATATATTGTCTTTTCTCAGAAAAGGGTCTTGTGGATATTTAACTGCGAATCTCTTCTATTTAGTATAGATTATAAAAGTGCTAAATATTGAATATATTGTCTTTTCCCAGATGCCAGCTACATATTTGGGTGCGACTCTTTTCTAATTATATGATATTATAAAGGTGCTAAATATTGAATATATTGTCTTTTCCCAGACGCCAGATAGATACTTAACTGCGAATCTCTTCTAATTAGATGATATTATCAAAGTGCTAAATATTCAATATATTGTCTGTTCTCAGACGTCAGCTACATATTTATGTGCGAATCTATTCTAATTAGATAATATTATAAAGGTGCTAAATATCGAATATATTGTCCTTTCTCCGACACGGTGTTACATATATTTTAATGCGAATCTCTTCTAATTATAGTAGATTATAAAAGTGCTAAATATTGAATATATTGTCTTTTCTCTGAAAAGACTCTTGTGGATATTTAACTGCGAATCTCTTCTATTTAGTATAGATTATAAAAAGTGCTAAATATTGAATATATTGTCTTTCCCAGACGCCAGCTACATATTTAAGTGCGAGTCTTTTCTAATTATATATTATAAAGGTGCTAAATATTGAATATATTGTCTTTTCTCAGACGCCAGATATAGATACTTAACTGCGAATCTCTTCTAATTAGATGATATTATCAAAGTGCTAAATATTCAATATATTGTCTGTTCTCAGACGTCAGCTACATATTTATGTGCGAATCTATTCTAATTAGATAATATTATAAAGGTGCTAAATAATGAATATATTGTCCTTTCTCCGACACGGTGTTACAGATATTTAAATAAGTGCTAAATATTAAATATAGATGATATTAAAGTAACCCACTTTTCTGCCCACTGCGGAGTTTAGCAAAACTATCTGCACAATATTGCCAAGTATGCTATATAGCACCATGTTAAAGCATAGGAAATTTGAAAAGTATCTAAAAAAAAGCCAATCCTGCACCTAACTCAAATAAGACGGCATGAAATCTGTATAATTTTAGCGGTCACATTCTCTACTTGATTTAGGAATAACCCAATCCATTATGAATCAAACGACATATATTATGCAATTTCCGATATCGGAAATTCGGGGACAATTCCCGATATCGGAAATTCAATTCCCGTTATCGGAATTGTCACTGAATTTCCGATATCGGAAATTGCAACTCTAGGGTGCACTCCACACTTGCCACGGTTTCGCACAAAGTGGCCCCTCCCTAATTTTATAATAAGGTCGCCCGATTTTGACAGCAAGGTAATTCTTCTTACCTTTCTACTAACTGCTTGTTGATCGCACCAACTCGCCACTAATTAATTAATCGTGTCCGGAATTGAATATCTGGCGGACCAAAATCCGCACTTTTTCGGGAAGCGAAAATGATGATTCCTTTATGGCGATAAAATTTTACAAATACGAAGCTGCGCATCAGAAAACCCCTCGGCTCTGGGCTCCAGCCATTCATAATATTCAATTTGAACCAAGATGTAATGTCAGGAACACCAAGCACTCAAGTGACAAATATACAACAGATTATCAAAAATTTTACAATATGATATGGCCCCTAAAGTTTCCGTCCAATCAGAGAAACCGGTATTCATTACATATGTCTCTTGATGCATCGATGATTTATACCAAATTATACAATAAGCATTTGAACAGTATCAGATATAGAGATCATTAATGATTTTGCATAAATTGAAGCTGGCCGCCCATCCTTCTCACCATTCGGAGGAACTAATATGGTTATTCATTCATGCAAGTCTCTTGATACATCGATGCTGTATACCAAGTTTCGTATAGAACACTTAAACGGTATCAGAGCTACACATCATTAAAGATTTTGCATAAATTAAAGATGGCCGCCAAGATTTCCGCCCAATCAGAGAAACCAGATCTGTCATTTATTGTAAGTCTCTTGATGCATCGATGATGTATACCAAATTTTACATCGAGCACTTGAACAGTATAGAGATCATCAATGATTTTGCATAAATTAAAGATGGCCACCAATCCTTCCCGCCACTCAGAGGAACTGATGTGATTATTCATTGCAAGTCTCTTGATACATCGATGCTGTGTAGCAAGTTTCGTATAGAACACTTAAATGATATCCGAGATATACATCATTAAAGATTTGGCATAAATTTAAGATGGCCGCCAAGATTTCCACCGAATCAGGGAAACTGGTTTGGTTATTCCTTTGAACTTTCTTGATGCATCGATGATCTATGCCAAGTTTCACACTGAACAGTGATATGGTACCCGAGATACACAAGATTAATGGTTTCGCATAAATTAAAGATGACCGCCAAAGATTCAATAGGGTTCTGGGTCACAAGCATATGGATATGCACTGCAAGTTTGGTGTGCCTAGGGTAAGTCGTTCTAAAGATATCATGGTAACGAGAAAGCTGTGACAGTTTCGCATTAATTAAAGATGGCCGCCAAAGTTTCCAACCAATCGGGTCCAAATTTAATAGGGTTCTGGGTCACGAGCATATGGATGGGCCCTGCAAGTTTGGTGTGTGCCTAGGTTAAGTCGTTCTTAAGATATCTTGGTAACGAGAAAGGTGTGACGGACAGACGGACGTACATGACGACGACAATACCCTTCGGTCAAATTTTGGCCGAGGGGTAAAAACGAGTAAGTCGACCCCCTGTTTTTTTCGCCATTTTAAATTGTCCTTTGGGCGGGAAACACTTTAACATACATAACTAGAGCCTATGGGCTTTAACGAGATCTGGTAGCTGGGTTATTAGGGGGGTAAGTTTGTAATGAAACAAACGCACACTTATATATTTCATTTCAAGTTAGGCACAGGTGGCACCAGGCACGAATGTATGTGGCTAAAACGCAATCACAAGTTACATCCTGTGACAAGGCATCTGAAGGGCCGTTCGCGCCATAAACGCATCCTTTAAACGTTTTAACTTCTTAAACGTTTGAAAATTGTAAAGCTTTTAAAAGTTTAAAACGTTTAAACTTGAAACAACCAATCAGATGTTATGAACTGACATTTTCCTGTTAAAAAGCAAACGTTTCCAGTTGTAAATTCGCGACTTCAGACGTTTCCTGTCAAAAGAAAAATTCGGTCTTTTAGAGGGTTTCCGGTTAAAAGGATAACGTTTCCGGTTGTGATCGTCCAATCAGATTTTTTATTTGGGCCGCGTGTATTCCAACATCTACACCAACACGTGCAAATCTCAACTGGCAAACGTTTCCGGTTTGTAGTGTATTTTAACCAATGAAAACCGTTCTTACAAATTAGGTTTTGGAGAATATCTTTGGCACCGGGACAATCTGCGCAGGACATGATGCACGGTGGGCATGAGGAATACAATATGCGCGAATATTTGTAAGGGTTATTTTGATTGGTTCAAACAGACTACATAGCGGAAACGTTTTGCCAGTGGACACGTGTTGATGTTGAGGTTAGAACATACGCGGCAGTAATAAAAAAATATGACTGGACGATCACAACCGATAACGATTTCCCTTAAACCGGAAACGTTTAAAAGTCTCGAATATTACTACTGGAAACGTTTGCCTTTTGACAGGAAACGTCTAAAGTATTGCACGTTACAACAGCAAACGTTATTGGACAGGAAAGGTCTTCCAAATGTCAATTCATGACATCTGATTGGTTGGTGCAAGTTAAACGTTTAAATCTATTAAACGTTTGGATTTATGGCGCGAACGGCCCTTCTTAAAAGTAACGGCATAATGAAGTTGAACATACCAAAGAAAGGCAGTCCTAGGATAAAAGTAACTCCGAAAATGGAAGCCGAAATATAGAATATTATATCACAATGACTTCCATTTTAGGAGTTACTTTTATCGTAGTTTATGTGAAATTGATCTGTGGGAACAATGAAAGGTAGTCCTATAATGAGGGAAGTTGCACACGTTACGCTAACCATGTGTTACCCAATTAATTTCCGTCCAATTAGACACTACAGTAGGTGCTCATCCAATCTTGACTCAACCAAAATAGCTGAATTTTGCTCTTTATCTTGATACATAATTCCTCCAATACGTCAGTTCGGGATTCCAGATGAATACCATGACCACCATGTTAATTTAACCAGCATAAAGAAAGCAATATGATACCTTCTTTAACATGGTATTGTTGGTGTTGCGTTGAAACTGCAAACTGACCTGTTGAGAATTCGATGGAAAAAGGGGCCAGTGGAATGAAGTCTAGGCCTAAATACACACAGGGGATTTAGGTCAGTTTGTACAGAACATACATGTACCTAGGGGTAAATAAGAGAGATTATACCTAGGGGTAAATAGAGATTGATTTAGTGTTATGAGTGAGAAGGGCTGGACATCAAGGTTGATGATGGTTATGTCACAAGTTAGGATAAGACAAGACATGTATTACACTTTCTGGATATCCCACAGGTTGACTGGTGGAGTACAAGATAGGAAAAGATTATAAGATATGTTACAGCTTGCTCTTGTGAGAAAAGCAAACAGTGGCCTGCAAAGGTGATAATGAGACAATGGTGGCCAGGTTGGCTGCTATGGTAGAGCATCTCTCACATATACACCTAACCAGCTAAACTGTATAATTTTCTCAGCAGAGTCCAAGCTTTGGTAAAGTGACGATACCAGTCTGCCATACTTTAGAGCGTATTAATCTCATATTTTGTGGGAAAACAATGAACAGAGTAATATTTAATGCAGATAAAGGATCAAATATATGCCAAGTGACTATTAGTGACTAAATATAGACATACAAAAGCCTTTCAACCACTAAGGATCCCCAAAACTCATCTCTGTGGAACTACTTTCATGCAGCGTAAGGCTATCCCGTGAGTCGGTTTGCACTTTTGTCCATTTCGCTACAGCATTCTAAAGAGTCTCTGGCTAACGCCAGATCTCAAAAAGAAAATCATTTCATACGTTTTCGCTGGGTTGCGGGTAGAATTTGACACATTTTCATATATTTTATGGAGTTTTTCAGCAAAGTTGAAGAAGGGTTAAGGAGGATTGCACGTCTTTCCTTTTTCAATAGCTCACAAGTCTCCTGAAATAAGGGCACGAGTGTGCCCATTTAGAAAAAATATATACTTTTACAAGGTTTTTGTTGAACATTTTACATCTATTTATGGCCGAAGATCCTAACCCATGCCTGTTTTAGCCGCACATCATTTAGGTGTGGAATGCACCCCTAGGTTTTGTAAAGCTTCCAGAGCTTTCATTTCCGATATCGGAAATTCGGTGACAATTTCCGATATGGGAAATTCTATTTCCGATATCGGAAATTGAATTCCCGATATGGGAAATTCTATTTCCGATATCGAAAATTGTCACTGAATTTCCGATATCGGAAATTGAATTCCCGATATCGGAAATTCGGAATAAAAACCACTTTGGCTTGCCATACTCCTATGTTAAATACAGGACCGTAAGTTCAAACATTCCGAATAAGCTCTTATCGTTTTGACCTTTCCGAGATGTATGATTTTGTGACGAGAGTGAAATAAATATTAAGCCAGGAAATTTGTGTAAAATAATCTAGGTTTATTCGAATTTCACTGGATGCCCATTGGTCTGTGTGCCATTGCATTTCAAACTTTGAAGTATCGGATTAGTTCTGACTCAATTCAACCGAGCATCACAGGAAAGGGTGGTTCATGAAGCTTATAATAGGGTGTATAAACTCAATGTTTGATTGATTCAGCAACTCTGAGACATGATGGTCCATCTTCATCGTGAATTACCCTCCTACCTCATTAAATGTCGACCCAGACGATCAAAGGTAGAGGTCCCTTCACCCCTGATACGTAAGGACGTGGAATGTTCACAGGTGATCTACCAGTCCTGTTGAACTGACGTGTGTTGAAGCTGAAATATCACATATTGTTACAGTTATCTTTTCTGGTCCAGATATTTCACTAACCACAATGCATTCGGTTAAATTAGAAAAACAAAACGTGTCTTCTATTATAATTTATTGTCTTTGTGGTTAAACGGAGAGATACATATTGATGAAATTTTGGATTCTCCATAAGAGAAGTTATTCGGGGAATTCTGTCTCACACTGTCGGCTGATAATACTTATAGGCTAAGTACACATCCGAGGTAAAACATCAAGATTACCACCTCGTTTACTTAACACCGGTATATTCTCCCCAGAATACCAACAACTGTAAATATCCCAGTTTATTTTTGCATCCTATTTCAAGAATTTGCCCTAGATGTTGTGTTCTTAGTCTGCTTATTGTTATACGGAGGGCATCAGTCTCTGTAGTGACAGCTGCAAGATGAAACAATTAACAATAATGTCTTCTGGCGGAAAACAACTATCAAATCATATAGAACTAACTTTTTGGTTAGGTAATAAATAACTGTAACACAGAACTCTAAAATAATTTATATTTAAAGACGTCGTTTTCAAGAGTTGCACAGCATATGGATTGGTCCCCAGGGAATTGTAATTACCCCAGATCAACAGGAACCGCCATCTTACTATCTCTACATACGTGATCACTGAATTGAGTGTAAATCGGGTTTATTATCAAAGATGCACACTTTCATTGCCCTGAAATGTCAGTGGAACTCACCGGCATTATTTAAACGGAAAGAATGTCGGTCTTCGAATAACTACAGAACAAGGGAATAATTCTTCTTAAGTAAATCTGTCATAGATGCTATGCTGTCCATAACAGAATGCGTACATAAGATATCCTTATGTTAAAATGGATGTCGTTGACTTGAATCCAATTCATAACAGTATATACTACAAAACACATTCAAATCTGTAGCAATATTTCAGTAAAGCGAATGAACAATAATTGGATTGTAACATGGACAGGGAGCAGTGGTTGTCACTAAGGCCATGTAGACGAGACAATTTCGATATTAATACTAACGAGAGATCCTGAAGGATCTTGGCGCCCACCATTGTCCGATAATTGTAAGCTAATGACAAGAGGATCTTTTTGTCCATTGTTACTAGGAACAAGCAATTGATTTGTAATTTTGTTTACAGAATTTCGAATCTGAGCGAAAAAGATCGAAAAAGGGACACTGGAAAACACCAAGATATCTTTCTAAGTTTCAGGAGTTTCAAGATTTCTAGAAACTGTACTTATGTCGGTTGTTATAGTACAAGACTACAAGTTAGTCTGAAAGTGAATGTACATGTACAGAGGATCCTTCGTCTTCGTTTTGTAGTATTTTTATTTTTTATTTTTGCACGTGTCATCATTGGGTACTGAAAGCGAAGACAAATATCTCTTTGACACTTTGGCATGAGCTATGAAACATACTTAAGATTTTATAATTAGGAACGAATGCTAATTCTGTTCGGTTTACTGGGCTAGTTTGAGACATATCTGTTAAGATACCATGCTCGAAAATAGTAAGATGGTACAATACTTAATACTGAAGGGATCCGGTCCGCGCAGTAAATTTGAAACTTCGAAAGTGTCTGAATCCTGATTATCTACCTTGGATCGAAACATGCATAGTCTACAGTTGTACGTTGTGTCACAAGAGTGACGTCCCTTCATGTAGCCGACCCCCGGCAGATGAAACGGTGGGGCAGTTCATTTGCAAACCGGATGGACTAAAGAAAACTCAAAGAAATACTTTTTAATTCCGAATTATTTCAACTCCTTGATATGGAAGGTGAAGGTACGGATATTCTCTATAGTCAATATATAGAATATGCCCCACCGTTTCATCCGCCAACTCTTTTGATGCAACGTCACAACTCCGAAATACCATATTAATTTGAAGCGTAACTTAAATTTTCGAATCGGACCAAAAAAGGTATTTTGCACAACTAGACCCCAAGGGGAACCTATGTACCAAATTTGAGAAAGATCCCAGCAGTACTTCCTGAGGAATCACGATAACAAATTTGCATGAGGAAATCCAAGATGGCTGCCTGGTGGCCATATTGGATTTTCGAATCGGACCAGAAAAGGTATCTTGCACAACTAGACCCCAAGGGGAACCTGTGTACCAAATTTGATAAAGATCCATGAAGTAGTTCCTGAGAAATCTCGATAAAGTTTCATGAGGAAATCCAAGATGGCTGCCTGGTGGCAATATTGGATTTTCGAATCGGACCAGAAAAGGTATCTTGCACAACTAGACTCCAAGGGGAACCTGTGTACCAAATTTGAGAAAGATCCATGCAGTTGTTCCTGAAAAAATGACGATAACAATGTTTCATGGGGAAATCCAAGATGGCTGCCTGGTGGCTATATTGGATTTTCGAATCGTACCAGAAAAGGTATCTTGCACAACTAGACTCCAAGGGGAACCTGTGTACCAAATTCGAGAAAGATCCATGAAGTAGGTCCTGAGAAATCGCGATAACAAGGTTTCATGAAGAAATCCAAGATGGCTGCCTGGTGGCCATATTGGATTTTCGAATCGGACCAGAAAAGGTATCTTGCACAACTAGACCCCAAGGGGAATATGTGTACCAAATTTGAGAAAGATCCATACAGTAGTTCCTGAGAAATGACGATAACAATGTTTTAAGGGGAAATCCAAGATGGCTGCCTGGTGGCCATATTGGATTTTCGAATCGGACCAGAAAAGGTATCTTGCACAACTAAACCCCAAGGGGAACCTGTGTACCAAATTTGAGAAAGATCCATGCTGTAGTTCCTGAGAAATCGTGATAACAAAGTTTCATGGGGAAATCCAAGATGGCCGCCAGTGGCCATATTGGATTTTTGAATCGGACCAGAAAAGGTATCTTGCACAACTAGACCCCAAGGGGAACCTGTGTACCAAATTTGAGACAGATCCATAAAGTAGTTCCTGAGAAATCGCGATAACAAGGTTTCATGGGGAAATCCAAGATGGCTGCCTGGTGGCCATATTGGATTTTCGAATCGGACCAGAAAAGGTATCTTGTACAACTAGACCCCAAGGGGAACCTGTGTACCAAATTTGAGAAAGATCCATAAAGTAGTTCCTGAGAAATCGCGATAAGAAGGTTTCATGGGGAAATCCAAGATGGCCGCCTTGTGGCCATATTGGATTTTCGAATCGGACCAGAAAACGTATCTTGCACAACTAGACCCCGAGGGGAACCTGTGTGCCAAATTTGAGAACGATCCATAAAGTAGTTCCTGAGAAATCTCGATAACAAGAAATTGTTTACGGACGGACGACGGACGGACGGACGGACGACGGACCACGGACGAAAAGCGATTTGAACAGCCCACCATCTGGTGATGGTGGGCTAAAAATAGAATGAAAAAAAGTTGCCATAAAGAGCATGAAGTCAGGGAATTTTGCATCAAAGAGCATCACGATGAAAACCATCAAGAACACGAAGACGAAACAAAGGTTACCACAAATAACATGAAGATGGAAGAATATTGCCGCCGTTAAGATGGAAGACTGACGCAACGAAGAATGATGGCTGTCCCAAAGACCATAAAGGTGAAACAAACGTTGTCCAAAAGACCTTGAAGACGGAAGGAGCAATGTCTCTAAGGCCACGAAGACGGGGGAAATGGCTGTCCCTAAGACCGTGAAGACGGAACAATGGCTGCCCTAAAGACCACGAAGACGGGACAATGGCTGTCACAAGGGACATGAAGAGGAACAAACATTGTCACAAGAAACATGAAGAAGGAAACATTACTGTCTCAATACCACGAAAACGTAACAATCGTTGTCACAAGGGACCTGACGACCGTGATGGCTTTCCTACAAGGGACATGACGATGGAAGGATGGTTTTCCCACAAGGGGCATGACGACGGAAGGATGGCTTTCCCACAAGGGACATGACGACGGAAGGATGGCTTTCCCAAGCCACGAAGATGAATCAATCAATGATCAAGTAGACAGAACAATGGCTGTTCCAAAGACCACGAAGACGGAACGATTGCCACAAAGGACATGAAAACGGAACAATGGTTGACAATGACTGAATAGGAGACGTAACGGTAAACAAATAAGGTTCTTAATCCACTTATTTCACGAACACTTACGCCAAAAAATACAGTTGCTAAATATGCAGGATGTTTCTTAATTGAACCATATGTAACAAAATCTGACATGGCCAAAGTCCACGCCGTCTTTCTGTTTCATGCCTGCTCATCAATTGTCTAGAAAGACCCCCCGGACTTTGAGAATGGGGCATCTATCCAAGAATCTCACTGGAGCGACCACTGAACCTATAATGTTTGTTAGAAATGTAGGAATTCAAGGTTATTTCTTGTCCTGTAACATGCATCGGAAAGGCACCGCTAACATGGTTTCGGGATAAACTGGTGTACGGTACACGTACACAATGGTGGCACAGTGGTAGATCTGCAGTATTATAGGGAAGGTGATGGCTCGATCTCATGCATCTCGCACGATACACATGCGCAGTGATAACCCTTTTTCAATAATCTTGGGATTGCATTAGGGTGGCTCACGCCTTCTTTCTATCTATGTCCACTGATATATACGTTACAGCAAGATTCTTCCATCGCATTAAACACCCCATTTGAGACAGAGTACAAAACATAAAAAGTAGAAAAATAAAGATAAGCTGCGTGTCTAGCGGGTCCACCGACTAGCAGCCTGTCTGACAGGACACGTTATCATCACTACAAAAATTCTCTCAACAGGGTTCTAAAGTGAGCTTTGTATAAAGATGGTTATTAGGCAGCAATAACAGTGTTAAAAGCTCAAGAGTGTAGAGTTTTCCAAATGTTTTTCAGGAGGACAAATTCACTCCTTGAAAATACGTCAGCAGTCGGAGTGAGGCAGCATGGTGCCACAGCTGAGTACGTGATCAGTCAGAATGAGGAAGCATTGTGCCACAGCTGAGCACGTGAGCAGTCGGAGTGAGGAAGCATTGTGCCACAGCTGAGTACGTGAGCAGTCGGAGTGAGGAAGCATTGTGCCACAGCTGAGTACGTGAGCAGTCGGAGTGAGGAAGCATTGTGCGACAGCTGAGTACGTGAGCAGTCGGAGTGAAGCAACATTATGCCACAGCTGGGTACGTGAGCAGTCAGAGTGAGGAAGCATTGTGCCACAGCTGGGTACGTGAGCAGTCGGAGTGAGGAAGCATTGTGCCACAGCTGGGTACGTGAGCAGTCGGAGTGAGGAAGCATTGTGCCACAGCTGGGTACGTGAGCAGTTGGAGTGAGGAAGCATTGTGCCACAGCTGAGTACGTGAGCAGTCGGAGTGAAGCAGCATTGTGCCACAGCTGGGTACGTGAGCAGTCGGAGTGAAGCAGCATTGTGCCACAGCTGGGTAAAAAGTAATTCAAACCCATATAATTATTGTGTGTCAAGTCTCTTGTTCTACAAGGCGAAGAGATGATCACATGTTCAGAATGTCGCGATGCTTGCATGCCAACATCATTTCCCTCTCGGCAGTGTAATTTTTGTATTCACCGACAAAGTGAATTTCATCTTCTAGCACCCGACAGGTGTTTGCACAGGCGTTCTTCTACTGGTATATATGGATGCAGTCTCTATTTTTAGTTATGGTTGTTTAGTCTTAGTTTCTCTTCAAAGATCCTCGGTTTTGCCTTTAAGAATAATTAGTATTCTAATTTAACATCAGTTTTTAACATTTGAGAACATGGCTCGAGTGGAAGGAAAACCCATATAAATCCGTCCACAACCCGTCGCAAGTGTTCCAATCCTTTTCGCCAAACAACGATCTGGATTGTTGTTCTGAAAATTGTATAATTTACCGCATTACAAAAGAGAGAGAGAGAGAGAGAATTGAGGTTTAACGTCGCATTACAATTAGACAATGTGTGGGGTTACGTGCCATTCGCGGTTACAATAATGCTATTTTTCAAAGATGTCCGTCATATAATATACTTTGACGAGTTTTATTTTATAATATGATGCAGAATATGGTGTTCTGATTATACAGTATAATTTAGCATCTGATGAACAAAAATCTCACTGCACATACACAGGTGCACGTGGGCGTCCCGGCATCGGGAGTTCAACGGCGTGTTTATTGAATTCTGATCAAATGTACCCTCGACCACATGTCAATTGTCATCAAAGTTGTATCCATCAAATGTCTACTCGAACGTCTCTTAAGAACGATTAAGTGGAACCTGGTGTAACCTGGTGTAACCTGGGTGCTGAAGGGAAATCTCAATAGAACAGCTCAATGAATTAGCGGTCTGGCGAAGCGTGAAAGAGGCTCGGACAACAACAACATATAGTTCTGCACACAAGAAAACACTTGCAGTTGAATGACACATTGGAATGAACTCAAAGACGAATATGTCAAAGTTTTGTTAACCCGTGGTCAATGATCTCGATTCAATTCAAAGCGACAAACACCATTATAAATGGGACAGAGATGTCCGGAGACGATACATGTTGTGTTCGTGTTCTCCGGACCATATAAACAATCGGTTATATCGAGCTGACCCTTGGTCATCATTATGGGCCGGAATAGCCCAAAGTATTCACGATAACTGACAGATGGACAGAGGTGTGACAAACGGCTTTGTACCCTGTAACACCCCAGCCGACGTCGTGCCGGTCGCCGAGTAAATGCTATAGAGCCAGAAATGACCGAATTCCAAGTACCGGGTAGTAACATTTATCCACTATACTGTTTCCTTTATATTTGTGTAATTACGATACATGAAGGGAGATAGGTATAGCGCCAGGTAAAGGTCAGAATATATAGCGCAAAACAGAGAACAGATCGACTGTCGGTTTACGAGGATGACCCCAAATTTAACAAAGACATCCCAGAAAGTGCAGATGAGAGCCTTCCTTGAAGCTCTGCACCATTTATGTGTGTAAAAATATTACTAAATCAGTAAAAGCTTGGATCATCTGAACTTGTCATTGTTAATATCTCACTTAATATACTCTTGTGATGGTCTGTACAGATAGAGTGACCATCACACGAATGTTAGGTGGGGACATTAACAATGACAGATCCATTACTTATCAAAACTATCAAAATTAGTTATGAAAAAATTCCGGTATGTTTTAGACCTGACCCGTTATATTAGGTGAAATGAAATTCAGAGTCGTTTCCAGCAGTTAGGGGTACATTGTATATCGTTCACACATTACGTATGGGTGTTCATGCCTACACCGTGAGATAAAACAAGTTGGGAAAACCATACAAGCACAAGACCATCATATGGCTAAGTAAAATCTAGCAGTAATAAGAAGGTAAATCAGCTATGTGACATTCTAGAGTCCGCCATTCAGGTCGAATCTGCTATGATAAATATATGTAGAATATGACTCAGTTTGTTTTTCCAGCTCGCACGTGTTCACATTCTATATCTACCTTCCGTTTCCGTGAGATAAGTATCCGTACATTACTGTCATCATGCATGGGATCTAAAACTATACAGATTTGTCAAGAAAAAGGCTATGTTCACTTTATTTCATATGCACGGTCAAAGTCTGCCGGTTTCTTTCCCGTTTATTCGATTTTCGTATATATTTTAATTCAATTCCAACTCCATATCGCTACCATACAGTACGATCTTTCTAGGTAGCTATATTAGTAAACGTGCGTATATATGCCGGAACACCAGAGATGAGATACGCATATGACGGAAGTCCATTGTCTGATGTCCATGGTCAGTTTAGTCCACACATACCACTTCTGTACCAGTGTCACGCCATGAATAAGTAAACAACATAGCCAGGGAACCTCCAGGCGTTCCATGGAACTCTTAAATCTGTATCTCACGGAAGGCCCTTGGCAGATCGTGTCACATGCAAAATCATTGTCAAATATTTCAATTGTGTCGATTGTTGTATCATTTACATAAATATTTAACGATTTCACCCGTCTGTGGTACTACATCATTATTGAGTCACCAAATACAAAGCGTGTGTAGAACTGTAAATCGTAACGTTACAACTTCACTGGTGGTATTTGATCCCGTCTGAGTTTCCCAGACTGAGAAATCTGATTGAAGTATCAGTGCGCACATCTTTAATCAGTGGATCTACCTTCCATGTATTAGATAGATATAGCCTGCAGATATGTACTCTAACTGGTGTGTTTTTCATAGACTTTATGTAACATTCATAATTGATTGAGTAAAGCTTTTCAACACGATCCATTTTCCAGTATAGACGCGAACTAAAGACATATATGATATATATTTAGTTATAAAAATGGCATCTATAATACTGTAGTACTCACATGCTATATGTTTTATGAACATTTTTGGTACGTGCTAGCTGGAAGAAGTTGTCGGCCATGACCGACATTTCTGATTGAGCAATGATCTATATTCATTCATGAAAAGGGTCTCCTTGAACACCTTCTCGTCTCTTTGTGGATAATTGTGCATGAATGAAGAGTCAATACAGTGGAGTGATTTCTCTGTCGCTCTTTCCATGGGGTAAACATAACGTTTGGCTTGTTGAAGCTGGAAAGTACAACTTCAGCCCTATAATACACATAGCAATGCACGGGTAATATGTCACATTTTCATATATTCTTGTCTTCGGCTTTGATGTCTGTCAACACAGGTAAAAACTCGGTCAGGTGTGTTCACGTATGTTAAAGAAGATTCCGTGTTAAGTTATATTTTTATGCTGTAGTTGAACACGTACAGATATATAGAGGACCGTGTCACCATGTACCCCCATTACCTCTCCCCCTCACCCACCCACGAATGTCTTTAAAAAAAAGTGATCCTTTGTAAAACACAGAGCAGACGTGACCATGCAGGGCTGCCTGTCTATATCTCACACACTCCATCTTTTTGACTCCAGTTTACTCTTCTCTTCTCTCAATATATCGTATACCTTCATGATATATAACCATAGCTCTATAATCCCAAAAGGGTATATTATTTATTATTTGCGTCAGGTTTTCACGGAAATTTACACGTGAAGAACTTAAGTGACAGGTTATATTTTCTGAAGTCATTTGACCTATTAAGTTTCCGCATATTTTCTTATTTGCTTTTACCGTATTTATCTGTGCCAAAGCTTCTCGTTTCTTAGAACTGCTGATGTATAACAATTAAAGAGTTCAGTGAGAACTACCTCCTTAAAATTGAGGTAATAAAGGTGGTTAATTAATAAAGGTGGTTAATTAATAAAGGTGGTTAATTAATAAAGGTGGTTAATTAATAAAGGTGGTTTTCGTTTCATAACGTTTGATATATTCATCGTAACACTCCAAAATCTTGATGAAGGAGACTTAGCTCATATATTGTTACGTGTACTTAGCTCATATATTGTTACGTGTACTTAGCTCATATATTGTTACGTGTACTTAGCTCATATATTGTTACGTGTACTTAGCTCATATATTGTTACGTGTACTTAGCTCATATATTGTTACGTGTACTTAGCTCATATATTGTTACGTGTCGTAAATTACCAACATTCTCCCCAAAACACTCTTTGTCTTTTGGTATTTATTAATTCACTAGGCAGTTTCAGTGAAGAAAATTGCACAAATAAAACATTCGCAAAATCGTCCACAGAATGGCTATTTTTAGAATTTGAAATCACTATGACGTTATCAGAACCGTCATCTTGGATTTTGTTACATTTTCTAGTACCGTAAAGCGCTTGAATCAGCGATATAGTGTGGCAAGTTTAAGCTTCCTATAGCCCCATCAGATGTCTTTTGGGGTATCAAGGGGCCCAGAGCAAGGGGTACCGCTTCTGATATTGTTATGTATGCCAGAAGTGATGGTTGTGTCAAGTTTGGGGCTATGGTCAAGTTAATCCTTAAAAAAAATCCAGCTGCGCTGATACCACCGACAGGTGCACTGATACCACCGACAGGTGCACTGATACCACCGATAGGTGCGCTGATACCACCGACAGGTGCACTGAGACGCGGTTCGCTAGCGGTTCAGTCATTCTCAATCTCTTTAACCTAGGAATTTTTATGCAATGATAAGTGGACTACTTTCGACTCGGAGTTGCCAAAATTATCATAAATGTAAGCATAATGGTCCTTTCTTGGAATAGGAAGATAATTTCACCCATATTTATCATAGTTACACCAGTTGTCGATAGTTAAAGAGAAAGGTACAAGCAGGTTAGGGGAATCCCGCTCTCTAAAATGGAGGTAAAAAGGGTCGTTTTCGCTCAATAAATCAGTTCACATAATGAATTCAGCAAAATCCTCTCGAGGCGCATACAGACATATCTATCCGCATTAAATGGTTGTAAAAAAAGTAAATTGTCATCTATCTAATTTGCATAATAATAGGCCAAACATCCTTCGCGCTGTTTGAACAACATTGGCTGGATCTTCACATGGCAAATTAATTTTATGACATTGAACAATAGATAAATAAATGCGCCTGATGCATTGGTTAAGAAGGAATCGATAACTGGACTACTTTCGACCAATTCACACCATATCGGTGTAGAACTACGCTATACCATAGTTCATTCTTTCCAGCGACTGTGCGCGATTGGAATACTCTGCCGGACCCTGTAAGAAATTCAGCCACACTCATTGAGTTCAAACGTAATGTTATGCACATGTATCCCACATCCACCCCTCCTCCATGGTATTATGTCGGATCACGTGAAAATAATATAATCCTGTGTCGAATAAGAAATGGTTGCAGTAATCTGAAGCAGGATCTGTTCAATAATCATTTAATAGCAGAACCAAAATGTATTTGTGGGCTGTCAAATGAAACTGCCGAGCATTATTTCTTACATTGTCCCCTCTTTTTTATTCAACGACATTCGTTCCTTGCAAAATTCTCTACAATTATCTTGAATGATTTTAACTCTCCCGCCATTTATGATATTCCCACTCTACTGTTTGGGTTTTACGACAAAACAATTTCAAAAACATCGATATTCAAAAATGCTTAGGATCATTTATCACAGACACTAAGCGATTTTAGTGTTCATAATCACATCGCGACCGTTGTATGCAGGCTGCTCACATCGGGCGTACACTCGTCAAGTGGTGCTCCCTCATTTCTTTTCTCTCGCTGACATTCATCTGTGTAGAGTTAAAATATTCATAATATTATCACATTTGTTTGTCTCCCACTATTTCTTTTTTTTCTCGCTACTTACGTCTGTTACAGAAGTAAGCAATTGAACAAGTAATGTACCGACTCTTCTGCATTTTATATTATCAATGTCTCCGTTTAAACAACATGTATCATATATTATATCTATAGGGGGACACGCTAACGAGCCTTGGGCTCATTGTGCCTCCATTGTAAACAGTGTTTGCAATAAATTTGTTTAAACCAAGAAGGAATCGAAAGTTACCGAGCAAAAACGACCTTTTTTACCTCCATTTTAAAGGTTATACAAAATGGTCTCAAAATCTGCAACTTTTTTGTGCTAAATTGTTGTAGAGGTGATTATATAGACTTGTTTTACATTTTTGTATGCTTTCAAACTGCCCAAGGTTGGAAATAGCAGCAGCAAAGTGCGACAATTTCATGCCCCTTTCAAAACGGCGAAAGCTGTGACCGCTTGACCTGTGACGTCACACCCTGATTACGATCTCGCTCAAATGCCTGTTGTGACGTCCAAATGTCAGCAACATCACGCTAGAACTCCCACAGTTGGGCGAATTTTTCGTAACAACGCCCGACGTCATAGACTATGACGTTTACGGCGCAATCGTAATCAGGTTGTGACGTCATGCACCAGAGGTCACGGCTCCAATACGTTTTCCCCCACATGTGTGCTATTCGTGTCCTAAAACCCACTTCGACGACATTATTCGAGAAAAAAATACTAATTTGTTGTTTGGAACACTACTGGGTATGTTTTAATGCAAAGTAGTATAGAGTCATTTGGTATAACCTTTAAAGAGCGGGATCGCCCTAACCTGATAAGGGTCCACCAAACGTCCATGCATGTGAATGCACATGTCGGTGCTATCGGTGCAGCTCTTTGTTAAAGCATTAACTTGAATGTTGTGCAAGTAACGGATTTCCATAGACGGTCCTTAATTTATGAATATAATATTCAGTCATAGTACTTTATCAGTGGATATCATCAAGAGACCTTAATTGACCTGTCGATTGACCTTCATATATTTTAACAGATGCCGTTCGTAATCTTTTTCTAATTACCCCCATTGTCGATCACGGCCCACTGACCGGACGCCAGACATTTGTACATATCATTAACTCCAGGTATATCCACAGATATATATTCTACCTGTATCTATCACGTGACAGCTGTACTTATAACTAAAGATAGATAAACATAGGTTTGTCGTGTGTCAATATCTAACCACCCCGCTCTAAATGATAATGTTGACCTTCAACAAACCATGCTGTCCTTACCAACAATAATTACCCGTATTTGAAATGAATTCATTAAGTTATATCAGGGACCGTACAATAAATATATACAGCAATATTTTATAGTCCCTGGTTATATCTATTTTATATCCCATAACATGCAGACAATCCGTCAAACTGTTCATGAGTGTGAGGAACCTGAATAGCTACTGAGGATGACGCTGTACAGTGACTTCGGTAGATTTGTGAAATCAGCTAAGTCTACCGACGTAACACCAACGTAACCCGCCATTTTCGAGTCATGTGCTGTACTACTTCTTCAAAATTACAGATCTACAACACCTCTTGGGTGATACGAAGTTATTCATACCTATATCTTTTGTAAGCCCAGGCAATATCTGTTTACGAAGTGGCATGAAAACCTGTAATTTAGCAGATTTCTCGAGTCTATTCTCCGCCGGATGAAGGCCGAACAGAATACGGTGAAGTACCGGATATCGCTCTGCGATAATGGAGACACGATTCGCAAGCCATTTATGGATGACGAAGTGTACGCAAATGAAGTGATATTTTCATCATTATTATTCAGAATCCCTACTTTTCTTCTAGAAAAATTGGCCAAACTTTATTTTAGTTCCCATCAGATCATTATTTACTAATTTACCATGCAGTTTTCACAGAAAACACATAAATAAAAAAGTTGACCGAAAAATCGACCCCAAAAATGCCTGTTTTGAAAATTAAGCGGCCATGTGGATTTTTTTTTTACATCTGGCCCAGGTCAGATAGGGTTAATATATCCTGATGGTATTGTGGGTCAATGCTACATTCTGTAATACCGGATGAAGACGCAGGTTGTTTTTAATAGACACTTTCAACTGAAAGACCTTAAAAAGAAACTGTATCTATGCTCAACTCCATGGAACAAACATAAATACTTGCTTCCATGATTTCTCATAAGTAGTTCAGTTTTCTGAACCATCGACATTTCGCCATCAATATTTGTATTGTCAAACTTTCTTAATTCGTGTTGAAAAAAAAATACCGGAAAATTGCCGTGGAAAAGTCAGAGTGAAAAGTTCCATTGTCATCTAATTATCGGTAAAGAAGCAAGATGGTAAGATCGATACTATAGAATCTGTTTCGTAAGACTATCAGAATCCAGTTAACGGCATCAACCATTCTGTGTATCCAAGGTGCACAATTACATTGAAAGTGTACGAACACACACAAGGTGCGCGAATCACTACTCTATATGAGAAGTACAATTACGTTAGAATATTTGTTATAGCTTTCGTGTTCTGGTTTGTTTACAAGAATCCATTTTCGTGGGCCTATATCCCGATTCAGACAGTTACGCAGACAACTCATATTCATCGCAAATACACGAATCAAACACCATGGTAATTTATTTAATTTGGATAGTAAACTTATCCATTCGGAAATTCGTCAGTATACCAACTCACATACATGGGACATGTTGTGGACAACAGATGAAGAGACAGACAATGCCCCTACTATATATGCGAGCAATTACAAAGGCTGCAGTCCTCGAGAGGACGATCACACCCTTACCTTGATAAATATAATAGAATTCAGCTATCTGAACGAATTTTGCTAATGGTTCAGATAGGTTAATCATTTTTCCCCCTTCAAATTACTGCGAGCCCCTTATATCACAGTTGAGCTCGAGGTATATAAGTCCTCCCGAAACCTGTCTCATGCACATGATTGAGTAGACCTATGGAACTACGGAACCATGGTATCAACTATTTCAGTATACTTAATCTGAAGGTCTTAACATGAGTCTATTAAATCTTCAGTTCAAGTTTCAACACAATGATGGTGAACCGGGAGATTAATATATTTTATCAAAGTCTCATGCACATGATTGAGAAGACATATGGAACTATACGGAACCATGGAAATATTCCAGTATACTTAATCTGAAGGTCTTAACATGAGTCTATTAAATCCTCAGTTCAAGTTTTAACACAATGATGGTCAACCGGGAGATTAATATATTTTATCAAAGTTAGCAAATTATTATACATAAATATGTTCGTACATTTATCATTTACATTTAAAGATATATCACATATTATGGTGAAAGGGAAGCGTACTGGTACATGATCAGTATACGGTAAATCGGCATGATAAGAAAAGTACCAAAATGAACATTATTTGGACTGGTCTTTTCTAAGCATAAAATGTGCTACAATGTAAGTACTCCTTGAGAGAAATTTCACTTTAGTAAGAGTTGAAATTCCTCCCACTCAAGCAATTGAGTGAAAAAAATCACTCAAGTTGAGTGAGTGGAATCATCTTCACTCCAGTTGAAGGAGTTATCAACTCACACTTAAGAGAATTTCACTCACAATTGAGAGAATGTCACTCAACTTGAGTGGGTTGAATTTCCTTTCACTCAAGTTTTTTTAGAGAGAATCCTCTATTTTAACATGCATTTGCTCATCTTGAATGATACATCAGCCAATCAATCAATCGCTGAATCAATAGAAGAAGAAACGATAAAATTTCAGCAATCTATTTCAGAGTATATCACTTCTTCCAGTGGCATTGCAACTTCTCTTTTTAACTGACGACGCTATATTGACTAACGACGTTACTGATGACTTTATATGTACTGACGATGTTATATTTACTGATGGCCTGTTTAACAGTTCCATCTCTCATGTGTGAAACTTCGTTCTCTAGAGAAGTTTTATGATTTGATAATTAGGGTAATTTACTGACGAAATTATATTTAATTGACGACGTTCCGCTACATATTTTATAGTAAACTAAAACACGCGCTAACCGAATGTAGCGAAACATCGCCAGTTAATAAATATAAGAAGTTGTTAAACATAAGAACGTTTCTATTTGATTATATCACAGTATAATAATTATCCAACTAATTTGAATGAGTGCAGTTATTATAATGGTCATCAAACATATATACATGTGTGGCCTGTTTCTGTGTCAAAGTGTCAGTACTGTCCGGGTGTCAGACAGTTTTCCCATGTTCTCCTGTTTCTGTGTCAAAGTGTCAGTACTGTCCGGGTGTCAGACAGTTTTCCCATGTTCTCCTGTTTCTGTGTCAAAGTGTCAGTACTGTCCGGGTGTCAGACAGTTTTCCCATGTTCTCCTGTTTCTGTGTCAAAGTGTCAGTACTGTCCGGGTGTCAGACAGTTTTCCCATGTTCTCCTGTTTCTGTGTCAAAGTGTCAGTACTGTCCGGGTGTCAGACAGTTTTCCCATGTTCTCCTGTTTCTGTGTCAAATTAGTCCAGTACTGTTCCGGGTGTCAGACAGTTTCCCATGTTCTCTGTTTCTGTGTCAAAGTGTCAGTACTGTCCGGGTGTCAGACAGTTTTCCCATGTTCTCCTGTTTCTGTGTCAAAGTGTCAGTACTGTCCGGGTGTCAGACAGTTTTCCCATGTTCTCCTGTTTCTGTGTCAAAGTGTCAGTACTGTCCGGGTGTCAGACAGTTTTCCCATGTTCTCCTGTTTCTGTGTCAAAGTGTCAGTACTGTCCGGGTGTCAGACAGTTTTCCCATGTTCTCAATAATGTGCGGTTTAAGTGTAGTTAAAACCACATTAACAGGTAGATTTTAACTAAATCCGTCACGTGACAAGAATAAAAACAGAAGATTAAAGTGGAGTGGAGGATTGGTCTGTGTACATATATACTTTCATACATTACGATTATGACCTTCAATAAACCCTGTTTTCTTTACTAACAATATGACCGCATTCCTCAGCCACGGGTAGCGGATATAACGGGCTAATCCCTTTCCCCCATAGGACAGGTTTTATCTGTAGAACTAAACCTCAATAAAAATTCCATCATCAACTCGATATATGATAGACGATATGTGCCAGTATGGTTATAAGTAATAAATCTTTGGGTCTGATTATATTCTATGCCAAAATTAACTGCTATTATTACCCTTGCATTACAAAGTACATTAAGTCTATTTTTCTAAGAAAGCCATAAATGGTCGCGTGACTTAAACTGTTAATCCCGAATGAGTATACCGTGTATTGTACCAACGTCGCCGGTTAAAGTCTGTCCATTTTAATTAGTAATCTACTTTGGAGCTTGTCAAAATTCAATAGTTAACACTGCATAAATTTTCTTTTTTGCAGTGTGTAGAACAAAATGAACTCTACAAAATGACTACGATTTCTCCATGATATCGATAATATATCACGCGTGAAATAACTTTGTAATTTTCTCTATATGAAACTTCAGTACAGTTGTTTCATGTACCGGGTCTCAGTTACATAGAGAGACGTCATAATATATCCATGTCAACGCCACAAAGGTCATTGATGCCGTATACAGTAATAACAGGCGGTCCGTGGAAGTGTCGATTATATCCCATGCCCAGTGAAATTGCCGAGTGATAACCCGCACACACCTCTATCACCGCACACGGCATTGTTGACCATTGTGCTAGTAAACACGAATACATTATGACGTCTCTCAATGTGATTGAGCCCGGGTGCATGAAACAATTGTACTGGAGTTTTATATGGAGATAAGTTATTTCAAGCGTGATATATTATCGATATCACAGAATAATGGTAGTCATTTTGTTGAGATCAGTTTGTTCTACACAGTGAAAAAAAAAAAATTTATGAGTTTACTACTTAAAATTCCAGTGTGAAGCGGTTTAACTAAACTCAAAATAAATAAAGCGACTACTGCAATACGATACATAGTGTATTCTCTTAGCTTTCAAAGACAACTGTCTTCATCGTCAGAGAGAGCACTCTCTGAGGATATCATAGTTTATTACTTATTTTAGAGAAGCTCCAAAGTAGACGACTAATTAAAATGGAAAGACAAAAGTAAAAGATTATACCGTGTATTGTACTAACATCGCCGGTTAGTACAAGAGTATACCGTATATTGTAATAACATCGCCGGTCAGCTCATGGATCTATCCTTCACTAGATGTGTTAATTATTTGTCTTCCTGCATGAAATAAATATGTGTGTCTGGAAGCTACAAAATATGCGTCAATTGTTATTAATACCGACGAACCCATGAATGAGAGTCTCACTTCTGTGCGATATGCCATCCAAACGTTTCCCTTCAATAGTGTATAGAACACATTTCATTTCAATATCATTCACAATAAAACTAAATTAATAGAACAGGGATAATAGTAGAAAGTAAGAAAGAAGTTACGCTTTAAGTTAAGATGAGTATTATAAAGTGCAAAGATAGCAATAGCAGCTGTAGGACCCTTCCACTTATTAAATAAACGCTTCTGAAGATAGTCGAAGAGCACAATTCTCTGTTAGTTAGGACATCTGCATGCATAACTGATTGATGCCCCTGTACCCCATACGGCTACCACACATAGCTATACCACAGTTTGTATAATCTATGTAATATATGTGAAGTATGCCATGCCAAAAATTGGAGAGGACATCTCCGTAATGGAGCGTCGGTGATGATTCGCTGCTCCCCATATGCATGTCCCGGAACGTTTACGTAGAAGAATTGTTCTCCGCTATGGCACCAATCAGATGTACACAGGATGTTTTCAAAAACGAGGAAATTTGGAACCTTCCAGTATGGCACGTCCACTGACAAAGACTAGTGAAGTGTGAATTTTGGAACCTCTCAGTATGAGACGTATATTGACAAAGACAAGTGAAGAGTGAACTCTGGAAATCTCCCAGTATGAGACGTCAACTGACAGACTAGTGAAGTGTGAATTTTGGAATCTTCCAGTATGAGACCTACACTGACACACCTACACTGACAAAGACAAGTGAAGTGTGAAATTAGTAACCTTCCAGTATATATGAGACGTCCGCTGGCAAAGACAAGTGAAGTGTGAACCTTGGAACCTTCCACTGTGAGACGTCCACTGACAAAGACAGGGGAAGTGTGAACTTTTGAACTTTCCAGTATGAGACGTCCACTAGCAAGACAAGGGAATTTTGAACTTTGGAATCTTCCAGTATGAGACGTCCACTGACGAAGACAAGGGAAGCGTGGACTTTGGAACCTTCCAGTATAAGACGTACACTAATAAAGACAACGGTGGTGTGAACTTTTAAACCTCCCAGTATGAGATGTCCACTGACAAAGACAAGGGAAGTTATAACTTTGGAACCTTCCAGTATGAGATGTCCATTGACAAAGGCAAGGGAAGTTTGAACTTTGGAATCTTCCAGTATGAGACGTACACTGACGAAGACATGGGAAGCGTGAACTTTGGAATCTTCCAGTATGAGACGTACACTAACAAAGACAACGGTGGTGTGAACTTTTAAACCTCCCAGTATGAGATGTCCACTGACAAAGACAAGGGAAGTTTGAACTTTGGAATCTTCCAGTATGAGACGTCCACTGACGAAGACATGGGAAGCGTGAACTTTGGAATCTTCCAGTATGAGACGTACACTAACAAAGACAACGGTGGTGTGAACTTTTAAACCTCCCAGTATGAGATGTCCACTGACAAAGACAAGGGAAGTTTGAACTTTGGAACCTTCCAGTATGAGATGTCCACTGACAAAGGCAAGGGAAGTTTGAAATTTGGAACCTTCCAGTATGAGACGTACACTAACAAAGACAATGGAGGTGTGAACTTTTTAACCTCCCAGTATGAGATGTCCACTGACAAAGACAAGGGAAGTTTGAACTTTGGAACCTTCCAGTATGAGACGTCCACTGACGAAGACAAGGGAAGCGTGAACTTTGAAACCTTCCAGTATGAGATGTAGACTAACAAAGACAACGGAAGTGTGGAGTTTTTAACCTTCTAGTACGAGACGTACATGCACTGACAAAGACAAGGGAAGTGTGAACTGTTGAACATTCCCGTATGAGACATCCACTGACAAAGACAAATGTGAAATTTGAAAACGTACAGTATGTGACGTCCACTGACAAAGACTAGTGAAGTGTGGACGATCTTCAGAAGCAAGCATTATATGTGTGTCGAATAACAATTACATTGTACACAGCATATATCCAATGTGTCCTTAGGAACATACACAATTCCATGGAAAGCGTCTTTTATTGAATAGGCTATTAAGATAATTGTAATATAAGATCCATTTTTCTCATAAATCTAAAATTTCAGGTACCAGTGCAAGAACTAGAAATAATGTATTCTATTGGGCTTCATTAAATGCTGAAGATATATAATGAACCAATTTTCTCGAATTTCCATGCTACTTATCAGCACATATAGTTCTCCTACTTTTGTCATCCGGCAGGCAGAACAAAGAACTATGCAGTCCTGTGAAAAAGCAGTCAGTTCCCAATATACGTGGGTGCGGACAGGAGTCCTTAACGACGGGAGCCCATTAGGACAGGGGCCCTTAAGGCAGAAGCCCTTTGGGCTTATTCCAAAAAGTGAACACGAGCCCCCAACCATATATTTTGATTGGGGTATATCCAACAGATACATAAAGGAAAATTTTATCAAATGAATAAATTTTAGAAAAAAAAACTAAAGGAAAAAAGTATTATTTTTTTTTCAAATTTTATTTTTATATTTTGCAAAGTTTGAACATGTAGGACAGTTTTTTTGGACAGTTTATTTTAATATTTTGCTTAAAAACATAAGAAAAAATCATTTGTTTCGTTATCATTGACATATTAAAAAGTAAGAAGTTGTAAAATTATGTGGTAACAGCAAAATAGACTGACCAACATGTTCAGACTTGGGCTATTGTACTTTACTTTGCAAAATATGAAAATAAGGGAACCAGTGAAAAATTTTTTTGTTAAAATTTCCCTTTACATGTATTTGTTGCATATTCCCCAATCAAAATATATAGATGTGGGCTCGTGTCCGCTTTTGGAATAAGCCCATCGGGTTCGTGTCCATAAGGGCTCCTGTTCTGGGCCCCCAATATACGATCGTCCCCCTGTTACTTCACATCTCTCTATTCCTATCAAACCAATACATTTTTACCCCCCGGCCAAAATTTGGCCGACGGGTATTGTCATGTACGTCCGTCCGTCCGTCTGTCCGTCACACCTTTCTCGTTACCAAGATATCTTTAGAACGACTTATCCGAAGAACACCAAACTTGCAATGCACATCCATATGCTCGTGACACAGAACCCTATTGAATCTGGACTCGATTGGTTGGAAACTTTGGCGGCCATCTTTAATTTATGCAAAACCATTAATCTTGTGTATCTCGGGTACCATTTCACTGTTCAGTGTGAAACTTGGCATAGATCATCGATGCATCAAGAAACCTCAAAGGAATGACTAAAACAGTTTCCCTGGTTTGGTGGAAACCTTGGCGGTCATATTTAAATTATGCAAATTTTTTAATGATATGTATCTCTGATACCATTCAAGTGTTCTATATGAAACTTGGTATACAGCATCGATGTATCAGGAGACTGTAATGAATAACCACATCATTTCCTCTGAGTGGCGGGAAGGATGGGCGGCCATCTTTAATTTATGCAAAATCATTAATGATCTCTATCTCTGATACCGTTCAAGTGCGCGATGTAAAATTTGGTATACATCATCGATGCATCAAGAGACTTGCTACAAATGACAGTTCTGGTTTTTCTGATTGGGCGGAAACCTTGGTGGCCATCTTTAATTTATGCAAACTCTTTAATGATGTATATCTGATATCATTTCAGTGTTCTATACGAAACTTGGTATACAGCATCGATGTGTCAAGAGACTTGCAATACATAACCACATCAGTTCCTCTGAGTGGCGGGAAGGATGGGCGGCCATCTTAATTTATGCGAAATCATTAATGATCTCTATCTCTGATACCGTTCAAGTGCTCGATTCAAAATTTGGTATACATCATCGATGCTTCCAGAGACTTACGATGAATGACAGATCTGGTTTCTCTGATTGAGCAGAAATCTTGGGGCCATCTTTAATTTATGCAAAATCTTTAATGATGTATATGTCAGATACCATTTAAGTGTTCTATACGAAACCTGGTATACAGCATCGATGTATGAACAGACTTGCGTGAATGAATAACCACATCAGTTCCACTAAGTGGCGGGAAGCGGCTATCTTTAATTTATGCAAAATCATTAATGATCTCTATCTCTGATACCATTCAAATGCTCGATGTAAAATTTGGTATACATCATCGATGCATCAAGAGACTTACGTAATGAATAACCGTTTCTCTGATTGGATTGAACTTTATGGGCCATTTATTTCTAATTGCAAAATTTTTGATAATCTATATATTTGTCACTTGACTGCTTGGTGTTCCTGGCATCTTGGTTGAAATTGAATACATATTATGAATGGCTGGTGTTCAGAGCCGAGGGGTATTCAGATGCGCAGCTTCGTATTACATGTGAAATGATTTTTGAGAGAGAGAGAGAGAGAGAGAGAATAAATTGGTCGTCAGCGGGATTCGAACCCACGACCTTGGCTTATTTACATAGCAGTACTGAGCGAGGGTAAATAACAGTGGTAGGTGTGAAAACCACCAGCCTTACAATTGTACACGCTTACAATTAGCAACCCCTCCATTCACAATAAGGTGACCAAAACAAACAGTAAATATAGGGATAAAAATCGAAGTTTCTCTCGTCAATCATCGACTATAGAAAAAACGTTCTGTAAGATACCGCAAGTATCCAGAAAAGTAAGTGTTTTCTATACAGCAGCCAGTTATTAATATTTCAGAAGGTAACGGTTTGTCGTGTTAAGTGTCCAGGGGCGGTAGATCTTCACCTTAGAGGATGTTTGGTGAATAGCTTCCCATTGACAGATGGTTTAAGCCGGAAATGCACCATTAACAGGTATATAGAGAGGGCGATGGAAGAACGATAGTGGCAAACCAAGGCCATGTTCACAGTGTCCATACAACAATGTATGGAAATACATCATCTGTGATCAATGATAACCGCCATTGAATCTTATTACTTTCCGACTGTGATGTGCTCCTGCGATTTCAAAACGGATTTCGCACATTTATAAAATATACTTCGAAAATCGTACGCAAGTTGTAAAATTGAGAAATATTTGGAAATACATCCTTGAGAATAAAGTGAGGCCATGATCAATGTCAAAACATATAACTTATTATTTTATATTTTCATTGCTCAAATGATTGTCAGTACATTCGACAAAAAGAATATGTGATGTCCTTTCACATAAGCTGCATCAACAACATTGTGATTGCTCCCTGACACACATAGTTGCTCCCTATGGTCGACCTCAGAGAGCAATGCGTTTGGTCTACTAGTATTGTTGTCTATCATTTCTCTTGTTTATTTTCACTGACAAATAATTACGCATGGGCCTATTCACGGGAATGGTTTTTTTTTAATACGACAAGGGAAACTTAATGACTGTAGGATTATCTAACTATGGTCACTAAAATCTGTCTACTCAGGTTTAATATCTGTACATAAAACATGTGGATATCTGCTTGATGTAAGTTGAGATGTTCAATATGTGGACATATAACATGCTGATGTCTGTTTGATAAAAAATTATCGAAGTTAAATTATGCACGTGATATACCCGTTGGACAAGACTGATAGAATGGTATATGTATTGCTTTTCGTGTTCAGAGTCTGGTCAGTCTGCTATGGGGAGTATCTAGATGCCAGCACGTCCTGTGGACAAAAGAAGTGCTCTGCAAATACGAAACAAATACACGAGAATTCGCTTAATTCGGACAGTAAACAAGAGCGATTCGGGAATCCGTCAGTATAGGAACCCAGTTGCATGGAATATATTCAGACACCGGTTGCGCTAAGTTCCGGTTTGGTATTCCTGAGGAGCGCAGACAATGCCCATCCTCCACTGACCTGTTGTGATACACAAACGTTGTTGAGAGGACACAATATCTTCGTATTACAATATATTTACACATGAAGAGACTGACAGAAAATATGGTTCATTTACCCTTACCGTGATGGTTAAATATTTCATGTATCCAGAGCGTGTATACTGTTAATTTCAAAACGGAGATACATCTCTTCCCTGTATTAATTTTTACATTATTCCCTTGTCCGTGGCTGGAATGTAATCTTATTTTGCCTTTCAATCGATTACGGGAATCCACTCCTCCTACGTGACTATACCAGAAAAGTCATCGTAGGGCCAATACACTTATCGTTCAATGAGTTTCAGTGAATGTAGGCCTATATATAAATATGTCCATTTGCATGGTTTTAGTGCAAATCTGAACATAACAAAATATTCGCAATAAATTATATTTTATTCTATATTCTTCTCCATTAAATAACAGGAACTTGGTAAAAGGGAGCCTGATCTTGTCGCGTTTTGCATGTGATTAACAGTTTACAAGCCAGGCGGTGATTCTATATCTATATTGTGTGTTTTATTACTCATGTGTTTTATAACCTGGCATATTATTTGATAGTAAACGCCCAAACGTCATTTGGAACTAAATTAGGTTACGCATATACTTGCCAATCTTAATAAATTTCCATCCTATCAGTGCTCCCAATTGTAAAGGATTTAATTTAATTAGATTGACATACTTGCGTGGGAAATATAAATAACTGTGTATATCGATATTTCTTGATAGATATAGACATGCTGATCTAATATTTCAATGAAGATAATCAAGTATGCGAGGCATAAACCAGGATTACATATTTCAATCATATATTATATCAGTTAACATAATTAATTATCCACCAACAATATTTGGATGCTTCTAGTATACAACAAGATTTCAGTGCAGAAAGTCTGAACATTCTAAATATCTACTCGGCAACACCACAGAATATGTCGCTTACCAGCAAAAACAGTGAAACGGGTTAATGTTTTTTCCATAACACCTTGAACTGTGATGCCTGAACATGCACCAGGACGATATGACGAACATAACTTTAATCCGATCATTGTCAAAGTACCAGACGTTCACTGTGTGATATAATTGTGTGCGATTTAACTGTGTTTTTATGTTATTTTATGTGTATGTACCGGCACCTTGTAAAATACTTTACTCCTCCGCTAATTGGTTGTCGGGTATTGTCGTCGTCATGTACGTCCGTCTGTCTGTCCGTCACACCTTACTTTTTGCAATCACACCAAACTTACATTACACCTGCATATGGTCGTGACCCAAAACACTTTTTGAAACTGCACCCAATTGGGCAGAAAATCTGGTGAAAATCTTGAATTACTGAAATTATTTTGCGTATCTCTCAGCATCAATACATCAAACTTTTTCAATGAATGACAGCCCCGCTATCTCTGGCTGAGTGGAAACCTTCCCATCCATCTTTAATTTATGCAGAAAATTCAATGACCTGTGTCTCTTATAGCATTAAACTTGGAAAACTCCATTCATGCATTAGGATGCTTCCACTGAGTGACCTAATTCTGGTTGAGTGGGGACGTTGGCAGATCCAACTGGGCGGCCATTTTTAATTTATGTGAAATCATTAACGATGTATATCTCTCGTATCATTCAGCTATATTCAATATTAATCTTGATATACATCATTGATAAATCAAAATATTAAACTTTTTATGCCCATTAAATTCAAGTACATCTGCAAGAAACAGTTAACGATCGAACAGTTTCCTTTTTTTCCTGTGGTGGTCATCGGTTCCGCTGAATATCTTTAAATCTGTTAAATTGTTTTGTCAATTCTCTGTAGACCATAGTTTCATATGTAACTGAGTCTGTACGAGTTACAAGGGACTGCATGGGGTTCCGCCGAGGGGTTTCCAAATGCTCAGCACATGTTATATGATGTACCTTTTGCCTTCGGGCAAAAAAATATTCTATTCTATATTTTCTACTGGGAGACTATGTAGAAAGCTGATGACATTCCAAACTGGTTGTCTAACACTGGGTACCGGTATTCGTCACAGACATGTCCATATTTACGTAGATATTAATACCACTGTCCAGTTCCAGTCTTGTGTATACCGTACATGTAGGTGACACGGGAGCGGGTTATATTTAACATATATAGGTCTCGTTTTCGTTCGAAGCAATTCTATAATTATACAGGTATATATGTATATAATATCATGATCGTTTTATTCTCATTTTTCTGATTCCTGTTCTTCGTGTACCGGTATTCAGTAAAAAAATACGTGAAAAAAATAGGTCGCATGAACGGAAAAATGACGAATGCCGACTCATCGCGTGTTACCTTTAGGCAATTAAACATATCTGATCAAACAAAGGGGTCTGACGCCGGGATATGTTACATCTAAATATCTCTCTGCGTGTCATAGAGTGAATTAAAGGTTGAGCTTTAAACGTTTTCGTATTTTCTTCCTGAATACAATCCCATTGGTGCTGTACTGGCTGGGATGATCAGTGTCCAGGGTAATTGGAACTGTGAGCACTCTCGTGTTTTGGCACATGTAGGCACCATCGTAATATGACTGAAACAAGGTTGAAAACGGCGTTAAACCCTACTACTCCTCACTCACTCTCATTTCAGAAGTTTCCATTCTCATGGCATCAGATCCAAGAGGAGAATGGAATAGGAGTGTTCATTTATTTTATATACAGAGCATGGGATTGTGCATAAAGACCACATATTTCGACACTTCACCCTAAAGCCACTCTCACCCTCCCAAAACTCTTGTTTTGAGAGCCTGTGGCCTCATTATCATCTCAACATCTCAATAGTGAAAGGCGATCATGGAATAAGATGATGACTCTTAACTCTTCATCCTTTTCGGGTGATACTGTCAGCTCTAACACATCATCATTTTCGGGTGACGCTGTCAGCTCTAACACATCATCATTTTCGGGTGATGCTGTCAGCTCTAAATCATCATCCTTTTCGGGTGATATACTGTCAGTTCTAATACATCATCATTTTCGTGTGATACTGTCAGCTCTAGATAAATCATCATCCTTTTCGGGTGATATACTGTCAGTTCTAATACATCATCATTTTCGTGTGATACTGTCAGCTCTAGATAAATCATCATCCTTTTCGGGTGATATACTGTCAGTTCTAACTCATCATCCTTTTCGGATGATACTGTCAGTTCTAACTCATCATCCTTTTCGGTTGATACTGCATGTTAGCTTCAACTCATCATCCTTTTCGCGTGATACTGTCAGCTCTAAATCATCACCCTTTTCGGGTGATATACTGTCAGTTCTAACTCATCATCATTTTCGGGTGATACTGTCAGTTTTAACTTATTCTTTTCGGGTGATACTGTTATAAGTTATAATCAAAACAGCTTGGAAAATTCTAACGTAAAACATAAATAATGTAGGAAGGATGAAAATAAATGGTATAACTTACCTCTGAACTCCACAAGGTGGACACAGACGAGACGGCCTTGGCCTTGCTCCTCCATCGTTTTGGTAGAATCCTGTGAGTGGGTAAAGGAGACTTGGCCTTCTGCATAGCTGTGGATAGATGAGTAGAAGACCAGCTAAGAAAGCCATAATCATCGCCGTCATCATCCTCACTTAATTCATCAGTACTACAAGATGTTACACTAGTCAAGTTTGTCTCCGACTTGGACCGGGATATGGACGGATGTCTGTGCAAGGAGGACGATGTTGATGACGATAGGTTAGCAGATGACGATAAAGATTTACAGGCATGCAAGCGGAGATGATTATGATGATGATGATGATAATCGTGATGATTGTCAAGTCTTGTGTACATTCCTTCTTCCTGCTTACGTTTATCTTCGTTAAATCGATCATAATAGCGTTTAGACCTCGCTAAATATTCGTCCATTTCATCGATTGTAGCAAAATATGGACTCGAGTTTGTCCCATAGCCATTTTTCTTGACGTAAATTTGTTGACGATCTACATGGTTGTGGGATGGTTGTTGGCTATGTTTTGCTGTGGGGAAGTCAAACCTCGTTGGCTGACTTCGTATTTCGCCAGCACTCTGACATTGGCGTTGAAGTTTTACACTGTTAATCCTACCATCAAGTTCTGTTTCAGCTACATCAGTTAACGGATACAGGGTTAAACCGGCTTTAACCCATCCGTTTGCAGAACTTTTTGAAGCATGCGATCTGGATTGTTGAGAATTGTGAACTGCAATGTGTAGATCATTGTTGCTTCTAGCCAATTTCAGTTTTGAACGAGATAATTTATCCTGGCGTTTTGTTGTGTCTCTGGAGTTGTTTTCTCGAAAGTTAGTCCCGTTGAAATCCGTGTTGAAGTCCGACACTTGGGTAAGGTCCATACAAGAAAAACTTGACTTTCTGTACTTTATGCCATTGCTGTTGAAATTTCCGAATGTAGGATTAGCCATTCTTGGACTGCTAGGTTTGGCAATGGGAAATCCGCTTTGAACGACCATACTGCCAAAGGGCCGGGAAGCTTATTTCTTTCAGCGAACTCTACCATGCAGGTAGGCCTTTAACAGGGGTGACTCGTTAAAACATAACCCCCAGTTTAGGCGTTCCCCCTCACGGAGACCACACTACCAACTGGCCGTCCATACGTTATACCTATATGTACACCCGTGACTTTCACATTATGTCTACATTTATGTAGGTACCACTGTATGACATATGTAAACATATATACTCTGTGGTCGTCTCACTTCTTCAGGTATCGTAAACAACTCCTCGTTAGGTCACACAATCACAATCTGCAGGTAAATTTCCCAATATCCACTCCGGACAACTCGATCTGACCAATTTGACCACTCGTGATAGAATAAGCCGCCAAAAGTCGCTCAACCTGTAGCTTTGTAACGCCTTGTTGGCGCTTTGTGTCCCCTAATATTAATCCGTCGAATGTGGCTGTATAATTCACCTGTGCTGTAATGGACTGTGTATTCAAGGAGACCTATATTCACGGTGCATGGTTTCAGGCCGGCGAGTAAAGGTAGGCGGGCCTTCTTTACTGTGTCACCCAAGCTTCTCTGTTCGCCATGCAGCTGATTGGCCGCCTGCGGACACCTCCGGCTACCGCTGTCCGGGCCAACAACAGCCTAAAATATATCTCTCCGGGCATCTAGGAAATATACTAGTATTCTTCAACCGGCCTTGGCCATGAAAATTGAAAGGTACTATCAGAGTACCGACGACTTTACCACGGACACCTAACCATATACAATTTAATCAGCAACAGGTACTTTTCAACATGCGTCGGTTAATAAAAGGAAAGGAGGTGTCAAAATAAATATAAGAGACACTAACGAGTCAGAGTTATAGCTACAACTGGTAATATTACATTTGTATTATTTGTTCGTAAGGATTTTACATGATCATACTTATATCACCGAATAAATTAATCACACAAACTTCGTCTTTTTGGGTGTGACTACCGTTATTTCGACAACCTGTTGTAATTCCTTCAATCGTCTCTTGCACACATCACATTAACCCAAGGTAAAATATACATTGCTATTAATTAGCACTTTGTTATTTGGAATTATGTTTTATGTCTCAAATAAGTGAAACTCATCAGAGCTGACTATTAGACCAAAATGAACGGACAATATTTGTATTATTTGTTCGTATGGATTTTGTGTGCGAAGTGGAAGGTGTTTCTTTTAATCTAGTCATTGATGAAGTAACTCATTTGATGATAACAAACTGTTCCAGTAATTGCCAATAGTCAGTAATATATATGCTTATGTTCATCAAGTTAATTTTGTATACTTGTCGTCTGTGAAACCTGGTGGTATTGACTATCTACAGGTGTTTATGGTTTGGTGAGTCCATTGAAATAGGGATTAGCACACCATCGACAGGACATGAAGATAGCTCAGATAAAAGACAAATAATACGACAGATTTTAAACCGTCGTGAAAATTCCTCATTTTGTACAAGGTTCCACCAGGAACGACGGGGCTTGATTAGTCACAGGTGCCCCTTCTCATTGCCCCGCTACAAGCACACCTGACAGATAGACGGTGTAACAGATGGGTCCGGAGACCGTACTCCGAGATAGGAGAGCGTGCTAGTATGCAGTTTGAGAGATAATATTGAAACTTAAGGTCAATGAGCCGGCTCTGGACAGGTCAGCAATTCTTCAAATAAAACAGATTAAACAGAAATTGGCTTATTTTAACGTTATTCTATAGTAATACTATGATTTCCTCGAACAACTCTTGGGAAGAACAATAGATCAGTTGTTCCATTTGCTAAGCAACTGCATTCCTATGCTACAACAGGTCTGGCGCCCATTTCCTTAAATTGATTTCTGTACGTCGTAAATTTCTAAAACTTTAGTATGTTTTGTGAACTAGGCATCCTCCGATAATACCGGAAAATTTTGCCCCGTGAAAACAGCTAAATCTTCATACATAGCGAGCCACATCTGTGCAAGTTCAGGAGAATCGATCGATACGCTGGCTCGCGAGGATGGGTGTGCCACGAAAACATATTGCACTGTTTGGTTGGTGGCAATGAAAGTTACTCCGACTCTACTGATTAGCTATGTAGGCCATCTGTTAGCCATATATGGACAAATTATATAGGCTCGGACGGTCACGAGACCAATACCTGACTATAGGCCTATTACCAGAATATCCATGAAAGCTGAAGCTCAATGAATATTTTTTCTCAACTATGAATGGAATTGATAATGCACATTCCATGCATATATATGTCGGTCTATATATTTTTTCTTACCTTGTCTTGTAACAGTAATGAGAGAGAGGAAAAAATCCGTAAGCTATATCACAGGTGTATTTCTCACGTAAGTATACGTATCAGTAAGTGTGTCATGGAGAAATTATGCCGGAGCTTTAATTTCGGTCATACAGGAAATAATTGCTCTGGTCTTTTTTGTTTTGGGTTAATTGATAAAAATGATTCATATGTATGTGGGAATGAAAAACAATGTGTTACAATAGCTTGAAGGAACAAAAATCGTGCTTTGTTTATTAGGTTCACTGACATCCGGTTTGTTGTCTTCGTGTGCGAGTCCTGCAACTTCCATACAAAGCTACGGATCGTATCTTTGCCATACGTCAGCCATTTTGGGCACGAAAACGTCTTTTGGCACTCTCCGCGCAGGGATATTCTGACATATGCCTGCGCGGGGAGCGGCCTGAAACTGATGAAATTTCCTTAACGGAAACCAAATGATATCGCTGGGACCAGTCAAGCGTCAATTACAGAGATGATAACAAATAGAAAAATGGTATATAATACAATAAAACTAAATATAGACAGATTTGAAAAGATATACAACATAATAAATTAGATAAGATATATTAATATATCATGAGTCGAACATTCAGACAATTGTACAGCTAGATAATTAAACACAATAAAACGATTCAGTGAATACATTAAAATATAGGCAAATTTGGATATATATATATATATAATATTCAACATAATAAATCAGATAAGACAATTAATTAAATATGATAAGGTAATAAAGTAATAGAATATTTCATTGTAAGTCGAATTGCGCATGCGCCACCGAAAATGGAACTATCAAAACATACAGCCACAGGGTTTAAGCATTATAGTTGGACTGCGCATGCGCAACCGAAAGTGGAATTGTCAATCGAGAATGACAATGTTCGGAGACTCGGGAATTTCACCGAAGGATACCGATGGAACCAGGAAGGCGTAGTAGGTCAAATTATATGGATTGACTGCATGCGCAACCAAAAATGGACCATTATGCCGGGAATGACCGGGTTACAGACACCAAATGAGGTACCTGGGCCCATTCATGTGTAATAGTGCATTGTGAGTCAATTGCGCTTGCGTAACTGGAAAGATGCTCTCTACCGAGAACAACAAGGATTGGAGACAACGGGTTTTCACCAAATTTGACATTAGACTACATGCACATTCCTTCATAACACCGCTTTGGCATTCGATTACATGAGGCCTAAATTACTCTCCCTAGCTCTCATACACTTTAATGGAGAAAACATTTATGTATTTAACCGACTAACTTGTAAAACTGAAATGTTATGTTTGAAATTTAAATATTCGTATATTTATATGAATAAATTAGGTATGGAAGATATTATGTGGAAATGTTTATCAATTAATCAATAAAACTTGAATTACACTATATTTTGCCTTCCTTTTTGTTTATGTTTACTACTATTTCCCAGAGCTGCTTCCCGTTCCTCTCTGAATACATACTGCTTATAGTTTGACTCTTACATATATTTCGATAATATAAGTACATCCGGTTTGATGAGGCCATGATGATGTCACACCTTAGTGATAAGTCTTTTATCTTGAGATACTTCAATAAGGTAATCTCGATACGAATTAGCTAAGTTGCGCAGGCATGTTCTAGTTTCAAAGATCTCCTCTGAAAATGCACCAAAGTGCGTAAAATAAAGGGTAAATTTTCAAAATATCCCGGGGGAGGACCCCCCTTTCCCCCATACGCGCGAGGGGCACCCCCTCCCCGTCCTATCCCCGAGTTGGCCACCCCCAATGTTGAATTGCTTCGGCCGCGCCTGACTGATCAAACATGATCGACGATTCTTTAATAAATACACCTACGTCATCAAAACATGGCGGTATCATACTTGATTTTCATTCGTCGAGTCCACTAGTCTAAACTGGCTAGTAATAGTAAAAGGTGATCTTCGCACAGATTTAGGCGCAGATAACTCTGGTTCGGCCGTTTTCGACCGCGGGGAGTTATCTCCCCTGATCCAGTGACGTCAGGTCCGGCTCAAAGGTTACTTACGTGTCAAAGGTCACATCCGGGGTCAAAGGTCACTTCCGCTGTGATGCGGTCATTTCCGGCGGTGATGCGGTCACTTCCAGGGAGAAGACTCCGCGGACAGAAAGTTGTCCCATGTCGAGGTCATTGAAATACGCGGGTTGTCGGCTCGCCTGAATCTCCGGAAATGCCAGAAATCTTCGGCGATGTCCGGGAATCTCCGGCAATATCCGGTCATCTCCGTGAATGTCCGTAGGGCAATTGACCTTCGAAGTCACAGGTCACGGGTATAGCTTCTGGGTTATATTTCACATAGCCATACAGCGAGAGAAAGGGAATGCCCCTGGCCCTAGCGGGAGTCGAACCTGCACTGCACGCTTCAAAGACGGACACGTTATCCACTGTACCATCAGTCAGACCATACTAGGCTAGGCTGAAAATACCCTAATATACCTACTTGGGTGAAATATTCAATGCGCATAACCTATATGTTATGAATACGAGTCTATGATCAGTGCCATCCCAGATTCGAACGTTTCGTGTCCAGTATTTCTCCGCAATTTCAAAACTAAGAAAATGGCGGATCTTGCTTCAGGAAATCCCCTTATGACAATGGTCGTGCTGCCATCTATACACCCTGGACGCAAGGAAGATACCTCTCACTGGGCAATAACTCGGTTGGCCCAATTCCGGGTTATCTCTCCTGATTCGAACATTTTCCCTGCATAGGTACGATATTCCCCTTCGGTGACTTCAATGTTAAAACCTCCGGGCATGTCCGGGTCAAAAGTCACGCCCCTTGATTAATAGGGATCCCTTTCAGTCAATTGACATCTCCGGAAATGCATGTGTGGGGAAGAAGTATTGGGGTGTTCAGTTTTTTCTTGTGAATTTTACTATGGGGCGTGGGTACTGGTTTTCTCTGTCTCATGCGGTAGATGACGATAGATGGGTTCTCATGGCCATTGGGTGACTTTTGCTGAAAAGTTCTTACTGCGCATGCGTGTTCACAGGCAGACTGGGGGTGGAGGTTTTGGGTTCGTGGTGGAGCCTGGTGTACCAAGTAGGATACAGGATGTACCAATAGGTGCATGTGCAAGCGTCTCCGGCGATGACGTCACTTCCGGTGATGGCATCACTTTCATCAAGGGTCTAGGGCCAATGGTCAAAACGTGTGTGTGTGTGATTGTACGGTGGACAATGCGTTAAAGCGTTACGATAGGTCGTTAAGGCGTTGCGATAGGGCGTTAAGGCGTTGATACGGGCGTTAAGATAGGGCGTTGAGGCGTTGACAAGGGCGTTAAGGCGTTAAAATCAGGTGTTATGGTTTAACAACGGGCGTTGACGAGCGTTTCATTTCCATGAATTAGTGGCAATTCCATGTGATATCTGGACCCACCAAAACTTCTGGGCTTTTCACCAGGGCGTTGAAGCGTTAAGCTAGGCGTTGGTGGGCGTTCGTTAAGGCGTTAAGGCGTTCAGATAGGCGTTAAAGCGTTGCGAGGGGATTTTCCTTCTCTCGCTGCATGTATTGCTATGTCAGTCTCTGCGAAACTCCCCTTTCTCTACTACTCCTCTGTGCGTATACGCGGATCATACCCAGTCTGGCTCTACCCGATGAGAGCTTCCAAAGAATACCGCCGCCGCCGCCACCACCACCCCCTACTCACTCACTCACTCACTCACTCACTCACTCAGGTAACTCTACCAGGTAGCCAGATCGAACAAGGCCCTCATCTCCACAAACGTGCACATGCGCAACTCGGAAACTGTCCTTTTCTCTACTACTCCCCAGTGCGCATGCACGTATAATCACCACTCTACCCAATAAAAGCTTCAATAGGATACCTTTCACTCCCCATTTGTACCACGAATGCTAGGGCGTTAAGGCGTTAAGATAGGGCGTGACTGTGAAACTCTCCACAAAAGTCATAGGGCAGTGTTTTCTGCTTTCTCTACTACTAAGAGTCATCTGGATTACTTCCCTTAATTTGATGGTATTTTTTAACGAAAGTTTTTTTTGAGAGACTACACAATCTCAACGACAACAAAATTCACATTTCTACGACTCACAAGGTGTAAAGTCCGTTTTACGACTTTTCTGTGAAAGTTTTACATGCGCCCACTATCCCACCCTGCACCTCTCGGCAGGCCATGATCCGCTGGGAACCCATATTAGCCCATCTAGAACTAGTTGATAGGGGTTTTCCATATTTTAGGGGTAACGTCCTTGATTTCGGATTTTATATTTTCAAGTCAAATCCTAGATTTACATGCACCCACCCATTGCTGGGTCGGCCTCGAGAAGCGCTTCACATGTATACCCCACGGCGTGGCGTTTGACCCGAACATGACCTCATCGGACATGCCCAGAAATTTTAACATTGAAGTCACTAAAGGGAAAATTCGTATCTATTCAAGGGAAATGTTCAAATCAGGGAAGATAACCCCGAATTGAACCAACAGAGATATTGGCCAGTCAGAGTTGTCTTCCTTGCGTCCAGCGTGTATAGATGGCAGCACGATGGTTGTCATACGGGGATTTCCTAAGCAAGAGTCGCCATTTTCTTTGTTTTGAGATTGCGGAGATACTACACGAAACACTCGAACCTGGGATGGCATTGATCATAGATTCATAACACGGTACAGCAAATATAGGTTGTGTATTGAATATTTCACGCAAGTAAGTATATTAGGGTATTTTCAACCTTGCCTATATGGCCTAGCTGGTGCAGTGGTTAACATTCCCGCCTTTGGAGCGTGCAGTGTGGGCTCGACTCCTGCTAGGGCCAGTGGTATTCCCCTTCTCTCATTGTATCGCTATGGGGATTATTATCTTGAAACTATAGCCTTGCCCCTTGACCACGAAGGTCAATTGCCCTTCGGACATTCCCGGAGATAACCGGACATTGCCGGAGATAGACGGGCATGGTCGCTCATTCCCGGAGATTCAGGCGAAGCGACAACCGCGTATTTCACGGACCTCGATATCCGCGGAGGCTTGAACCAGAAGTGACCACATCACCGCCGGAAAAGACCGCATAATCGCGGAAGTGACCTTTGACCCCGGATGTGACCTTTGACCCCGGATGTGACCTTTGACCCGGAAGTAACATTTGACCCGGACGTGACGTCACCAAATCAGGGAAGATAACTCCCCGTGATCAAAAACGACCAAACAAGAGTTATCAGCGCAAAAATCGATACGAAGATCACCTATTACTACTACTCTGGTTTTACAATTTCTCCTGCGCCCTGGTTTCTTCCCGATCATACCCGACCATGCTCTTGTGTCACGTCACTTCCACTTATGCAATCAGTTCCGTGATTAAGTCACTTGGATGTCCAGCTAATCATATCGTAGTTAGTTATATCTAGTCCAGTCAAATTTGACCCACCACAAATTGCAACAGAATTGTTTATGCTGCAGTTTATTACCGAAAGGTCTCTAAAATAACATACTAAAAGTCTACAAACAGATATGCATGGAAAATATCTTAAATTTCAAGTTGAAATTTGAAGTATTTTTCGCGAAATTTCAGTGTTTACCTGTCTCTTACTCCTATAAGAAAACCTTGTATTTGGTACTTAGCGTGAAAGAAATGGGTCATTACTTACACTCATTTCATTCGTTATCATATCAAGGTTATACTCAGCCTAAAATAATACCCTTGCACGAAAATATTTATGGAGAAATTCAAAATGGCGGATGTATGGGGTCATTCTAAATCTGAACTTTTTACCATTTTCGTGACAGTCCAGGCAATCTATCTGTTGTTTTTTTTGTTTTTTTTTTAGCTGGACCCAAAACAAATTGCAACAGAATTTTTATCACTGGTATGCATTTCTAATAGGTCTTGTGTCAACATACTAAAAGTCTACCAAAATCTATTTGGTGGAGATACGACTTTTTTTGAAAACAAAGATACGCCCTTTTATAATACATAATAGGCCATTATGTCTCATATAAGCAAAATTGAATATTGTTTTTTTCCGTGAATAAGGACAGTTTATCATCCAGAAATCCAATTAATACATGGTCCAGGGTACAATATGCCATGGTGGTGAAAACATTTGTGTTTCCGGTGGGTTTGCTCATAAGCGTAGATAGCAAACTGATAGTTCAGCATCAGGCTATATGAATTACACATGGCAATATTCAGTCAGTTATCATTTTTGCCATTGGTATAATCATCTGAAAGAGGAATTCTCTCCCAAAATAAATGAAATGACAAACTGTGATATATTTTTCTTCAACTGATAACTGTCACAGGCAATATTTCCACAAACCCACTCATGGAGATATCTCTCTATTATCACAACATGTCTTGTTGAAAGATGCAGCTCTGCAAACCATTAATGATCTATCACAATTGTGCGTCAGATATATGTTTTGACAAAAGAAGAGTAATTATGGAGATCCTAAGATATCGTCTAATTATCAAACAAATAATAATCTAGATTACAGGCGACCTTGACATTCTACCATGCCATTTACCATGTTTCATTTTACATTTTCAACAGTATAGGCCATGCTCCTACAGATGCATCTTCTTCAGCTGCAATCTTTGTTACAGTTGCACCTGATAACCTCAAAGAGTGCCAATGGAACTGGTGGCAGCTCAGTTTTCATAGAGAGAAGCTGTTCACCCTCATTCTTGTGGCTGAAATGGATGGTCTTCCCCTTTCCACTCTAAACACGCAAACCTTGCTACTTAGCTGATGCTGATGTTGGTGGAAGGTTTTGTACCTGCACATATATCGTTCGTTCTTGTCACAGAAACGTTTGTATCTCAGGGAGCCAATTGCTTCGTCTGGGTTACCATTGTATAAACACGCAAGCACCTGCAATAGATAACCTCCATCGGCGATACATATCGCATGCTGATAGCAAAATACGAACGTAGCGTGCAAGATCTATGGCGCTACGTTTCGTAACTTGTGTCTAATTCCGCTTAACCCGGGGCTAGGGGCCGTATGAACCCATGTACTTCAAGATCCTCATGGTACTCATATGAACAGTCACAATCAAAGCGTGACTGAGATACATCATTTTTTTAGATGACGACTCTATAACGAATATTATGGATTAAGAATACTGATCAGCGATACGGATTTGATATTTTTGGAACATCATGATGTCTTGCCGGCATCATTGAAAACTGTTGACCGCTTCTCTCTTGCAGGAAACAAGCCTATGTTTATGTATACTATGATTGTCTTTTTGAATTTGGTGCTAATACTGTTATGTGGAAAATGGAATAGGTCTTTGGATTATGGACGCGGATATTCTCTAATGGACGACGGCTGGATTATGAATGACGGACTAGACGCTTGTAATTCCAGTGACCTGGTTGAACACTTCAGCTTGTTGGCGAAATAGCAGATTGTTCGTTGTTTTCTTTGCGACCACACATTTGCCAATGCCATATGGTTAGTATACTGTGTCACATCCCTGAATGGCATGCACAAACAGCATATTTGTGCAGACTTACATCCCAGCTCAGCCTTTGTCTTCTTGAGATTCCAAAATATCCGTTTCCTTGCATTCTCTTTTGACTCTGGCTGAAAGTAGATGCCATTGTCATCCATGTCTGCATGAAAACAGAGCAGAACTATCAGGTCAATATCATCACCAACCAAAGTTTTGATGTTTTCAGTCGATTAAAGAGCTAATTTTACAATAAAAACATCTGCATATAAAACATCCCATCATTTCCAACTGGTCACTCATGAGACTGCTGCTTGTTAATGTTGTTTGCTAGGAATTCGTCTTTCTTTGACTGAATGACCATGTCACTAGCGGGGCCGGAGAGTTTGGAATGTCAAGAAGACAAAGGCTGTGCTGGAAATGCGTCTGTACAAATACGTTGCTTGTGCATGCCATTCTGGGCTGTGACACAGTATTCCGACCATATGGCATTGACAAAGGTGCTGACTTGGAGAAGACAACTGTCACTGAGCTATTTCGCCAAAAAGCTGAAGTGTTCATCCAGGTCGTGGGAGTCTCGACGAAGGTCATTTATTGCAGCAACACAGAAAACGCTTATGTGTTTATACAATAGTAACCCAGACGAAGGAATTGACTTGAGGGGAAGACCATCCATTGCAGCCACAAAAATGGGGGTGGACAATTCAATCGGCTTCTCCCTGCGAAAACTGATCTGCCACCAGCTTCATTGCGCTACTTGAGGTTATCAGGTGGAACTGCAAGAAGGATTGCAGCTGAAGCAGATGCGCCTGTAAGGATCATGGCCTGGATTGTTCAAGTGTGTGTGTGGAGAATGCAAAGGACTGAGCTGTGCAAATTCATCAACCCAGACCCAGACATTGACGAAGACTTATTTTGGTTGATAGTGCTGTGAAATATTCTTCAACTTAAGGCAGTGTTCATGAGGAATAACAATAAAAGACATCAACTATGTGTATCATAAGTTACTTCCCGTAATAGTATGTTACCATGAACCAGAATGTAAAATGAAACAGGATAAGTTATGCCGTCAAGTTTGCTTATAATTCAAAGTATTATTTGTTTGATAATTAAATGATATATTAGGATCTGCATAATTATTCTTCTTTCATCAACAACATTTGTCTTACAAACAATTGTGATGAATCATAAATGATTGACAGATTGTCGTTATATATCTGAACTATTGCTGAACGCAACGTTGAATCTAATTTTTCTTTCTCTCTCCTGATTGGCAAGGCTGCATTTTGTCCACAAGGTACAAACACTCTTGAATGTCGGACATGACACTTGCTACGTGCTTGTGGTAATAGAGTTATATCTTTATAAGTTGATGGAACTATTGTCTGTGATTGTCATAGGTTGAAAGAAAATATATCACAGCTTGTCAGTTCCCTTTAGTATAACAATGCTAATGGCAATAATGTCAACTGGCAGGATATTACCATGTATGATTATATACCCTGGTGCTGAACTATCGCTTTGCTATCTACTTTTATGACCAAATCCATTGGGAATGCAAACGTTTTCACCACCATGGAATAACGTATCCTAGATCATCATGTATTGATTGGATTTCTGGATGATAAACTGTCCTTATTCAGAGACAAACCAATATTTTCTACCTTGATTATATGAGGCATGATGGTGTATCTTTGTTTTTTAAAAAGTCGTATCTCCACCAAACAGATTTAGATGGTAGACTTTTAGTATGTTGTTCTGGGGACCTATTAGAAATGCATATCAGCGAAAAACATTCTGTTGCAATTTGTTATGGGTCAAACCGCAGTTTGCCTGGACATTCAGTTTTGCTATAGTTTTGGGAATTGGCGTGGTTCGAAATAACAGTTGAATGGCCAGATAGTTCTATACTATTTAACTAATCCATGTCTTAAACCTATAATCAGAAATTGAATGGCTCTTGAACATTGCTTGTAACGGGGTGTATTGTAATTACAGTTGATAAACTTTCAAATCGAACATTTTCAGTCAGATGCCACGTCCGCCATTTTGAATTTAACCAAATAGCAATAGTCATTATACATTGTGAAAAGGCTGAAAATATGCATAATACGATCAGCAACGTGTCCTCAGAGTTTGAAGTCCAAGTCTCTAACCGTTTGGTGGTCACGGAAAACCAGGGTAGGAAAAAAGGTTGAATTCCTAAATTTCATATCGACGAAAAAGTGGTATATGTTCAAGTTGAATTTTAATATATTTCCCATGAATATGGGATTGTAGACTTTTAGTATGTAATTCTAGGGACCTTTCTGAAATGCATAGCAGTGAAATAAATCTGTTGCAATTTGTGTTAGGTTAACCCCAAAAATGCGCTAGATTTACTGGACCGAAATAGCGCTGAACGCGACGTTAAATTCTAACCCACTTACTCACTTCTGGTTATTACGTTATAGGGTGATTACTTCATTTCTGGTGAAGATCCGTCCCAAAGCGGTAAATTTCCCACTGATAAGAACTCTTTTTTAAATTTTCATAGTTCAGCTCACTGTCTGTTAATACAATAATAATATTTTATTACATTCGATAGGTAATTGGAAAGGGTCTCCTATATGCTGGCGTAAATATATATCCCTATATTAACGTCTTGAGACTGCCCATCGTTTATGGATTTTGAAGATGTCGATTTCAGACGCTGCAGATATATGACATTTTGTACATCAGAAACTCTAGCTGTGGTAGGTGAATATAGGGTAAGGGGGCGTGGCATTCCTATCGGCAAAAAATAAAATAAAAAAACATAGACTCCTTAGCCGATGTTTTCGGGCTAGATATTTTGATACCAATGTTTGTCGCAATCTCAGTATACTCAGATATAATGCCACGGAATGTTTCCTACATATATCATCTAAATTGCGATTGTCCATGGTCAAATACTGAATACACGAAATTTGGGGAACGGTTGGAAGCGGTTGTCGAAAACTGAGAGTAAATGGCATCCCGTTAGATAAAGGGAAGTAATTCTTCAGAGTATTTGGCGTCCATCCATCCATTTCGTATGCAAAGACATTTAAGACTATTCATGGAACATGAATTGCTGGTATTCGGAAAGCCTGTGCGAAAGAAGACTTTCATAGAATTGTATTGATTATAACAGTTACAACCTATATATTACTCTAATCCAAGCCAAACTACACAATATCAAAATGTATACCGGTACTTAGTATCGAAGTGAGAGCGATAGATGGTGGTTGACCTACGTTCATACTATTCAGCTTGTATCACTGACTCTTCTTGATAGGGAGAGTAGGGACGTTAGTGATACAAGCTGAATAGTATGAGCGTATGGTTGACCGAGCATTGATGTATTTTGAGAAAAGCTATTGTCTCTCAGAGATGGTGGATTACTGGCCATATCATACGCTGAAAAAAGAATTAGAGAGAAATTGAGCCAGGGATGTCGTATGAGATTTCCTGCTCCGATGCCCCACAATTAAGACAGAACGTGAACATCTTATGCAAATAATTCCCTTGCCTGCCACAGAGACTAACACAAAACTAAATGCTATCTTCAACCCTGACCCACATCTATATCCCCAAATCAGCCCCCAGCTGAGCACTTCTAACTAATATATTCCGTTTGTAAATATGTTTAGTGTAGCTTTGTCAATGTACTACATCATGTACATTGTAATATTATGCCAGTTTTACGTTTGTCTGTTATCGTATAGTTTTGTTAAGGATAGCTGGCCCCTTAGAGGCAGTTTTTGCACCCCCGTGACAATTTGTCGTCTCTATCAATAAATATACAAGATAACCATAATAAACTGTATATTTTATGAAAGCGTACATCGTAGGGATTCCAACTATATGATTTGTATAACCGACGCTGCTACTGTGTAGAAAATATTCCAATAGCGTTCATTTTTCAATTGAAATTTCATGAAAACTGTTGGTCTTGTTTCAACTTTGATGGTATACCTTGATAGGAGACAATTCGAACTAGTAAATTTATCTCATTTTTTTTAATTTTTGCCTGATTTTGTTTTTACAGCTATTTTACTAAAATAAATTGAAAAAAAACTGTACTATTTTACGGTCGTTCGTCTTAAAAGTTGAATGATTAAAAAACTAATCCCAACTTACAACAAGAGCCCAAGGGGCTTCAATGTACGCTCGTATAACTGGAATCACATTGGTCCAAATTTCAAGGTTGTTTAATAGCCTTGATTCCAATTGATAGCTAGCAATCCAGAGAACGGTCTACAATTTTGTGCTTCTGAGAATGTAACATATATCACATCTTATATTGAATGATAACCTAAAATGAGCTTAACTCTTGGCAACTAGTTGACCTTGGAGCAAGAGCCGAGAGCTCACATATCCCACACTGAAATCGACAATACTCAAACACAAGAAAATAGTAGTTTTTCTGCAAATGGATTTCTCTCAGACGAGAAAATTTTTCATGAAGGAAGAAGAAAGTGATGAAGTAAACCTTTGTTTTTGAGTTAATATTAAAACAGGTATGAAGGTCATAAAGGACCCATCTCTCCGTTAAATTAGTAATTGTATGGTTTTTATTTCACAACAGTTTAACTAAATGTAGCTGTTTCAAACATGGCAGGCAACTCCACAGGACAAATGCTATATACATGTAGGGGAGAGAACTAACACATATAGTCGGCTAAACTTGATTCAGGTTTGGAGGACTGTGACCTTGACCTTTGACAAATTGATGTATGGCTCCTCTTTGCCATGCAAGTAAGGTATACTCAAAATTTGGTACCAATCCATACCTTGAAACTAGAGATATCGCATGGACAACAAATGTTAACGGATAATGGACAGAACCCAACATCGCATTACATGACCTCGTCTTTGACAGGCATATGAAAATGTGACTTGTAATGATTTCCTGATTTTGGGGTCACAGTGACCTTGACATTTGACCTAAATTTTGGTACAAGGCACATCGTCTTCCCTCAATGTATCAATGGACACAAAAAATCATGATTTTTATGAATTTCATGCTTTTGGGGGTCACAGTGACCTTGACGTTCGGCCTTGACCTACATTTTTGTACGTGACACATCATGTCTCCCTAATGTATCTACTGACACAAAAAAAAGTAATTTTCAAAGATTTCTGGATTCCGGAGTCACAGTGACCTTGACCTAAATTGTGGTACATGACAAACCGTCTCCCCATAATTTCTCAAGGGACACAAAAAATCATGATTTTTAATAATTTCATGATTTTGGGGTCACAGTGACCTTGACCTTTGACCTTGACCTACATTTTGGTATGTGACACATCGTGTCCCCCTAATGTATCTACTGACACAAAAAAAGTTATTTTTAATAATTTCCTGATTTTGGGGTCACAGTGACCTAAGTTGACCTTGACCTAATTTTTGGTATGCGACACTTCATTTCCCCCTATTGCAAAAAATTAGTAATTTTTAATTATTTCCTAATTTTTAGGTCACACTGACCTTTGATCTTGATTCTGGGGTCACAGTGATCTTGACTATTGACCTGGATCTAAATTTTGGTACATGACAAAACAGCTACCCGTAATTTCTCAATGGACTCAAAAAATCAAGCTTTTTAACAATTTCACGATTTTGGGGTCACAGTGACCTTGACCTTTGACCTTGACCTACATTTTGATATGTGACACATCGTGTCCCCCTAATATATCTACTGACACAAAGAAATGTTATTTTTAATAATTTCCTGATTTTGGGGGCACAGTGACCTTTGACCATCGAACTTGACCTACATTTTGGTATGCGACACATCATTTCCCCTATTTGAATCCACTCACAAAATTAGAAATGTTTAATGATTTCCTGATTTTTCAGTCACACTGACCTTTGACCTCTGACCTTGACCTACATTTAGTATGCAACACATCATTCTCCCCTAGGGCATCCACTCACCAAAAATTAGAACTGTAGATAGAAAACTGTCAACGAGCAATGATTTCCTGATTTTAGGCAACAGTGACCTTTGACCTCTGACCTCGACCTCAATTTTGGTACGCGACACATCGTCTCCACCTAGTATATCCACTCACAAAAAATTGCAACTGTGAATAGAAAAAGTTCACAGATATAGACCGGACATGAACACTTCAGTGATTTCCTGTTTTTTAGGCCTGTGACCTTTGACCTTTGAACTCGACCTTCATTTTGGTACGCGACACATCGTCTCCCCGTAGGGTATCCACTCACCAAAAATTGAAACTGTAGATAGGAAACTGTCCCAGATATAGACCGGACACGAGAACCGGACAGACGGACGGAACCCGCTTTTGGCGGGCGTATAAAAAATGAGATAACATTTACTAGATCACATTATAAGTAACAAGCATGCCAAATTTCAAAAGCGTAGCATGGATACTTTTCGAGAAATAAACGTTTAAATCTCGGATTTTGCACATAAATAAAAGGCTAGAAATCGGGCAAAATGTGTCCAGCTATACATCTGATGAATTAATCTAAATTTTTTGCTTGAATTCTATTGTCAAATACATTTTTAATCTGTCTAATGGGACCTACTCGAATTTCTGTTTATTCTGGATAACTATTACACTAAGTTTTTTCATCAAGGCGGTTTAAAGTCCAATTAAAACTTTAAAAACTTGCTAAAACTTGATCAGCTGAGAATTGTTCACACCCGTGTAGATCATTTCACGGCGGGTGTCTGAGTGAAGTGTCACTGTTATAATTAGAAACAAAAATACGGATGTTTGCATGGTTTTGATCAAAAGGGGGTAGATTAATGTAAATAAGTAGGACTAATAGATAATTAGCTTACCATAATACTGCAGAAATGAGTTTTGGAAAGGGAAATTTAACAGACAAAAATAATAGTAGCCAAGCCCAAGCTAAGGCAATCTGTTTAATTGTTCCAGTGCCTCAGAAACTAAATTTTTAATCCTAATATTGAAGCACTTCTTTTATAATTTTGATTTCATTTTTTCACCAAATGTTAGAGAAAATAGTGAATATTTGAATGAAGAAATAAAAAAAAATGACCAATTTTGACCCTCTAAGGGGACAGCTATCCTTAATGCCATACTTTGTAAATGCAAAGTCGAGCAATAAACATTCGATTTGATTTGATTGATGACTGGCTGTATCATAGACTAATACATAGAAGAGAGAGAATCCAGTCCCTCTCAGATATGACGGATCCTCTCAGATATGGCGGATCACGGGTTAAATCATATACGGGTACTGAACAAGAGTCTAATTGACGCTATGGACCACGTCATTAAAACGAAATCTTGAGTCGTACGTGTTAGATTGAGTTAGTGGTGGTCATTAACCGGGACCATTGACCTTTTGATCTCAATCTTGGTGTCCCACACATCGCTTCCCAATGATGTATACACACAAAATGTGATTTGCAGTGTTTTCTGCTATTTTGTATCCTAGTGGCTTTGACCTCTGACATTCCGACCTCAATAGGCTTCATGTTTAGCATCGGCGTGAGGTATTCCTCAAGTAGAATTACAATCTAAATCCTTGGACTAGAGTATAAGTGTAAGTATAAATTTGTTTTGAATACTTCTTTGTTTGGAGGGTGCCACTGTGATATTGACCTTTGACCTATTTGACCTTTGATAAGTTCATTACCAAGCATATCATCTCTCACAGATGTATCCACTCAAACAAAAAAATACTGAATTTCGATGATTTCCCGATTTTTAGGTCACAATATCCTTTCCTTTGACCTACTGACCTCAAATTTGAGAGAAATCAGTCAATTTATTGGAAAGTTAAGGAACTAAATAAGAAAAGTCGAGAGGAGAAGGAGAAAAAGGAAAAGGAGAATGTGCTTCCCACAGGACTTGGCCAGCTTTAGCTGATGTAGTCAAGGCCATTGGCGAAGCCATTGTCTCTCGGGATGGAGGATCAATGGCAGTATATTACACAGTAGTTTGAGAAGCCATTGCCTCTCAGAAAAAATGTTAGATCACTGGTTAAATTATATATTGAAGAACTTAGTCAGAGAAGCCATATTTTGTGGGGGGGGGGGGGGTTGATGTATCAGTGGCATTATCATAGATTATTACACAGTAGTGAGAGAAGCCATTGCCTCGGGGATGGCGCGTCACCGACTATACCACACACTGATAAACCTAGCGACAGCAGCCATTGTCTATCAGGGATAGCGGGTCATTGGCTATCTCATGGAGTAATAAACTCAATGAGAGAAGCCTTTGTCTGTCGTAGATGCACGTAGATACAAGAGATATACACGTAGCGAGAGGAGCCATTGTCTCTCAGGGATGGTGGATCACTGGCTAAATCATATACTGCCAAGACGTCATCTCTCGGGTATAGAAGATCACTGGCTATATCAAACACTGATGGACTTAACGAGAGAAGCCCTTGTCCCCCAGGGACAGCGGATCACTGGCTAGATAATATACTGACAACACGTTGTCTCTCGGTGATAGAAGATCACTGGCTATATCAGACACTGATGAACTAAGCGAGAGAAGCCAGTCTCTCAGGGATCTGATCACTGGCTGTAGCATGGACTAATACATTGAGAAGGGGTGAGATATCCATTGTTCCCAGGGATGGCGGATCACTGATGGTATCATAAACTTATACATGTAGCAAGGTGTCTCCCAAGGATGGCGGATCACTGTCTGTATCATGGACTAATACACGGCGTGGGAGAAGCCATTGTCTCTCAGGGATAGCGAATCACTGGCTGTATTGTACACTGAGACACTTAGCGTTAGGAGCCATTGTCTCCCAGGGATGGCGGATCACTGGCTGTATTGTACACTGAGACACTTAGCGTTAGGAGCCATTGTCTCCCAAGGATGGCGGATCACTGTCTGTATCATGGACTAATACACGGCGTGGGAGAAGCCATTGTCTCTCAGGGATAGCGAATCACTGGCTGTATTGTACACTGAGACACTTAGCGTTAGGAGCCATTGTCTCCCAGGGATGGCGGATCACTGGCTGTATTGTACACTGAGACACTTAGCGTTAGGAGCCATTGTCTCCCAGGGATAGCGAATCACTGGCTGTATTGTACACTGAGACACTTAGCGTTAGGAGCCATTGTCTGTCAGGGATAGCGAATCACTGGCTATATTGTACACTGAGACACTTAGCGTTAGGAGCCATTGTCTCCCAGGGATGGCGGATCACTGTCTGTATCATGGACTAATACACGGCGTGGGAGAAGCCATTGTCTGTCAGGGATAGCGAATCACTGACTGTATTGTACACTGAGACACTTAACGTTAGGAGCCATTGTCTCCCAGGGATGGCGGATCACTGGCTGTATTGTACACTGAGACACTCAGCGTGAGAAGCTATTGTCTCTCAGACAATCACTGGCTGTATTCTACACTAAGACACTTAGTGAGAGAAGCCATTTTCTATCGGGGATGGCGAATCACAGGCTGTATCATAGAATAAAACATGTAGCGAGAGGAGCCATTGTCTCCCAGACATGGCGGATCTCTGAAGCCTGGGGCGATAGTAACATGATCGATTACACAACTATCTCAAAAATTATTTCACAATTTTTGAACCTGTCAACGGGATTCCCATACTCGACGGGGCTGACTCACTCACTGACACACTCGGTCTCAGGAATGTCCGGTTCTTCGAACGGACATTTATACAAGAGGCTCTCGGTAATCCAAACACGACTCTGATGTACATGTACATGATAGACCATCTTAGTTGTTGAATGTAGTCGTGCAGGATTGTAAGACAGAATTTCCGCGTTCTGTAATTATTTTATTTTCATTTATTTCGACCGAGACGAAAAACTGTATAGCTCATAAAGAATTTTTACTTGCTGCAAGCGACATACTTAGTAAAATCATTCATCAGTCTTGGTTTGCTGCTGCACTGAAAGTGTGGCAGCCCAAGGGAAGTAACTCTGACATTGCTTTAGACGACGAACGTGATTATATGTATGTCGAGTCATTCTACTATTATGTTATACTTTGAACGGGAAAATTTCCCCAAAATGAATTGCCGTTTTCTTGCATGTTTTAGCCTTAGGAGTTACCTATATATCAGAAGATTATCATTTGGATACAAGGACAATTACCAAATATGATGCCGACATTTAACAAACCAGCTAGTATATTCTATAACACTTGTGCTAATAACATCGAGCTAACCGTGCGTATACCTGAAACGTTATGTGAAATCTAGTGTGGGAAAGCTTATTAATTTTATAAACTAAAATAAATAAAATAATATAGAAGATCACTGGCTATATCAAACACTGATGAACTTAACGAGAGAAGCCCTTGTCCCCCAGGGACAGCGGATCACTGGCTAGATAATATACTGACAACACGTTGTCTCTCGGTGATAGAAGATCACTGGCTATATCAGACACTGATGAACTAAGCGAGAGAAGCCAATCTCTCAGGGATGGCTTATTATTAAATATAAACTTTCCCAAACTAACCGTGTCTAAAATAACCATAGAGCACGCCTATGAAAACATTATTTCTTAATTTGCCAACAGTGATAAAGTTAAAATTCTCGATAACGAGTCGTAATTCAGTCCTCAGTCAATGTTGCACTTTGAAGACATGTTCATGTTCTATCTTCTCACATTATGTGTACATTTAATGTCTGATATACAGCAGATCAACAGTAAATCGAGCTAACGGGCATATTTGACAAACAATTCGTTTAACAGTACACGCTTAAAATTAAAGTGTTGAAACTTACTCGTAAAGTGTTGAAATAACCCTTTAAGTGGGTCCACAGGGACAACACTTAAAGAGCAGTCCCTGTGTACACACTTAAAAGGTTATTTCAACACTTTACGAGTAAGTTTCAACATTTTAGTTTTAAGCGTGTAGCAGGAAGGATGAAATGTCTTAAGAGTTAAATTAAAGTCTGTGAATTCGAAACGTACATATAGCCCTGGACGCAAAAACGATACTTCAAACGGGGTATCGTTGCAGAATGCCTAACACTGTTATTGGAGTGAAGCGGAATCAGCAAAATCAATCCGTTGGTTGTTTATTACAGATTGTTTGTGGACAGGTCCAGTACACAGGTTCGGTGCTTGTTTTCTTTCAACTATAAGTGGTGTCGGTAATGACTGTGAAACTTACGTACTTTCAGTGTCGGTGAGAAATGAATAGATCTGTATGTCTGTGTGTTTGATCCGGTGTGAGGAGGTGGTCTCACATCGAATATAGGTCTAGGACACATACTAATCAGTGCCACGAGCATACAGACGGAATAAACACACGCTAACCTTATAATATCTAGACAATAACAGAGTTCCGAGGGAGAAGTTAGTCAGAGGAAAACGCAACTTTATGATGAATGTGACGACAGATCTACCCAACCCAAACTGCTCTACCAGATGTGCTTGTTCTAGATATACACACATTGCGCTTGACGTCATACAGAAACATGTATTTTATCCTTGAGTTTAAAAATAGCAACGGCAATCTGGAACCGGCTTGGATATAGCATATTGTTTTTACGAATATAGAACATTAAGTGACGAAGCCAAAATCCATTAATCACTTGTTGGTTTTCAGGCCATGCGTGAATCTACGTCAAGGGTTGATCACCACAACTTCACGTTTTTAATGTGCTGGGGGTTTTTTCTGGGAGCAAGTATTATAGTGCCAGCTCGATGACGTCATAACCACGTTTAGTCTAGAGCATATCCATTATTTTTGTAAATAATATAAAAATAAATAAATGAATAAACTGATTTAGTTTGGCTTCAACCACATTGATCAGTTTATATGAACTCTTTGACCCTATGAATAAGAACAGATAAGTCAGCAACAATGAGACAAGAATCAAATACTTCCAATATTCTACGTTCTCAAGCGCGTTAGCCAAAATATTTTTTTCTACATAGCCTCTATATTCGATAATATTCACCGTTCATAAGATTTTGGCAATTGATTTGCAGATTTTAATCATTAATTGGTGCAAATGAGTAGATAACTGATCTGAGGTTTTTGATAATTGATTTCAATCTATTTTGTATGGTGCTGTGGGCTTATGCATGTAATACCGGTAGTGGCTTTATGGCCTAGTAGAGAGACTCTTAGCCGGAAGTGCAATATTATATTGGCAAGTTAACAGTTGTCATTGTTTACAAGAAAACTGGTTCTAGCAGGTCGTTACTTTGCACCAATTAGTCATGGACTAGGTTTATTCATCCTAAGGTTTTGGTGTATTTATCGCCTTTGGCCAAAGTGGAGGATTATAAAAAAAAAGAGAGCAAGGTTTTTCTGTTGGTGTATGTTTGGAAGATGAAAAAGGGATGTGGTACTTGTTAACTGACAAAATGAAGAGCAAGACGCTTTGCACTTGAAGGCAGAATTTACAGAGAACGAGTCAAAAGTTTACTGTGCCGTAAATATCCGCCGTGGTGAAGGCAGCAATGTCGTTTCCTTTATCTATATTTCCCCAGGATATTTTTCCGTGTTGGTACCAGTACTATGTAACCCTTCTCCTCATAACTTTATTTTCGTTTAATCATGTTTCTGTATAAAGTGTTTCATATGATGTATGTTTTTAAATATAAACATACGTGGTACAGCAATTAAGGAGGGGGTTTATATCAGCTATCATCATGTAACACGTACAAGATGTGTCTTACTTAAATCGATGGGTGGTCTGATTTGTTGTTTGATCTAATATTTAAAAAGCTGCCATAAAAATGAAATCTACATGAAATATATCGCAATATCTCACCAGGCATTCGGTGTGGATTCCGACCTCATCATTCAAATGGCTAATATGCAACTCAGAAGTAACCTTTGCACGTAACGTTGTGGATAGTACCGATGATCTTGAATGTAGCTTGAGGTTTTTCAAACCTTAAGCTACACCCTGATTTTATGGGTTCCTCTTATAGTCTAATCGAACCAATTTCTGTGATGAGGCTGACAACCCGCGTCCATTTCAACTTTTTTTTCTACCCGTCTGATAGAACTGGCGTGGTTTGAGCGCTCATGTGTACATGAGCTGCTTTTTAACTGTTTCTAATTCCGCTAAGCCTGGGATTGCGAACTGTTTGAGAGTATAAGCTTGTTATTATAATTCAGCTATAAGTCAGAAGTTTGGGTGGTTTGCGCGCCAGGTTTACAGTTTGGTCACTTGTGATTTCTTCAAGTCTGTCACTGGGGGTAGTTTGAGCGCCTTCTTACAGTTTGGTACTTGTTCGTAAATCATTCGGTCAAGACTGGGATTGGGTGGTTTTTAGCGCAATGTTTACAATTTGGTAACTTGTTAATTGGGCTAAACCTGAGGCTGGGCGGGTTTGAGCGCTATGTTTACAGATATTGCAAACTGGTTATACACAATTCGGCTAAGCCTGTGACTGGGGTGGTTTGAGCGTATTTGTTTACTTGGTAACTTGGTAACTTGTTAATTGGGCTAAACTTGAGGCTGGGATGGTTTTTGCGCTACGTTTAGTTTCTGCCACTGGGGTTACAGGGTGACAAAATGTCTGTATAAAATTCGGCTACGCTGGCACTGGGATTGGTATGGGCGCTATTTGTACAGTTTGGTAACTTGTTTACATGTAATTCCGCTGTGGGGTTGGGGGTGGTTTGAGCACCATATTTACGGGTTAATAACTTGTTTCCATGATTTCGCTAACCCTATAGGCCTGCGAGTGACAGGCTGTTTATTTATTTATGATTTTTTTTTCATCTGGGTGATGTCAGTAGTCTCATTCCAGAATTGCCCAAGATAGTGGACGTACACGGAATATGATAAACCTTTCATATACGTTGTTTGCCGTCTTCTCAATCGCAGCTTTGGTTTTCTGTTCAGCAGTGTCTCTGATCAGACACAATATACCCAGGTGAAGAGCTTCTCAAACAGATAAAAATGTTTTCACTCCATGATGAAAAGTTCCAAATATATAAATAGAAACTTGTCTGGCATATATGAGCCATCGTGCATAACAGTGGGCATGAATAAATTCAATATGAACTTCAGGTGCTAAGGTCAATCGAATTCGTTCTCTCCAGGGTGAAAGAGCTCACGTGTAAATATTTATCAGAATACTCTTCTAAGACAAGGAAACAGGAGCATGTAAAAGCTGTCTTCATAGATACACTGGCAAATGAACGAGATAGTCAAGACGATCCTGAACGTGGAATTAATTATATTAACCAATCTCAGCAATAACATTTGCTTTATAGATTTATCTTTTTACATCGTTAAGATAAACCATCTGGTCAATGACGTCAAGCTTAGTCCGCCATTTTTATCTGGGTCGTCCACTGTGGGAATGGGGTAACATTAGTAACATGACCCCCATATAGACTACTCCAGATACTGATATATGGAGAATACTGCAGGTGGTCGGTCTTATCATATTGATACGTCTTTCACCATTAACATGTGGCAATTTGTTCTAATAACCCTGTATATTTCATGGAATACAGTCATATCACCAAGACCGTTTCCGTTTCCAGTATAAGGATCACGAGCGCAAAGACAACTCTATTATTTCTGTTTATTTTGCATACAATTAACATTAATGGCTAAAGTATAAAATATAAACAGATGCAGGAATATGGTCGATTGATTTCATTTTTTTTTCAGGGTGATCGCATGATTGGGTTTTATGAAATTTAAATATGTGCGACTAACTGAATTCCATTATAACTTGTTTGATGCACTTTCACTTCTGAAGTGTAAACCAGTATCGGGGAGGGTAGATACATGAATCTGGACAGATGTTAGACAGACTATATTGCTATTTTTATTGGATATGGCCAAGGCACAGGGAAATTATTCGTAATTAATTATAGTTGATATAAGTTACCGTGTAAATCTCTTGCTGACACGATATCTGATAGCTTGTTATGGTATAATATTAGAGTATAGATTTACTCTCTTTACCGTGCCATCGTTCGGCTACAAGCCAAGCTATGACTCAGACACAAGTTGGATTCCGTCCAGTAGAGAAGATTTACGAGTTTTAACGGAGGTTTCCAGAAAAAGTACCGTAACTAATTGATTTCGATATAAGTTTGGTATTTCACCTTTATCATCCCTGGAAGCCTGGCCAGGCAAGATTACAGCGTCACAGATATCACACCGTGGACTCGCAGTTACAAGACAGAAAGTGTTGATCCATTGACGCAACCGCATTCACTACTGCAACCACGATCCTTCAGATCCTCCAAAGGCTGGGATCCACGAATACTGGTAACCAAAGAACGTAATTGCAGTCAATTCTTAATATTCAATCATTAAAGATTGTAGTTAATGGACAGCCGTAGAACGTATTTTCCGTCAATAATTGATCTTCAGCCACCAGAGACTGCACCAGGATAACCAAAAGAATATACAACTCCAGTGAACACTCTTCATTCAGAAATCATCAGAGACTGCACTAGGGTAACCAAAAGAATATGCGACTCCAGTGAACACTCTTCATCCTGAAATCATCAGAGACTGCACTAGGGTAATCACAGAATACAATTACAGTCAATACTCTTCATCTAGAAACCACCAGAGACCCCACCGGAGTAACCAAAGGAATATACAACTTCTATTCATGTAGAAATCATTAGAGATTGCACTAGGCCACCACAGGATACACTATTGTAGCCAATACTTTTCATGTAGAAACCTCCAGAGATTGCACCAGAGTAACCCAGAATATACAATTACAACCAATACTTTTCATCTAGAAACAATCAGAGACTGCACTAGGGTAACCCCAGAATATGCATTTCCAACCAATACTCTTCATCCAGAAACCATCAGAGACTGCACTAAGGTAACCCCAGAATATGCATTCTCAACCAACACTCCTCATCCAGAAACCATCAGAGACTACACAAGGGTAACCACAGAACACAATTTCAGCCACTACTCTTGATCCAGAAACCATCACAGACTGCACCATGCAGGGTAACCAAAATCTATACAATTACAGTTAATACTCTTCTCGAAATATCCAAACTGCACACAATGGGTAAACAAAGAATACAATAGGAAATATGCATTATTATCTGACGACATCAAACTATGCATGCTGATGGGAATTCAGTAATATCTCGCCTCAGCGCGAAAACGCAAATATATGTGAGAAAAGAAATCAGAATATTAGTGTAAGACCGCACGAATATGTGGCAGAAACGTTTGAGTATTGAAATCAGCGTGGGCGGTTGAAAGTACAAGCGAAGCCCTATTTACCATCGAGATTTAATGTGGTCTTAGACAGATACAATCAACCTGTTATGTTATGTGAGTCATATCACAGCGGTACATCAAAAGACGGACTGCTCCCTCACTCTGTGTTGATGCAACGGCCGCTCCTCGGTCATGTGACCACTTCCGCCCAAGAGTTGAAAACAACAAGGACCCCAACCACCTCGCTGGGGGTCTAATAACACCCCAGCCACCAGTCAGATTTTTGGACCGGATTCGGGGCCTTCGCGTACATCGCCGGTAGTGACATCATATATAGTAAAATGGATGTTTACCGAACATTTCGATTACTTTTCCAGTCTGCATAATACCTCTGTTGTCTTAGCGTTAAAAAGAATTATCTGGAGATAATTTTCCCTGTTTATCTGGACAGAGCATATGAAAAGTAGTTCGCTCATGTGCAACACTAAAGGAGTCGTTTGGTCGGATTCAAACTGAACCGTGCGTTGGTTGGTTTCCCCTATACGTCATAGCAACGTAGTAAAGGTCAACTTCCGCTATTGGAGGCAGGGATGTTATTGGAGCCTGCGAAATGGAGCATGCGCTGTGGGGAGGTTGCAAGGACCCCCGGTGTGCGTTCCAGCCAGAAACATTATTTTCATGGAATTTGTTGCTAGCCTGACAAATCCATGGAGATCCACTCTTCAGAGAGAGAGAGAAGTAAGGTTTAACATCACGTTCAGCAATATTTCAGAATGATGTATCTCAGTCACGCTTTGATTGTGACTGTTCATATGAGTGCATGGCTTCTTTCAATCCTGTTGACGAGGGCCCTTCAGGAGGTAAAAACATTTTGGGAAAGGCATTTCTAAAAACTCTGGCGTTGAATGTATGTGGATAATGAAAAACTCAAAATGTCTTACGGAAGAACTTGATGCTAAAGGTCACATTTCCATTTCACGGTTTTCCAGGGAGGTAACTCTTGGTCCCCTTTTTTCCAGGTTAAAGGTATAGGGGACGCCCCGTCATCTCCCCAAGAGTTCCGCCAGGGGAGGGAGTTCCGCCAGGGGGCGCCACCAGCTCAAGGTCACTATAGTTCCGGCAAAGGGCCCCCTGGGCATGTATTCTTCCGCGGTGATGCGGTCTGGTGGTGATGCGGTCGCGGGAAAAAGCTTCCGCGGAGAAAAAGTAATCCCCAGACTTCAAATACGCTGCATGGTCCGATTGGGTCGAGTGAGGTATCAAAGTGAAGCATTCGTGAAGGGGCAGCCAGTCATGGGTGGATGTATGTAAAATTAGGATTTTTTCTCGAAACTATAAAAAGCGGAACACGGACTTTACCCCTAAAATAGGGGAAAACACCTATCAACTCTAGCCAAAAGGGCTAATATCGATCCCCGGGCTTATCGGGGCCTGCCTATCAAGTCAATGGGGTGGGTGCATGTAAAATTAGGATTTTTTCCCGAAACTATAAAAAGCGGAACACGGACTTTACCCCTAAAATAGGGGAAAACCCCTATCAACCCTAGCCAAAAGGGCTAATATCGGTCCCCGGGCTTATCGGGGCCTGCCTATCAAGTCAATGGGGTGGGTGCATGTAAAATTAGGATTTTTCCCCGAAACTATAAAAAGCGGAACACGGACTTTACCCCTAAAATAGGGGAAAACCCCTATCAACCCTAGCCAAAAGGGCTAATATCGGTCCCCGGGCTTATCGGGGCCTGCCTATCAAGTCAATGGGGTGGGTGCATGTAAAATTAGGATTTTTTCCCGAAACTATAAAAAGCGGAACACGGACTTTACCCCTACAATAGGGGTCTGTATTATACAATATAAGGGAAAATGCCTGTATGGGGTATGGGGATGGTCAATTTTTTTCGTGGGCTTTACTATGGCTTGTGGGGTCTCGTTTTTCTCGTTTCGCCAAGAAAATGACAATGGGAAGGGTCCCGGAGCGAATCGGTGAAATTTTTGGGAAAAGTCACCGAGGTCTGTATATAGGCTCATACTGGCTATATGGGGGGGAGGGGTGGTCAAATTTTTTGTGGGTGTTACTATGGCTTGTGGGGTCTCGTTTTTCTCGTCTCACCAAGAAAAACACGATGGGAGGGGTCCCGGAGCGAATCGGTGAAATTTTGGGAAAAAGTCACCGAGGTCTGCATATAGTCCATACTGGCTATATGGGGGTATAGGTTCAACCTGGGAAATTCACACACGTTCATTGTGATATGGGTTGTGGGGTCTCGTTTTTCACGTCTCGTCATTTAGAACACAATGGGAGGGGTCCCGGAGCGAATCGGTGAAATTTTTGGGAAAAGTACCGGGTAGGCCTGTATATAGGCATATAGGCTGGCTATATGGGGGTATAGGTTCAACCTGGGAAATTCACACACGTTCATTGTGATATGGGTTGCTTGGATTTGTTTTTCACGTCTCGTCATTTAGAACACGATGGGAAGGGTCCCGGAGCGAAACGGTGAAATTTTTGGAAAAGTATCATATAGCCCATATAGTCCCATACTGACTATGGGGATATAGGTTCAACCTGGGAAATTCACATACGTTTATTGTGATATGGGCTGTTTGGATTTGTTTTTCACGTCTCGTCATTTAGAACACGATGGGAAGGGTCCCGGAGCGAAACGGTGAAATTTTTGGAAAAGTACCGGGTAGGGCTGTATATAGTCCCATACTGGCTATATGGGGGTACAGGTTCAACCTGGGAAATTCACATACGTTCATTGTGATATGGGCTGTTTGGATTTGTTTTTCTCGTCTCGTCATTTAGAACACGATGGGAGGGGTTTCGAAGCGAAACGGTGAAATTTTTGGAAAAAGTTCACCGAGGCCTGGGTAAGCCCATAGGCCTATACTGCATGGCTATGGGGGTAACGTTTTTCGTTACCATGCTGACCGACCACCCCCATCGGTTGAATGCGTCACTCATGCACTGATGAATACCATAACATGCCGTACATACTCTATATGTCTACATGCTGATCGTTGACGGTACGGAGGTGACCGAAGAGACACGGAGGTGACCGAAGATGTTACGGAGGTGACCGAAGAGACACGGAGGTGACCGAAGAGACACGGAGGTGACCGAAGATGTCACGGTGGTCACCGAAGAGACACGGAGATCCATCCGGGTTTACACGGGAACAGCCGGGTAGTTACGGAGGTGACCGAAGAGACACGGAGGTGACCGAAGATGTCACGGAGGTGCCCGAAGAGACACGGAGGTTACCGAAGATGTCATGGAGGTCACCGAAGAGACACGGAGATGACCGAAGATGTCACGGAGGTTACCGAAGAGACACGGAGATGCCCGAAGAGTCACGGAGGTTGCCGAAAAGACACGAATGTCACGGAAAAACGTATAAAAGTGGGAATTTTTACGGCATTCATCATTTCCAGATCCACAGCCGAAATGTTCTCTTGCACAACTTGCCAGAAGCTGTTTACTCGTCTAGATAATTTACGACGCCACGAGGCCTCCACCCACAACGATGCTCGGTATACTTGTACAACCTGCGCACGGTCATTCAATCGGGAGGATCATTTACTGCGCCACGAACGCTCATTCCACGAGGGCGCGACGGAACAATGTAACGGTTGTGGTCAATTCTTCAAAAGATCCAGTCAGTTAAGACAGCACCAACGTTTGATTCATAGTTCATCACCACGGTATGAGCGACAACTTTCCACTAAAGAGGCACCCATGAGGGTCACACCTAGTGAAGATGAGCCCGGGGAGACGAATGCCACTGGTGATGCGATCACGGAGAGCCCGCCTATACCCACAGTTCAGAAGAGCCTAGATATCCAGCCGGTCCCTAGCATTACTGTTCCCAGTCATACGCCTGACAACAACGAACATTTTCTGGAAGATGCGGTGGATGTTCCCAGCGATCTCTTACAGGACGCCCATCCAGTGAGTGACATCTATCGTCGCCATTGGTCCATGATACGGCACTGTTTCCACCGTCATCGCCCTATTCAAGATATCTACAATTTCCGACTGACTGACCTCACCCGTCTACGCAACTACGTGGAAGCCATCTTCAATGACCAAGCTACGTCCTTCAAATTAAATCTGGCGTTTGGCTATGTACTGCAGCATAAGGAGACAGATCAAGTCCGATACTTTTACCCGAGCAGTAACATCCGGGTATTTGACCAACCGTTTACCATCATTAACCGGGCGTCGCTAGAGACGATGCTGGAGAAACTGGACACCGTGGATCCCTTGGAATGGGCCCAACAACAACGCCCCAATACCAAGTGGACAGTGGAGAGGGTGACCAATGTTACGTTCTTCGTGACCAAATTCCGGAATCTTCCCATCGGGTGAATGTATTCAACCATGCACTGATAGATACTCAGAATGCACAAACAACTATCTGAGGATATGTTGCCTCAACGGTATCCTGGGCTGCCCGACGATGATTAGAATAAACGGTTCAAAGCGAACATGGCCGAAGATGGAACTTTCTGAAATGGAGACTTCTGATTGGACAAGAATACATCTAACGGACAGGAACGAATATGACAGATGCAAATGGTGGCCTCTGATTGGACAAGAGTCTTCTTGAATTGTAAATATACCCAACGCGGCTCCCCCAGCGTGGGTATGATGTAACATTGGGAAGAATAAACTATATGAAAAAACTTCTTGTTGTTGTTGTTCTCTCATGTCTCATCCTTGTTGTTGTTGTTGTACTCTCTCCGGTCTGTTAAGGCGTAACGACGGACGTCACTGCATTTCGAAGAATGAGTGACAATTCCATGGAATATCTAGAAAATCAGAGCTTCTGAGCTATTTCACCAGGGCGTTGAAGCATTGAGCTTGGTGTTGGCGGGCGTTGCTACAAGATGACACCTCACACGACGCATTCGAACCAAGGATGGTCCATCTCTACACCAAATACCTTCCTTCACTGCCCCAAAATACCCGCTTTCGCTACTACTCGTACTGATGACGTCACCAATGACGTCACAGATGCTGCGGACATGCCTCAAATCGGGGTGTACACCCCGAGAGCTACAACATGACACCTCCCACGACACATTCGGACCAAGGATGGTCCATCTATACACCAAATACCTTCCTTCACTTTCCTAAAATGCCCACTTTCGCTACTACTCGTACTGATGACGTCACCGATGACGTCACAGATAACGGGAACATCCCTCAAATCGGGCTGTACACCCCGAGAGCTACAAGATGACACCTCCCAGGACGCATTCGGACCAAGGATGGTCCATCTCTACCCCAAATACCTTCCTTCCCTGCCCCAAAATGTTCACTTTGGCTACTACTCGTACTGATGACGTCACCAATGACGTCACAGATGACGTGAACATCCCTCAAATCGGGGTCTACACCCCGAGAGCTACAACATGACACCTCCCAGGACGCATTCGGACCAAGGATGGTCCATCTCGACCCCAAATACCTTCCTGTACTGCCCCAAAATGGCCACTTTACTTACTACAACCAACTGCGCATGCGCAGATTGACGCGACTTGCACTTAAAAACATGCCATTCTGACTAACCCACACAAGCTTCACTTTGACACCTTCCACGACCCATTCAGACCCATAGCTGTCCATCTCTACCCCAAACACACACTCACATACCCCCCCAAAATGCCTGCTTTCTATACTACGGCCAGACTGCGCATGTACAGACTATTGGAAACGGACGAACCATTAGTCCAGTCGGATGCTCCTCAACGAGAGCTTCAAAATAAGACCTCATACGACATCATAGGATCATTAGGGACTCACCTCGACCCCAAAACGTCCACCCGGTATGAACCTATACCCCCATAGCCATGCAGTATAGGCATATGGGCTTACCCAGGCCTCGGTGAACTTTTTCCAAAAATTTCACCGTTTCGCTTCGAAACCCCTCCCATCGTGTTCTAAATGACGAGACGAGAAAAACAAATCCAAACAGCCCATATCACAATGAACGTATGTGAATTTCCCAGGTTGAACCTGTACCCCCATATAGCCAGTATGGGACTATATACAGCCCTACCCGGTACTTTTCCAAAAATTTCACCGTTTCGCTCCGGGACCCTTCCCATCGTGTTCTAAATGACGAGACGTGAAAAACAAATCCAAACAGCCCATATCACAATAAACGTATGTGAATTTCCCAGATTGAACCTATATCCCCATAGCCAGTATGGGACTATATGGGCTATATGGTACTTTCCAAAAATTTCACCGTTTCGCTCCGGGACCCTTCCCATCGTGTTCTAAATGACGAGACGTGAAAAACAAATCCAAGCAACCCATATCACAATGAACGTGTGTGAATTTCCCAGGTTGAACCTATACCCCCATATAGCCAGCCTATATGCCTATATACAGGCCTACCCGGTAAATATGAAGGCCGACCAGAAGATAGTCATGTCTGCATTAGAACAGTACGTTATTGATTGGTCTAAGCGAGAAAAAGTTGAACCTACAGTACTCGCTGATTGGCTGGACCTCACCAAGAGCAAGGTCGTTGAAACAATCCGCCATATTGACAGAAGTACTCTTCCCCAAGTAAAACAAGTACTGAGAAACCTCAATTCGCAAGAAATTCTAGCAAATCTCCAGAGTAAATTCGTCATAGTCCCAGCAGACAAAGCTCCGAATAATATAATATTCATATGTAAATATTACTATTACCAGGTGCTGGTTAAAGAATTGAGTGTAGACACATCTTCATCAAATACGTCTACTTACTCCCAAACTGCATTTAATCTGGAAGATTTATTTAACAATCACAAAAAGTTTCTCAGGGAAAGAGGTATTTGTCTTCCAACCAATCATAACGACATACCAAAAATATACTGGACTCCCAAAATGCATAAATCACCATACAAAGCTAGATTCATAGCTGGTTCTAGAAGCTGCACCACCAAGCTTCTTTCAACCCTATTGACGAGGGCCCTTCAGGAGGTAAAAGCATTTTGGGAAAGGTATTGCGCCACTATTTCTAAGAACTCTGGCGTTGAATGTATGTGGATATTGAAAAACTCAAAATGTCTTACGGAAGAACTTGATGCTAAAGGTCACATACCGTACAGACATGTATCCACATGGGATTTCTCGACTCTCTATACTACAATCCCTCATCAGGACCTTATTGACCGTAGTTCATTAATAGTATCTGTGTTCAAGAAAACTGATCGTAGATATATTAATGTCGGAAGCCATAAAGCATTCTTTAGCTCTACTACATACAAGAGATATCATTCATGGGATGTTTCTTTGTTTATAGAGTTGCTTGAATTTCTCATTAAAAATATCTATGTGAAATTTGGCAACACAATATATCAGCAGCATATAGGTATTCCAATGGGTACTAATTGTGCACCCCTGTTGGCTGACCTGTATCTGTTCTCTTATGAATATGACTATATGCAGGCGCTTTCAAAAACCGATCCATTCAAAGCCCGTTCCTTCTCATTCACCAAACGCTATATAGACGATCTTCTCGCTGTGGATAATCGCTATATAAATGACGCAGTGAAGGATATATATCCACCTTCACTGGATTTGAAGGAAACTACAGATAGCCCTACAGGCACATCTTATTTAGATCTCTATCTCTATAAAAATGAAGCGGGCATTCTCTCTCGTCGACTTTATGACAAAAGAGATGATTACAATTTCGACATCGTAAACTATCCCTTTCTGGATAGTAATATTCCAGTGGGACCTGCGTATGGCGTATACATATCTCGCTTAGTAGCATTTGCTAGATCCTGTGTTAGATGTGATGATTTTAATCAACGTCACAAAACATTGTTGCAGAAACTTATAAAACAGGGCTATTCCACCAAGCGCCTCCACTCAAAGTTTCTCAAATTTGGCGATACATATCGCATGCTGATAGCAAAATACGAACGTAGCGTGCAAGATCTATGGCGCTACGTTTCGTAACTTGTGTCTAATTCCGCTTAACCCGGGGCTAGGGGCCGTATGAACCCATGTACTTCAAGATCCTCATGGTACTCATATGAACAGTCACAATCAAAGCGTGACTGAGATACATCATTCTTTAGATGACGACCTTACAACGAATATTATGGATTAAGAATACTGATCAGCGATACGGATTTGATATTTTTGGAACATCATGATGTCTTGCCGGCATCATTGAAAACTGTTGACCGCTTCTCTCTTGCAGGAAACAAGCCTATGTTTATGTATACTATGATTGTCTTTTTGAATTTGGTGCTAATACTGTTATATGGAATATGGAATAGGTCTTTGGATTATGGACGCGGATATTCTCTAATGGACGACGGCTGGATTATGAATGACGGACTAGACGCTTGTAATTTTCCCAAAAATTTCACCGATTCGCTCCGGGATTCTTCCTATTGTCATTTTCTTGGCGAAACGAGAAAAACGAGACCCCACAAGCCATAGTAGCCCACGAAAAAAATTGACCATCCCCATACCCCATACAGGCATTTTCCCTTATATTGTATAATACAGACCCCTATTGTAGGGGTAAAGTCTGTGTTCCGCTTTTTATAGTTTCGGGAAAAAATCCTTATTTTACATGCACCCACCCCATTGACTTGATAGGCAGGCCCCGATAAGCCCGGGGACCGATATTAGCCCTTTTGGCTAGGGTTGATAGGGGTTTTCCCCTATTTTAGGGGTAAAGTCCGTGTTCCGCTTTTGATAGTTTCGGGGGAAAATCCTAATTTTACATGCACCCACCCCCATTGACTTGATAGGCAGGTCCCGATAAGCCCGGGGATCGATATTAGCCCTTTTGGCTAGAGTTGATAGGTGTTTTCCCCTATTTTAGGGGTAAAGTCCGTGTTCCGCTTTTTATAGTTTCGGGAAAAAATCCTAATTTTACATACACCCACCCATGACTGGATGCCCCTTCACGAATGCTTCACTTTGATACCTCACTCGACCCAATCGGACCATGTAGCGTATTTGAAGTCTGGGGACTACTTTTTCTCCGCGGAAGCTTTTTCCCGCGACCGCATCACCACCAGACCGCATCACCGCGGAAGAATACATGCCCAGGGGCCCTTTGCCGGAACTATAGTGACCTTGAGCTGGTGGCGCCCCCTGGCGGAACTCCCTCCCCTGGCGGAACTCTTGGGGAGATGACGGGGCGTCCCCTATACCTTTAACCTGGAAAAAAGGGGACCAAGAGTTACCTCCCTGGAAAACCTTACTCGAAATCACGGCTATATACTACTGCTATACCACCAAGCGCCTCCACTCAAAAGTTTCTCAAATTTGGCGATACATATTGCATGCGGAGAGCAAAATACGAACGTAGCGTGCAAGATCTATGGCGTTACGTTTCGAACTTGTGTCTAATTCCGCTTAATCCGGGGCTAGGGACCGTATGGACCCATGTACTTCAAGGTCCTCATGATGCTCATATGAACAGTCACAATCAAAGCGTCGCTGAGATACGTCATTCTCTGGATGACGAATTTACAACGAATATTTTGGATTAAGAATACTGATCGGCGATACGGATTCGATATTTTTGGAACAAGGAATAGGTCCTTGGATTATGGACGCGGATATTTTTTAATGGACGACGGCTGAATTATGAATGAAGGACCAGACGCTTATAATGTAGCGACGATCAAAACAAAATTCTAAGAATATGATCTAAATTAATAACTCAGTAATCTAATGCATTAAAAACATGTACATACATTAAAATTTATACCACAAACCGATCTCTCTCGAATAATCTAAATATAATCTTTTTTTTACTCGATTAAAACGATCTTCCAAAGTAGCTGCTCGATAAAGGTATCTCCTACAATGTTAACATCTACAGAGTCGATAAGAATATGTTTCACTGTGAGATCTTCGTGGCATGGAATACACCTTGGGACTGGCTCTTTTTGCAGTAAATGTTCGTGAGTTAATCGTGTATGGCCGATTCTACATAGTCTAATCATGGCTTGATCGAAACGTTTCTGGCTGTTCAGATGAGTATAGCCTACAGTTTTTTGAACTCGTGAAGTTTGTTATTATCCATAGCATCCCATAAAGATTGAAACAACTTTCTCATATAAACACAGACAGATGGTCTGAAATCGCTGTATTCCAACAGGATCAACTTCATTATCTAGGGCTGCCTTAACTATTTTATCAGCTTCGGTATTACCTTTGCTGTCAACGTGACCGGGTACCCAACAAAAACACAATATCAATCTGTTGATCAAATCTATTTCCTTCAATTTCTTGAAGGCATGACAGTGAATCTGAGAATATGACATATTTTTCCCTTTTAGTGGACCCAATACCTTCTAAAGCCGACAGTAGAGCTTTTGCTTCGGCAGTGAATATCGAACTGTACTACCTGGTAGTCCATAGGTTTTAGTTTTGGAAGTAAAGATAGTAGCACATGCTACTCTCTCACCATCTTTAGAACCATCTGTATAAATAGCCTGATGCGATCTGTATTCCCACTCTTCAGAACGCTGAATAGTTTTACAAGAAATTTCCATCGGTGTTGTGTCAATTTTATCCCAGTCGTTCCACAGCCGATAGAAGTTATAAAGGACTTGTACGGAGCAGGGCAACAAAGAATTCAAGTGTGGCGATTTTATCCAACTAAAGCCAATGTGTCTGGCATTTTTTCTTGGGAGAAATCAGTATAACCCTAATAACATGGTATATGATGTAAAATGGACATTCCCCCAATCAGTATAAGTATGCTTCATTCAGGAATACCCAGATTCACTTAATGACTAAATAAACAATACAACTGAACTCAATACACTATACTTCATCTCGAAATATTCAAACTGCGCTCAATGGGAAACCAAAATATACAATTCTAGTTAATAACCTCATCCCGAAATATCCAAACTGCGCTCAATAGGTAACCAAATAATAGAAATGAAGTCAAAACAATCATTTCGGAATATCCAAACTGCATTCAATTGGTAGCCTAAAAATACAATTTCGGTCAAACACGTCATCTCGAAATATGCAAAATGCACTCAAAAGGTAACTAAAATATACAATTTCAGTCAGTACACTCCGTCTCGAAATATCCCAACTGCGCTCAACATGTAACCACAGAATAGAACTGCAGTCAATAGATTTCATCTCGAAACATTGGAACTGCGCTCATTGGATAGCCAAAGAATACAAATGCAGCCAATACTCTTCGTCTGGAAATATCCAAATTGCAGTCAATGGGTAACCAGACACTCAAAACTGCGTACTTTTTGTACACACTAAGACAAATATTATCATGTACACTACACGCAATATATATACACGAATGTGTAAGAAATGTACACATGAATGTACACAGAATGTACACATGAATGTACACAGAATGTACACATGAATGTACACAGAATGTACACATGAATGTACACAGAATGTACACATGAATGTACACAGAATGTACACATGAATGTACACAGAATGTACACATGAATGTACACATGAATGTACACAGAATGTACACATGAATGTACACAGAATGTACACATGAATGTACACAGAATGTACACATGAATGTACACAGAATGTACACATGAATGTACACAGAATGTACACATGAATGTACACAGAATGTACACATGAATGTACACAGAATGTACACATGAATGTACACAGAATGTACACATGAATGTACACATGAATGTACACAGAATGTACACATGAATGTACACAGAATGTACACATGAATGTACACAGAATGTACACATGAATGTACACAGAATGTACACATGAATGTACACAGAATGTACACATGAATGTACACAGAATGTACACATGAATGTGTACAAAATAATATGAATATATTCCTTTACGACTGCAATTTAACAGTTCTGGGAAGAATTTAACAGTTCTGGGAAGAAACTGTATTGGAATGACTAAATGTGGCTCTATAGACATATTCGAAGTCATTTTCATCATTTATGAACCCACAGTCACATGCCGTTGAATCAATACACTAAAGTAGATCAACATGGATAAATGTCCATTCGGCGGCTTCGTCATAATTTAAAATGTCGTACAAAATTCAAAGCTGAACCCCAACAAATACACTCAGGAATATTTGATTATGTCTTCTTGATATATGATAGATAGTATAACAGTGAATGTATGGGCTTGATTATACAGGATACCTTCGATCTGTGCTGGCATACAGTATACGTTGACAAGCAAGGAAAATAACCACAAAATACACAGTGACTGTGTTTACATTTGTGTAACAATGATCCACGGTATCTGTGTACAAACGAAGGTACACAGTGGAGGAGTGTGTACTGATATGTACACAGTAGTTCTGAGAGTGCAGATAATACAATTGCAAATAAAACTAGAACTCGTGGACTTCGAAAGACTGCCGTTATCTGTGTGATTTTATGGTTTTGATGTTTGACTGTGATCTTTAGAAATACATAGTTTTTCCTATTTCCCAAATTTGATCATGTGTATAGGTTGTGTTATGTGTAATGCTTTAGTTACCTTTGACAGTCATAACAGGATGAAATGTACGAAGCACAATAATTTGATAATTTATCCCATTAATTAATTTGATGCTTCAGAGAAAATTTTAATGAAAATCAGAGCGTCTGAAGTCCACCGACATTGAAACTACTGATTTGGCTTGGAACCCTAACATTCAGTACCCAGCATGGAAAGCAATCTCGAGTGATATCCTCGTTATCCACATACCAAATCTGCAAAAAATCCGTTCAGGTTTTTTAAAGTTACCGTCCAGAAGTAACTATTTTTTTACTTGTCTTCCTGGTACTTCAGCTTGTCACCCCTTCTGAATTTTTTTTTATCACCATACTGTCATGTATTCCAACTAGTTTCTCCATTTTTTTCATGCATTGTAGAATTTGAACACACGTTTTTCTTCCCTCGATCGGGAGACGTTGACGACACTGACAGATTTATCTCCTTCCTCTAGCTCTGCATTGCCAAGATCAATGTCCTCACTTCATGATGTTGATCATCATCCTAACGCATGGCACGATCATACGTAGAAACTTCTGCTCATAGCCATGCAGTAATGGGTGATATCCGAGTATATTAGGGCATTTCCCAATTGGTCACATCCGACTGGTCCCGTGAGATCCGACAACGGCGCAATCACATTCATAAAACGAAGACACACCTCTAGAAAGCCATCGACTGAAATGATCTCTTGGTGGGCCTCGAAATGCCCCTATCACAAAATAAAAAGCATATCATTTTCCTGTGAACTGTCGCCGATTTTATTTTTTTGAAATAGGTAAGGTCGTTTGTAATATGATTTTTCTTAAGAAAAACAAATAAGCATGCTCCATTAGAGTGAGAACTAAAGTAGCTGATTCGCACAACTTCGTTTTTGTCTCGCATAGAATCCCCCAGTCTTGCGCCTCTGCACTCAAGTGAGACTGACATGTCTGAAATGCCCAGGTCAAAATATTTAAATACAGATAATTTCATTGGCTCGTTTAAATGCGGCGGGCATGTGACTTGATGCTTCAGGAACAACTTTCGAACAGGATTATGTCCCTCCAGAAATATATCCTTTGCAGCCGAGAGGTGGCATCATGTGGAATACATGCCGAATCATAGCGTTGAGCTAAGGACAGTCTTAAGCGAAACGTGAAATCCCCTCAGCATGCTAAGATGGATGTTGACTCGGTGGGCTCATTTCTCTCACCAGACTGTTCCACTATTAGGGAGTTCAGTGAAACATGTCAACAAAAGGTTCAATTATGAGATTAAATTTGTTGGAACGATATTTTCTTAAATATCATAACAGCAGGGGGGGGGTTAGCCACTTTTTCATCTATGTTAGTATTAAACCCAGAATAAAAACTTGAATTTGAAGAATTGAATTTTTGAGAAATTTTGAAATTGAGTTTTGCCCCAAACAATTGTTTTTATCGATGGGAAATTGCGCGCGAAACACGCGCAAAAAAAAGAGTGTTATAGTGGATAAATATTGAATTCTTCAAGAGATAAGTCGAGTTCCCAAATGAAAATATCGTAACAAATAATCAAGCAAAATAATTGTTGTTGTTGTTGTTGTTGCCTTCACTAGCGTGTCTGAAGCAAGTCAAAATCGGCACGGGCAACGCAACGTTCATGTTCATGTGTTAGCTGCCCGTGTTGGCAAGCACGATTTTCTTCCGATTAAAATACTCAGTGACAAAGTTTAATTCAGCTTTTATTCTCCGCAATAAAACGATCACTCCGCTCGTTCTGGTTATCGAATTGCTGTTGCCAGGCATGAACACTTGATAGAAATACAGGCCAGATCGTGCCATCAATCTAGTGCAGTTCTGTTTATTTATCCATTAGTTTTGCCTTTCAAGCTTCCGCTAACCACAGCGCCCTCAACGAGCAGATTAATTACATAAAGGGAGATCACTTCCAAGAAGCTATCGTAAAAGTCTCGCGAGAGCCCATTTTACAGTATGCGCAAAGACATTTCCGCGCAGTTTTTTCGGGGGGATTTTGGATTTTGAGCTTCCGGTTCAGAATTTTACACAAACAATTTGGGCTTGAAAAACAGACTTCCGTTTATCTGAGACGGCCCAAATTGGTACGAATTTCTAGTTCAATATCTTCTCCACATTTGGCCCTGTGACGGTAAGTCTCAACTCCGCTTTGTTTTTTCGCAATCTTGCGGACAAAGCGATTTTGGCCCCCATGAGACCAAGCTGATTCAATAAGACTGCGACGCTACGCGGCAGTCTCAAAACTTGTAGTGAATATATTTATCAGCTATCTATAGGGATAGATTTTCCTCACGAGGATATGAAACTGTTCCTGATCCATCCATGCCAAATGGTATCAAGCATGAACAAACACAGGAATTACGTCATGTACGAAAGCGATAATTAAGCGTTGAACTGAACTGAACTTTGTTATTTTAGTTCATTTGAAATGATATATGATGAGATGTAAAGCTGCATTAACATACGCTAACTTAATTACCATAATCCTGTACATAATCTTGTATGATGTGCAGATCTCCAAGTACACCGGCATTGCTATAGTAATTGAAATCTACAGAAAAACAGATTTCAATAAAATAAAAAAATCTGGTCATAAAATAAGTGATCGGATTAGAAATATCTGCCTTATACAGTATACTACTTCATCAATATATTCAACAAAATTGAAAGCGAAATTCTGGAACGAAAAAATACTGTTAGATTGGTCTGGCAAATACAGCTGTAGTGGCCTTGTCCATGGTCCCCAGTCATCCTAGGCATATAGTATATGTAACAAAACCAGTTTTGGCAGAAACCACACCACTGCTTCCATTGCCATTCGTCTCGGCTGGGTTCCGAATCAAGAGGAATTTCTGTGTTTGGAAAAGACGTTTGCCGCCAAGACAGTCCGACTGACAAAGCAGGTGGTGGGCTTTTGGTGGTCCTGTATATAGGCTGGTTACGTACCGTGCTGTAATTAGTAGGTGCTGGATAATGCTCACAAGGGTGAAGTTAACGGTTTACACGGAGGCTATGTTTATTTCCTCTAAAAGACGAAGGTGCAGAAATGTAAACCACTCTCTGCGGAGACAGGAGTTTATACAAAGAATAACATTCGTTATCACGCGTTTCGCGATTTGACAAAAACAAATTCTGCAAAACTGGTGAAATTGAAAAGTTTAGATGAAGTAATCGGGTTGCATATGTAGTTCTTTCCAGCAATTACTCTTTACTGACATTTATATAGTCGAGGCAGGCCTATATGCTGTCTGGCAGAACGAGAGGATGCAAACTTCTTGCGAAGATAACTCCAATATTGAGCAAGTAGGCAATTTCAAAGTTTTAGGCGTCTATTTCAGTGAAAAGGTGATTTTGACAGAGATAGCGGATGCGTAGTGTTTAATTTGTAAACTTATTCCACTGCAGATTCGCCAATGCGAAGCTGATTTATACTCTCAGAGATAAAACAATCCTGAGCGGATTTTAATCCCACCAGTGGATCCTGATTATGTTCTATCAGTCAATTTGAATATTGTTTATTATTCGACATTACCGAATGGTGTTATCTATGTTTCGTTTTATTGTTTGATAAATGAAATTAAATGAAAATTATAACATGTGATATTATTGCAGGGCATTTATTTCAACGTTTTTATGAAGTTTTTATTAAGAGGTTCGCGGTTGGATTAAGTAATAAAAAATGGCCAACTGACTGAGAATATCTTCAGAAAAATATATTCCATAATACTCGCCACCACACCAAGAAGCGTGGCCTTTCCGCTCAAACATTTCAAAAGTCAGCATACATTCCCACCATTTTTTCCGAGATAGGACGGCCAGATAATATCATCCCGCCCGATCATTATACGGCCAGATAATATCATCCCGCCCAGATAATATCATCCCGCCCGACCATTATGGCACATTTTGGAGGTCGCCAATCAAACTGGGTAAGATTTTCTCCTATTAAAATCTGGAAAGATTGTTTTGATATTTTTGAGGGAATTATTATAGAAATATTTAACATACATCTCAACCCATTTCTGGTCCAGTCAGGTATAATGGCCAATCAGTGTTCGCCAGAAGACCTTAAGGGATATTGGACTAGATTACATGTTATGTATATAGTCGCTGGTTGGCATCTGTTGGTTGAAGTTCTAATATAATCTATTGGTTACGCACCCATCATGTGGAGAGAGACGGAGAAGATGTTTCGCCAAAAGCTTGTAAAGCGTGGAAGATTTATATGGCTCGATTTAGAAACTGACTGGAAAGTTTCCTATGTCAGGTACTATTAAGCGGTACTAAATTTTCCGAGACTCGGGGGAAAAATTATTCCAGTACATGAAGATATCAATCCATGCAGAGAATGTCAGCAGTCGGCTCCAAATAAAAACAAGAGCCCAAGGGGCTTCAATATACGCCTGTATATCTGGAATTACATTGGTCCAAATTTCAAGGTGGTTTAATAGCCTTGATTCCAATTGGTAGCTAGCAATCCAGAGAAAGGTCTACAATTCTGTGCATCTGAGAATGTAACATATATCAGATTTTTGAATGATTAACTAAAATGGGTTTAACTTTTGGTAACTAGTTGACCTTGAAGCAAGAGCCGAGAACTCACAAATCTCGCACTGAAATCGAGAATAGTCAAACACAGGAGAATAGTAGTTTTCCTGCAAATGGATTCCTTTCAGCCGAGAGAACTTTTCATGAAGGAAGAAGAAAGTGATGAAGTAAACCTTTGTTCTTGAGTTAATAAACAGTTATGAAGTTCATCAAGGACCCCTCTCCCCATCGAATTAGTAAATGTATGGTTTTTATTTCACAGTATTTTAACTAAATTGTAGCTGTTTCAAACTCCACAGGACAAATGCCATAAACATGTAGGGGAGAGAACTCTGAGAACTTGATTCAATTTTGGGGGAGTGTGTGACCTTGACTTTTGACAAATTGATCTGAAAATGTATGGCTTCTCTTCGCCATGCGAGTATGGTATACTCAAAGTTTGGTACCAATCATACCTTGAAACTAGAGATATCACATGCACGACCTCGTCTTCGACAGGCATATGAAAATGTGACTTTTAATGATTTCTTGATTTTGAGGTCACAGTGACCTTGACCTTTGACCCACATTTTGGTATGTAACACATCATGTCCCTCTAATGTATCTACTGGGAGAAAAAAGTTATTTTTGATGATTTCCTGATTTTGGGGTCACAGTGACCTTGACTATTAACCTTGACCTGAATTTTGGTACATGACAAAATCGTCTCCCCTTAATATATCAATGGACACAAAAAATCAAGATTTTTAACAATTTCATGATTTTGGGTCACAGTGACCTTGACCTACATTTTGATATGTGACACATCGTGTCCCCCTAATGTATCTACTGACACAAAAAAAAGTTATTTTTAATAATTTCCTAATTTTGGGGACAGTGACCTTTGACCTTTTACCTTGACCCAATGTTTGGTATACAACACTTCATTTCCCCCTATTGAATCCACTCACAAAAAAATTCCTGATTTTTCGGTACCACTGACCTTTGACCTTGACCTACATTTGGTATGCAACACATTGTCTCCCCCTAGGGCATCCACTCACCAAAAATTAGAACTGTAGATAGAAAACTATCAATGATCAATGATTTCCTGATTTTAGGCAACAGTGACCTTTGACCTCTGACCTCGACCTGAATTTCGGTACGCGACACATCGTCTCCACCTGGTGTATCCACTCACAAAAAATTGCAACTGTGGATAGAAAACATTCAGAGATATAGACCGGACACGAACACTTCAGTAATTTCCTGTTTTTCAGGCCAGTGACCTTTGACCTCTGACCTCGACCTTCATTTTTGTACGCGACACATCGTCTCCCCGTAGGGTATCCACTCACCAAAAATTGGAACTGTAAATAGAAAAGTGTTCCAGATATAGACCGGATGCGCACATGGAGCCACTAGGCCGAACTGAATACAGTTTTGTTTCAAATCCGTCACTATTCCGAACTGAAAACAGTTTGGTTTCAAATCCGTCACTAGTCCGAACTGATTACAGTTTTGTTTCAAATCCGTCACTATAGTCCGAACTGATTACAGTTTTGTTTCAAATCCGTCACTAGTCCAAACTGAATACAGTTTTGTTTCAAATCCGTCACTAGTCCGAACTGATTACAGTTTTGTTTCAAATCCGTCACTAGTCCGAACTGATTACAGTTTTGTTTCAAATCTGTCACTAGTCCGAACTGATTACAGTTTTGTTTCAAATCCGTCACTAGTCCGAACTGATTACAGTTTTGTTTCAAATCTGTCACTAGTCCGAACTGATTACAGTTTTGTTTCAAATCCCTCACTAGTCCGAACTGATTACAGTTTTGTTTCAAATCCGTCACTAGTCCGAACTGACTACAGTTTTGTTTCAAATTCGTCACTAGTCCGAACTGATTACAGTTTTGTTTCAAATCCGTCACTAGTCCGAACTGATTACAGTTTTGTTTCAAATCCGTCACTAGTCCGAACTGATTACAGTTTTGTTTCAAATCCGTCACTAGTCCAAACTGACTACAGTTTTGTTTCAAATTCGTCACTAGTCCGAACTGATTACAGTTTTGTTTCAAATCCGTCACTAGTCCGAACTGATTACAGTTTTGTTTCAAATCCGTCACTAGTCCGAACTGATTACAGTTTTGTTTCAAATCCGTCACTAGTCGGAACTGATTACAGTTTTGTTTCAAATCCGTCACTAGTCGGAACTGATTACAGTTTTGTTTCAAATCCGTCACTAGTCCGAACTGATTACAGTTTTGTTTCAAATCCGTTAGTAACATTTCGACAATATTAGAGAAACGATAATATTCTTAAGAACATGACCTTCAACAGATCAATTTAAGGGGATGACGTAGTGGAAAATTTTGAGAGTCGTGTGATAGGAAAGGATCTCTTATTTGGTGTATTCTGCTTGAATTTAGTAAAGTCATACATCAAAATGTTCCTTGTCCCATGGAGAATAATCATAATTTTGACATGCAGGTATATCTACATAAACAAAATCCACAAAAACAATTGTTCTTAGGACTGCCAGCAGCAGTCCATGTATATTGAACCCACAATATTGAAAAGCAATACAAAACATGAGCAGTGTGACTAACGTCACAGGACCTACGAAGTAGAGTAGGCATTAGGACTCGAACGCGAACTGAACTCTTGGAAATCCCCACCCCCAGTTGAAATCCTGCCTATATTAAGATGGGCACCGCCCAAGTCAGAATCGCCAGTGATTTTCATCAAAAATCACGAGAAATTTTCATCAAAAGTAGGTCAGCTCAGAACTTGTTGGTAACAGTCTCCTAATGCGCCTTCATTCCAAAAATAAATAACGATCGCCGATTTAATTTTACAATTTTTTAACTAAAGGAAACAGATTGAATAACAAGAGCCCAAAGGGCTTCAATATACGCCCGTATATCTGGAATTACATTGGTCCAAATTTCAAGGTTGTTTAATCGCCTTGATTCCAATTGGTAGCTAGCAATCCGGAAAAAGGTCTACAATTTTGTGCTTCTGAGAATGTAACATATCACATCTAAAATTGAATGATAAACTAAAATGAGCTTAACTCTTGGAAACTAGGTGACCTTGGAGCAAGAACCGAGAGCTCACATATCCCACAATGAAATCGACAATAGTCAAACACAAGAAAATAGTACTTTTCCTGCAAATGGATTTCTTTCAGACGAGAGAATTTTTCATGAAGGAAGAAGAAAGTGATGAAGTAAACCTTTGTTCTTGAGTTGATAAACGGGTATGAAGTTCATAAAGGACCCCTCTCCACGTTAAACTAGTAAATGTATGGTTTCTATTTCACAACAGTTTAACTAAATGTAGCTGTTTCAAACATGGGAGACAACTCCACAGGACAAATGCCATATACATGTAGGGAAGAGAACTCTGAATATTCCAACCTAACACATATAGTCAGCTAAACTTGATTCAATTCTGGGGGACTGTGACCTTGACATTTGACAAATTGATGTATGTCTCCTCTTCGCCATGCGAGTAAGGTATCTGATACCATTCCATACCTTGAAACTAGAGATATCGCATGGATGAATGGACAGAACGCAACATCGCATTACATGACCTCGTCTTCGACAGGCATATGAAAATGTGACTTAATGATTTCCTGATTTTGGGGTCAGTGACCTTGACCTTGACCTAAACTTTGGTGCATGACACATCGTCTTCCGTCAATGTATCAATGGACACAAAAAAGAATCATTTTTATGAATTTCATCATTTTGGGGGTCACCGTGACCTTGATATTCGGCCTTGACCTACATTTTGGTACGTGACACATCATGTCCCCGTAATGTATCTACTGACACAAAAAAAAAGTACTTTTCAAAGATTTCTTGATTCTGGAGTCACAGTGACCTTGACCTAAATTTTGGTACATGACAAACCATCTCCCCGTAATTTCTCAATGGACACAAAAAATCAAACTTCACGATTTTGGGGTCACAGTGACCTTGACATTTGACCTTGATCTACATTTTAATATGTGACACATTGAGTCCCCCTAATGTATCTACTGACACAAAAATGTTATTTTTAATAATTTCCTGATTTTTGGGTCACAATGACCTTTGACCTTCGACCTTGACCTATATTTTGATATGCAACACTTCATTTCCCCCTATTGAATCCACTCACAAAAAATTAGAAATTTATGATTTCCTGATTTTTCATTCACACTGACCTTTGACCTCTGACTTCGACCTACATTTGGCATGCAACACAACGTTTCCCCCTAGGGCATTCACTCGCCAAAAATTAGAACTGTAGATGGAAAACTATCAATGATCAATGATTTCCTGATTTTTAGGCAACAGTGACCTTTGGCCTCTGACCTCGACCTGAATTTCGGTACGCGACACATCGTCTCCACCTGATGTATCCATTCACAAAAAATTGCAACTGTGGATAGAAAACATCCAGAGATATAGACCGGACACGAACACTTCACTGATTTCCTGTTTTTCAGGCCAGTGACCTTTGACCTCTGACCGCGACCTTCATTTTTGTACGCGACACATCGTCTCTCCGTAGGGTATCCACTCACCAAAAAATTGGAACTGTAAATAGAAAACTGTTCCAGATATAGACCGGACACGGGGGACGGACAGACGGACGGATGGACGGACAGACGGACGGAAACCGCCATCACATAATACGTCCGCCTTTTTGGCGGGCGTATAATAAAAAGTTAAGTAGATTTCAAGCTTTACGTGTGAAAATACATTTACATCTCTTTAATGGTTTTCAGTGCCCTTGTCCAGGATCAAAACAACTTTTTGAATCGCATTATTTTCCCAACAATACAACAAATTTTTATATATAGTACTATAGTAGAAAGGTAGCATTTATGTAGTTTACGGTAATTCAACTCAAGACCAACAACCTCTCTGCACAAGATAATAATGATTCTATGTCATTCTCCTGAGCAAAATCGGTACAAAGACGAATAAATAGCGTCTCTACATCACGTTGTTATCTAGACATATGAGATAACACATTTTGGGTATCGGCAATCTGATGAATGTACTATTCCGGTTTTCTTGTTTCACATTATATTCTATGGCGGTTGATCGGTGATTTTCTTCATTGATAAACGTTAAACCACCTCAGCTTCGTTGTGTGAATCGGAATTGCATTGCTGTGACACACCAACACACTCCGTGGCAGTGATTCTGTATCCCCTAATCAAGGAATCAAAATGGATCAAGATTTGAAATGACAAGAAAAATTTAGACATATGTAATTTTTTGTTTAAATTATATCCAAGTGTGATATATAGTCAATATTCAAGAGGTACAAAAAAACCCTCAAAGTATGTGCTCATATTTTCACATCATGATCAAAGTTACTTTATCTAGTTAAATTCTACCCAAAGAAAATAAATTAAGACCCTTTAAACATGCCGTCATGGCTTTGCTTCACCCTCAGTAAACTTTTATCATTGTTGCTCACACAGACTAATCTGAAGGATGATACCACATCTTTCTTTCTTCTGCTGGGTTATTGCACCAGGCTGACTTAATTGGTTGATGTAGGATATTTCACCATAAGTGGGTAATTTGACCTGAATTTGAGGGCATATCCCACCAGATTTTGTACTGTGTTATATATACAGTGAAACATACAGCCAAGGGTTCCCGATGGGCATGACAGTGCACTCGCTGAGCCATCAATAAATAATAAAAAAAATAATTATAAATCAAATTTTCATCAGAATTCGGTCAGCTCAGAACTTGCTGGTAACAATGCCCTAATGCACGTTCATGTCAAAAATCAAGGTTCTAATGTCAACGGTTCTCCTTATTTTGCCGACGAAAGGATTCGGATGGACTGACTGACTCACTGACTCATTACTGGACAATTTGCGATCTGTAGCCTACTTCGTAGGAAAAACTATATAGCGTGTGCTACAACAAAGGCTACGTTAGATATGAAAATCAGTATCAGTAATTGTCTCCGTCTAAATTTGTTTGTGGACAGAGCCTACATGACATGTGGATCAAATCACAGATGTATGTCAATTGGCAATTAATTATGCAGCTTCTTTTAGGACCAGGGACAATCAGAACAGGAAGTGAAAGAATGGACCACAATCATATAGGCAGTTGGGGATTGAACAGAAAGAATCCAGGGCATTTCCCTCACTGACTGCACAAACTGGTTCAGATGTATTAGCTTTTCAAACTAATACAAGTTGGTGACAGTGGTGTGACACACACCTGGCTTGGATAACTCTACACAGATTTTGACTGTCCTTCAGCAAAAATTTGCCACTACATCATCCCCTTAATTTCGTGGATACACCTGGATGCAGGTGTGTTTTTTCACGATACATGTCCACCATTATACCAATGTATAGATAGACAGAACAACTATTTTCTACGGGTTCCACAATAAGTTCGATGAGTAGTTTCCATTATGGCCACTGTTCGGAACGTATGCACAACATTACTAAGACTTAATCTTAGTAGTAATGGAAGTCCGAACAGATAAATTCTCCCTATCGCTATATCATTCGTTACAATTTGACAACAAAATCCCTCTTTTGTCACATACCATGCTTGAGAGAGTGGACTACTACTTTCGTTGAGTTTGCAAGGTGGAGACAGAGAAAAGTTGAGCTATGATGAGGTTGAAGATGTGGTCCGGGATAAATGATGACAATAAATGATTACCAAATGAATTTAAGAAGGAAAGAAAGAAAAAGAATGAGTGACAAGGATAGGCATGTATCCATGAGATCAAGCGAGTGGAGTTTATGGCCTAAATAAATATTGCATTACTTATTATAAGACTGACATACACAGTTACGGTTTGGAAGTCAACAGATACATTCAAGTACTTGAATAAAATGCTTCATTATTTTGTAGACACATTTCGAACACAATTGTCTAAATCATAGCACCTCCCCTATAGTTCGATCATAACTTCTCACATTTCAATGGTGTTTTTTGTCTTCTGGACAGTATCAAGGAATGATGGACAAACTAGGGTACCAGACATGGAAACATGCGAGTGATACCGCCAATCTTGTAACATAGCTTCGAGAAGTACACAGTTACAAATCAATCCAGTCGGAGATATTAGCCTAAATATAACCCCCGTTATATATGATCCCCCGTGGGAAACTCTGGTATGTTCCTGAAATAACTCCCAGGATCAGTTCATCGGACTGATTACATTCTTGTATTACCATTGGTCGACAGATGGAATAACAGTTGAATTCCGCCAGCGAAATTATAAAATGACCTGGCGCCGGGACAGAACCCATGCTAACTAGCAGCTTGTATAAATACAACTCTTGCCGCTGTTACTATCTAATAATTTGTACAAATGCCACTCTTTCCATTGTTATTACCATGTATAAATGCCACTCTTACCATTGTTACTACCAGCTTTTATAAATGCCACTCTCATCATTGACACTAACTACCAGCTTGTATAAATGCCACTCTTACCATTGTTACTACCAACTTGTGTAAATGCCACTCTTACCATTGTTACTACCAACTTGTGTAAATGCCACTCTTACCATTTTCTTCAGTTTCGACCAAGACTGCTTCTTGGTTTTCAAATGTTTCTTCATGAAATACTTTATCCACAGAGTCTGAAACTTCCGCCTGAAATTCCTCATTTTCTAAGTCATCCGAACATCGTTCCAAAGTCCGGTATTTGCCTGTTTGTTCGTCCTCTTTTTTATCATTTGTTCGCAGGTAAAACCTAGGGCGATATGAAGTACCGTCCTCCATCTCGACTCCTCACCGTTTGACTCCAGACTGTTAATTCTTGTTTTGCTTTCTTGCAGCCGCAGTATCATCCGTGACGTAATCATTGGCAAGCGTTCATCATAACATAACTGACTATTTTACCCCGGTATCGTTTAGCCATACACAGAGAGAACACATGGGAAATGATTTCCGCCTGTACTCTTAACCACATATAATCCCCTAACAACAAGAGTGATTCTTATAGAAGGTTTGTATGGAATTTCGAATGAAGTGGAAGGATCCAGAAAATTTCACATGGTGTTAGAGTGAACAGGTACAGCCAAAGCTTCATGAGGAATTTAAATATTTGGGAACGACTTCAAATGCCAACACTATCTCCAAGTCCCCAATTATTCAAACAGAGTGGCTGCAGAAAGAGCATGTTACCGTGGTTATCCACACAAATCATTACCATCCAGACTTGGCGCAACTCTTTCAAATACATTATTATAACAGTCAGTAGTTGGACTGTTTCACAACCATATTTCGTTCGTTATCCCGGTGTGTGACAGCAGTGACACTGGACTCGATAATAGTAGAGCTTTTCAGGCAGCAAATTGAGATAGAGAGGTCTTGAACCTCTCAAAAAGTGGCTGCGTCCACGTGGCTGCGTCTACTAGCTCGCCTGTCCTAGAAGTTCAAGCGCTTGGTGTCAAAGGGGGTCCCACCAGGCCACCACCGGTATATTATTTTCTAGAAGATAGAATCAACGTTCAGATTCCTTGTCACTTGGGCTGAATTTGATAAGTTGCTTGACAAAGACGTAGTTGGAGAGCCAGATAGCACTTTTTATTAAAAAAAACATACATGATAGATCTCTCAACTAAAATCCCCGTTATAAAATTACTGGTGTGTGAAGCCAGCAAACCTAAAATAGCTTCTTAACAATTCAATAGCATTTTGTTTCTATCTTAAGCTTTCACCCGACTTGATTTAGTCTTCAATGGGAAGTTTAAACGACCAGTCAACAAATATGCTGTTTACCTCGTTATTGTACGGCAGATAATACGAGAACCTTCGAGTTAATTAGGTAGAAATTTACGGCACACTGTTCGTTGAATCCACTCGAGCCAAATTGGCCCCACAGATTGAAATATGAGGTTTCGGAGACGGAATAATTGCTAAAAACTATTTCGCACATTTTCACATCTGGTCCATGTTTGTATTTTATTGGTCTCCATTATCTTACCTTTCTGAAAACATGGTACTCGACACTGACGTGACAGGTTGCAGGGGGAAACGATCGAGGTTTAAGGCTAGCAACGCTCAATATGTCTGAGACCAAGTCTCCATTAATTTCAATACAGCCGATATTCTTAAAATATCTTCAACAAGTCGGACATCCACTGACGAGCCATGGTATATTAGAACATTCTGAAGTAGACAGACGCTAGTTGGCCGTGACGTCGGATCGTGGTCCGTTGCAACTTTCTGTAGTAGATAGTCTTAAGTCGGACAAAGCCCGAATCTTGTCGCTTTCTTGGGGGCGTAAAGTGGCCTAAAGGTAGTTTGCAAACCATGGACTTTTAGTTGACCTTTGACCGTGGGCCTTCGAGGTCACTTCCGGTAACGCGACTTTCTGATGGCGAGTATATGAACAACGGGACTTGGAAAAAGATCGGAAATCTCGTGAAAAAAAAACACACGGAAAGACGGACGTTACAGGAAATCTTGCAAGCATAACCGGAAAGACGGACATTATATCCATGAACCACCAGAGTAGTATATATAACGGATTTCAGCGCAGGTTTTCCAGGGAGGTAACTCTTGGTGCCCTCTTTTTCCAGGTTAAAGTATAGGGGGCGCCACATCGCCTTTCACCTCTGTGGCGCCAGGGGGCGCCACCAGCTCAAGGTCACGTGGAGGTCAAAAGTAGTTCGGGCAACCTTTAACCTTTGTATTCTTCCGCGGTCTGGTGGTGATGCCGTCACTTCCGCGGACAGAAAGTAGTCCCATGTCAACCAAGTGACTTCCAATGTTAATGTATACGGGGAATGCCTGAAAAGAGTATGGGAATAGACGTTTTGTGACCGGGGTGGGTCCCTAGTGGACCGAATGGGTCGAGTGAGGTGTCACAGTGAAGCATTCGTGAAGGGGCATCCAATCATGGGTGGGTGTATGTAAAATTAGGATTTTTTCCCGAAAATATAAAAAGCGAAACACGGACTTTACCCCTAAAATAGGGGAAAACCCCTATCAACTCTAGCCAAAAGGGCTAATATCGGTCACCTCCGTGTCTTTTCGGTCAGGTCCGTGACGCGTACGTCCGTGTCTTTTCGGTGAGGTCTGTGTGAACATGATAGGCCATATACTGACCTGTCTGTGAGGGTTTTCCCGCCAGAATTTCGCTGTCGTCTGCTTGGGGTTGTCACGTGCCGAACACCTGGCTCCCCGAATTGCAACATTGTTGCACGTTCGCTACAATGTTGCGGTGAACACCTGGTCTGGCGTCTGCGTGAGTGTTTTCACGTGCCGAACATCTGGCTCCCCGAATTGCAACAATGTTGCACGTTCGCTACAATGTTGCGGCGACCGTGAACACCTGGTCTGGCGTCTGCGTGAGTGAGCTCACGTGCCGACACCTGGCTCCCCGAGATCAAGGCATGTCCAGTCTTGTTCTGGGTTGTACAGTTCTGCCATGCAGAGAACGGGTACTAGGAATGCATATTAAATCTATAGACAAAGTGTATGGAAATAGCCGTTTTGGGGTCTAGGTGGGCCACTAGTGGGTCGATGGAGTTGAGTGAGGTATCAATGTGAAGCCTATGTGAGGGGGCATCCGATTGGACTAGTGTCTCGGCCGTTGTCAACATTCTGCGCATGCGCAGACAGGGAATTCTGGGAAAAGGGTGTGGAAATAGACGTTTTAGGGTTGTGAACCCCTAATGATCCTATGGTGTCGTATGAGGTCTTATTTTGAAGCTGTCGTGAGGGAGCATCCGCCTGGGCTAGTGTGTCGTGCGTTGTCAATAGTCTGCGCATGCGCAGTCTGGCCGTAGTATAGAAATAGACGTGTTGGGGTTTAGGTGGGCCACTAGTGGGCCGATTGGATCGATTGAGGTATCAATGTAAAGCATACGTGAGGGAGTATCCAACGGGCTGGGTGTGACGTGGAACTGACGTCATTCTGCGCATGCGCAGTAGAGAAAGTGTATGGAAATAGACGTTCTGGGGCCTAGGCGAGCCACTAATGGGCCGATGGAGTCGAGTGCGGTATCCATGTGAAGCATATGTGAGGGAACAACCGCCTGGAGTAGTGTCTGGGCCGTTGTCCACATTCTGCGCATGCGCAGACAGGGAATTGTGGGAAACGGGTGTGGAAATAGACGTTTTTGCGGTCTAGGTGGGCCACTAATGGTCCGATGGAGTCGAGTGAGGTATCAAAGTGAAGCATTCGTGAAGGGGCATCCAGTCATGGATGGGTGCATGTAAAATTAGGGGTATGACGTCACTTGCGGTTTGGGTGAATGGGGCGTGACCTTGGAACATGATAGGACATGTACTGACCTGTCTGTGGTGGTTTTCCCGCCAGAATTTCGCTCACGTCTGCGCCTGCATCCGGGTATGCATGAGGGTCTGTGTGAATGGGGTGTGACCTGGGAACATGATAGGAATGCATGTACTGACCTGTCTGTGGGTTTTTTCCCGACCCGGCCCGGCCCGCCCCGGCCGCAGCGCGCGCGCGCGCGAGTTGTCCGGGAGTGCGCGGCATCACCGGAAGTGCGCGGATGAATGTCGGGTCAAACGGTCAAAGGTCTCCCTTTCGGCAAGGTTCGGCAACAATGTTGCGGCATCGATATACAGAGCTTGAACCCAAAAAGGGGATTGTAAATTAACCTGGGAAGGATGGGCAGTTCCATTTGGACCAATCAGCGGTCGAGAAAATGAGCCAATGAGTGATCGATAAAAGAACCAATGGACGGGTACTAGAATTTCGCTCACGTCTGCGCCTACATCCGGGTACTAGGATGCTTTCGCCTACGCCCGCGCCTACATCCGGGTTCTTGTACACCCGGGTAATGTTTTCTGGACATGCATGGGTTACCTTTGGCTCCATTCTAGGCCACTGATTGGCTAATACGGTGTTCAAAGCCAATTTCATGCATTATGCTCATATAGAAAACACACAAGACAGGGGTTTTTTTTGGTGAGATCTCATTTTGTTTTTTATTCAACAATAACTAACAACAACAACGTGAGAACAACCACGTGACAACTGAAGCCCAGAACAGGGGGCTTGTACATTGAAAGAACTGAAGCCCAGAACAGGGGGCTTGTAAACTTAAGCCCAGAACAGCGGGCGTGTGTACATTGAAAGAACTTAAGCCCAGAACGGGGCTTGTACATTGAAATGATGGGCGGCCCAGTCGTATACGAGTACATCGCGGTCCTCGGCCTTGGGGTACTCGTCAAACATCTGTACGATGGTAGATAAGGTTCTGCCCCGGCATCGATGGTACAGGTAAAACAAGCAATATTGTCCGCACACGCTACTGGTCAGGCTTTGCAACGTTTCACTGTTCCAACACCACGTCTCTGTGCCTTGATCCATGAAGTCTGTTAAATCGGGATGGAGGGGTGGCAGGCCGTACGGGTCAAAGTATTCGCCCTGCTGTTCTGTCAAGTACACGGCCACCCAATGTTCACCGGGCCGATCCATCGGGTCCGTGTTGAGAACGTGTGCAGCAGGATACATACGGTCTAATGGGAACACATCTCGGGCGAACACCCCTTGAAAGACCATACGTGTCCCTGGGTCATTCTCCAGCACGGTGGTTATCTGGTCTGTATCCATGTTAGGTGGAAAAGTCACACAGGACGTTGCGCGCCTTGTCCACTTGAATGATGTTGTCAAACTCGGCGTAGCAGATCACATTGACGGTGGTCCCGAGGGCTCGTGCAAAGTGGATTTCCAACCGTAAATTGCCTTGCTTGGCCAGGGCCAGCTGATGGTCGTTCTCTAAGGTGGGGGTCAGATCGAAACAGAACAACGTGTATCCGTTCGCGTAGTCCTCCCGACTGATCATATTCCCTTCGTCCTGGTCGATTTGACCGGTGGCTGTAAACAGGCTCTGATAGGCTCGAATGAAATTCCTGCGCCCAAAGTTCGGTGTTAAGGCCGTGGCTGGGGCCTGTTGTCCATCCACATGCAGGGCCACAAAATTGATGCCGAAATGTTTAAAGTCGAACGGATTCTCTGGGTAGGCTTCGCTGAAACTGGTATTTTCCACACAGGCCAGGATCAATCGCTTGGGTAGTTCCCCCAGGAACAGGTTTTCTTTGTTGGCGCTCATATTTCCAGCAGGCACAGAGAACGCTTTGATTTGTACACGTCGGATAGGGTACTGGGCTGGTTTTGTTTCCAAGGCTTTGAGGTGTCCCAGTTGAACGGCTGGATTCGGTTTCACTTTTCGGACATACAGGACTGCGTCTTGGATAACAATCTTATAGTCAGCTGCATGCCCATCTACGTTAGTGGCCATCAAGGCGAAGGTCGCAGGCGCCCGTATCAGTCGGATTTTGATGGGGATCTTGTTCACCCAGGTACCGGTCTTGCATGAAAATGTCAGCGTGTAGTCGACCCATGAGATTCACCGAGGCACCGTTGGCGGTGAAAGCCTTCCGTTTGTTATATCCCACATTGTCCATCGTGTCCATGTGCTCGGGTGTGTCCTGGTAGAATAAAGCGGCTGTCAGCTGAGATTTTTTAGCCTCTCGTCCATACGACAACAGCGTCTCGATGTAGGCTCGATAGGGATACGTGTTGGTCGAGTCACTGATGAGTTTGTCGCTGAGAAAAATATCCACCTGTTGAAACATCGAGTGCAGCCAGAGATTCGTCGGGCCCACTGTTGCAGCTTGGATGATTCTGGAGCCATCCCCATTGACCACCTTGGCTTTCACATACAAGTACGTATGGGCTGAATCCACATAGGCCGTATCCGCAGTACTGATGGTGAACTCAATGGGCTCTGTTTCGTTGATGCTGGAGAGCGGGAGATGCTCCACCCATAATCCTTGTTCGGTCTGTGTGGGGGCGGCACGGTCCACAAATCAAATTCACTGTTGGTGGAGGGGCAGGACTCTGCGTGGATCAAGGATATGTTTAAGGAAAGATATCCTGGGTCTTCGATGTGCGTCGTCGCTGGGTCGGTCGTCGACTGGTGCGTGGTCTCGGTGGTGCAGGTCTTTTATTTCCTACGGTGCGTTGTGCTTTGGCCACCAAGACGCCGCCCGCTTCTTTGGCCCGCCGTATCAAGGCTTCTTTGGGTGCCGTACCCCCCAAGACATCACCGGCCACTTGCAGTCCACTGCGTACCGCTTGTTTGCCGATTGCTTTCACCCCACGCGTCACCAAGGGCAGGAACGTTTTGACGATGCTGCCGAGTATGTTCCCCAGCCCATGTCCTCGTTGCATGCGTGCACCGCTAAAGACCGGAAAGCCACCCCGGCCTGTTGGGCATAATAGTCCATATAGCTCCGTACATCGCACTCGTAAGGTACTTTCATTATGCAAAGTGGGGAGCACGTGCTTGTCGAAAATGAAGTGTCAGCACCACTTTTCCTGGTTCGAATGCCACCGGTCGTCCCGTGTCATCTCTTATATCCACCGTGATAGTGTTGATATCGGTTTGTCGTACGGGCAGGTAGAGCATGTGAGTGAAACTGTGGCTGACTTGATCCCCATACGGTCCTCGGATGGACCTGTGTAGGTCGCGTGAGCGAGACCCTGCATTTGCTGTAGGATAGGACTCAGTACGACACTCACGTTGGCGGTGAGGAGGATCTGTGCCTTGTCGTTGTGTGCGTTGTAATCGAAGTCCACGTGATTCTTGAAGGGAAAGGATTTGATGGGTTTTGAAGTATTCGTCACCTCCCGTAGAGCCTTATAATGCAACAGCCTTGTCAGCCCCTGTATGAACTCCTTGAGGGTATCGTATTGGCCTTCGGGGAGGGTGAGTCGGGTGTTTTTGCCTTCGTAGGTCACATCGTACCACACTTCATTGGTTCGCACGTTGTACCACGAGTAAGGGTATTGGATATCCACGATCCCACATTCCCATCGTCCAGGTAAATGCAACGGTTGCGGTAACTGGGTGACGTACTTGGCCAAGGTGTTGTCAGGAAACACATCCAGCGAACTGTTACTGGGTAGGGTGAGGTAAAACATGGCGACTGAGCTGTCCTGCTGCTGCTGTTGGTTTTAATAGGTGTTCCAGGCCTTGGGCGGTTGTGTCCGGCGTCGTGTTCGTCGCGGTGACTTGCTACTTGTCACGGCTCTGGAGATGTGGGGTGTCCTGATCAAGGATGGTTTTTTAAAGGCCTGAAAAGAAGGTGCCCGTTGTGGTGGTGTTTTGGGGTGTGACTCCGGTTCCCATTCGGCTTCCCAAGAAGGTAGTGGGCCACTCGGCGATTGCTGAGTCCGCTGCATAAAGGCCCAGCAGTGGGGATTCCCCACCAATTCTTGTGGTACATGCATTACAACACATATAAGGGAAGTGGGAAGAGGTGCCGACACACTGACTGCGTCACATGACTTCACAGAATAGTCTTCTGGTTAACCTATTCTAAAGCACATACCAAGAATCTAACGATTCGTGATATGTGTTGTATCTCAGGTACGCTTTTATTGTACCTGTTCATGTGGCAACTTGGATGATATGACCACACAGCCCCTAGCACCGGCATAAGCGGTATTAGATACAAATCTAGAGAGCTATGATGGAAATGCTCTGACAACTCGTATACTGGTAATTGGTGAGCTGTTTCGCTGTGACAACTCGTACTGTGGCATGTCTTTCAAGCCTTGAACGAAGACCTCCCATCCTCGAGGATCTGTGTGCGACCTGCGCTGACGCATCAGGTCATTCACTAAATCCGTCATGTGGGTCCCGGGGACCACCTGATTCTGTACCAGGAGTTCGCCTTTATCATTCCAAGTCATGTTAGGATTCTGTTTCATCCGTTGTAATACCAGGCCAGCTTGTTTCTTGAACGATGCAGGTACACTCTTCAGCACTTCGTCTTCCACCCACTGTGGGGCTGTGGGTGGTACCCCTGGTAATGGCGGCTGTTGGAGCGGTGCTGAGGTCGGCGGTGTGTCGCGTGGTGGTGGTGGTGGTGGTGGTGGTAGAGAGGGTTTTGTATTGGTCCATGAACGTCATGTACCGTTGAAGCGTCTCATTGTACCGTTGTACTTTCTCACTGTTGCTTAACCCCGGTCTCTGTAAGATCTGTTGCATCTCTTCATCGAGGGTGTTTATGGTCTTCACCGTAGGTGGAACAGGGTAGGGCGATTGGAGGTTTTGAAGGAACCGTGGTTCGACGAGGACCATTTTTTTCGTGTGGTTCATTGTCGCCCGAAGAGTCCACCCAATACTGGACCCAACACGGAAGCGGCCAACGGTGCTAAGATGGCCCCGAGAAAGCCGCCTTTCTGTAACACCTTTTTCTTTTGTGTTTGAGAGACTCGCTTCTGGACTAGGGTTCGGAGACCTGTCTTATGCTTGGCCAACTTGGTCTTCTGAGCCGGAGTCAGTGGAACGTTGCCTTTTAACAGGTTGTACCGGATCTCGCACAGACAGCGTACAAGGTCAGGGTCCGCACCGCGTACAATGGTTCGGACCAACTCGGGTGGGGCCGTCTTCAATACACGGAGCGTCGGAGCGTGCTTCCGTACTCGCGTAGACATCATGTACAACTAATGCTAGAACTCACAACTCTGCTCTTTTTATCTACCTCAGAGAACAGAGACAAAGTCAACCATGCTGTGGTATTAATTCTTTTTATTATCCCCATCATCAAACACACACTCCAGCTGGGGGAGCCACTGTGGGTGTGGTTACATTATTTTTCCATGTACACGTGGTGGGTCTCTCCGGGAAAGATGCCGGTCCATTATCCAAGGTGGTCGGGGGTGGCTTGCTTGAGGTCGAAGAGCATATACCCGTGCTGAGGGGTTGTCAAACGGTGTGCGGCCGGGATACATCTGTCTCGCCAGGTGCAGCAGTTGAGTGATATCTCTCGGGTTTTTGAAGACCACCAGGTAGTGGGCATTTAAGCTGATGTTCCTATGTTCTTTGTTTTTACTGAACAGATTCTGCACAATGTAGATGATGCTGAGCCGTCGATGATGGCTGCCTTTGGTAAAGAGTTGGGTGACCCGCGCACCCGTCTCCGCCATGAGATCATCCAGAACCACCAAGGTGTCGGGTTCCAAATCGGCCAGGTTGGGTAGGCCGTCCACGAACGTGATGTGGGGCATTGCTGCATACGCTGCCTTCCATTCTCCGTAACACCACACGACTCGGGCAATGGGTGGGGTGATCATGCTGTCGGCGTGTTGAAGGAGCTTCCTGACGAAGTGCGTTTTACCGGAGCCCGTCGGTCCTGCGATGACGCAAGTGAAGGGATGCTGCCACCGAGGGTCCATGGTTCGAGCTGTATGCGCTGTCGTGGTAACCCGCTCTTGTAAATTTGGTACGAGTGAACTGGAGTGGTGGTGGCGGGTACAACGTCGGTCGTCGTTGTCTGTTCACTGTGAGTGATGATGGTGGTGGGTATAACGTCGGTCGTCGTTGTCTGTTCACTGTGAGGGATGAAATCCTGTGGGTTTCGAGACGTAGTGGATGTACTTGTGTAGGTGTTGACTGTATACTCGGTGTGGAGCTCGATGTGGCTTGTACACGGGGTTTGGTGGTGGTGATGACTGGGCTCGTTTCGATCACGGAGGTGACTGGTGCTATCTGTAGACTGGTTTCACTGCCACTCACAGCTGGAGTTCTAAGTTGGTTAAGTAGCGTGCTGACATAGGCTACGTCGTAAAACACACCTCCGTACAACACATTCAGCAGGGTTAGCAATATCACCACGAAGCCCACTTGCGCTTTGCGCGTTTTGGGAGAGGCAGCTGCTGCTTGTCCATAGCACCGTGGTCGAACGTGGAATGAAGGATGACGGTAGTGGTGTCTGGCTTTATCGATTTACACCGTTCTCTAATGGACGACGGCTGGATTATGAATGACGGACTAGACGCTTGTAATTATAGTCGTTTCACCTGGTTGGCCGCCACCCAGGAATTGAAGGAACTGGGCCAGCCTTGCCATTTGACGAAATGAAACAGTTTACCACGCCGACGTTCCGTTTTCAAAATCTGCTCCACCGTGTAATAGTCTTGTTGTGTTTTTACGACAGGCTGTAATTCCGTCTCGTAAAACGTCCCTAGCAACGGTTCCCCTTGAAGATCTTCCAGTTCATAGACTCGCTGCTGTCGGGGTAGGCGCCGTTTAATCAGGAAGTGCTCATCGCTCCAGTTGGGCAAGTAACTTTTCTCAAATTGACCTCCGTACAGGGTCCCCGACCTTGTACACCTCCTTCGTCGTTCGCTGCGATTGCCTGGGGTACAAGACACGGCGGACTTGGGCTTCATTGCGTTGGGTCACGGTAATGGGGGCTCTCTCTATACTCCGGTGATAGGCTCGATTGTAACCACTCACAAGTTTCGGGAGAACATCGATGTACCGCCTTGTATTCTTATAGGTGAAATATTTATACATGCGGCCTTTGAATGTCCTGTTGAACCTTTCCACCACGGAAGCCTTGGTCTCGTTGTACGTATGGAAGAAAAACACCTTCTGGGCTTTCAGAAACTGTTGGAACGGTCTGTTGAGGAATTCCGTGCCTTCGTCGGTTTGCAAATACATGGGTTTGCGCCCGGTCTTGAAGATGTCCTTGAACGCCGCTATGAGATTCGCCCCTGTTTTCGTCCGGATGGGTACCACCCACGCATACTTCGACAGGATATCGATGCACGTCAAGATATACCGATTCCCATCGTTGTGTTTGGCAAAGGCGCTCATATCGACCAAATCCGCTTGCCATTGGGCATCTAGTCCTCCCACGATGACCCGGTTCCGTAGAAAATGGCGACGGGCAGCTCGATGTAAGGTATAGGTGTCTTGTTTTCTTAACCAATCTCGGACTTGAGCATGTTGTATTCCCTGGGGTTTGGCCGCTCGATAGAGAGCCGTCAATGCACTATAGGCCGCCGGACTGTCGGGACTGTAGTATAAGTTATCCAACACCTTCTCCCAGCTCTTCATGGTGACAAATGATGATGGACCCTGGCTCTATCGTTTATTTATAACGGGTATATCTTGGGCCGGAGTTTCTTTCTGATTTTCTTCGTTGGCTTCTGCCAGCACATTGTCCATGGTAAATGACCAGTCCAACTCGTCTGATGACCGATCTTCCTCCGTAAGCACTTGATCCACATCTACCACGGCATCTTCCAATGCAGACCATAGATCAGGGTGAAGGGTAAAATGGACTGTACCCCCATCTAGCCGAGCCAATTGAGCAAAGAAGGGGCCGCGTCGGATGTACACATCGTGACACAAGTGGATGAGGTCGCCGTCCAGTTCACCAGACAAAACCCGTTTGAATTTGGTCCAGCCCTCTCGGGACAGACGAATGTGAGCCGGGCACGGTTGTGTAGGGTCCGCATCACAGATGTCTCCCACCTCCTGCATGATATCGACCTTATCCGCATAAACGTGCAGGAAGACCTCGGGGGTCAAGCTGAGATACGCCCGTATTATATGCTCAGTACGTGAATGGTACAAGATTTGACTGTCTCTCGTATTTATAGGGACAACCACGTGAGATCAAAGGATCGGATGATCATGTCACTGGGCTGACTGAGTCTAGCCGTATAATCAATGGCATCATCGTCTGCCTCCGCTTCATTGCTAGACATTTGTTCATTGGGTTCTGCCGTCGCTTCACTCAGGGCACGAGCCCACTCCAACTGAACAGCTGGCCGCTCGTCCGGTGTAAACAGCTGGTCCACAATAGGCACCACTTTCTCGAAGGCTGTCCACAAATCGGGGTCTAGGGTGAAGCCTCGCGTAGGGTCTTGGTAACGGCCCAGGCGTGGGAAGAAGGGTCCACGGTGTACGTAGATGTCATTGTCTATGTGGATGAGGTGTCCGTCGAGCTCATCGCTCAACACCCGTTTAAATTTGGTCCAGCCGTCACGGTGTAGGGTAACCGTATTAGATACGGTCTCAGCGGGCGACCAGCAAACATCTCCACGGTCTTCCACGAGGGTGACTTTATCTTCATAGACGTGTAACCCCACCCGGGGTGTAAGGGGAAGGATGGCTCGTAGGACTGGTGACATGCTTGACCCAATGACGAACGGTGAATGACACACACTCTGACTGACCCTCGTATATATCGGTTGCACACACGCGCATCTGTGGAGGCTCTGAAGAGCCGTTCTTTTTCTGTCGCTGTCATTGCCACAGCGTCGGGGTCAATAGGGCAAATTACAAGCGTCTAGTCCGTCATTCATAATCCAGCCGTCGTCCATTAGAGAATATCCGCGTCCATAATCCAAAGACCTATTCCATTTCCATATAACAGTATTAGCACCAAATTCAAAAAGACAAAGTATACATAAACATAGGCTTGTTTCCTGCAAGAGAGAAGCGGTCAACAATTTTCAATGATGCCGGCAAGACATCATGATGTTCCAAAATATCAAATCCGTATCGCTGATCAGTATTCGTAATCCATAATATTCGTTATAGAGTCGTCATCTAAAAATGATGTACCTCAGCCACGCTGACCATTACTAGGCCAACGAGCCGTCGCTGGTTCCGGCGTGAGCGCTCGTGATCCATAATCCGGGCATCAAGGATGGCTGTCATAGTCCAGTAGTGGTGGGTGATAGCACACCTCTCCATCGTGTGCACTCTGTCGAGGACCGCTTCTGTGAACACTTTCAGGATCTGGCGTCGCCCCTCGTTGTCGTCGCCATCTGCAAACATGGACCGAACCACTGCTCGGTAACCTATGGTGTTCTATTTGTGCCAAGTTTCCGTCGCCTTTTAAAAACGCGACGTCGCGTTTCTTTCCTATCTTTTAACATTGCCAAACAAGACGTGGGTGAAACACGACGTCGCCTTTTGAAAACGCGACGTCGAGTTCCGTTGTGTCGAGTTTTACAATGCAAAAACGTAGGAAAGAAACGCGACGTCGCGTTTTAAAAGGCGACGTCGTGTTTTCCAAAAGGCGACGTCGTGTTTTAAAAACGCGACGTCGCGTTTCGAAACACGACGTCGCGTTTCAAAAGGCGACGTCGCGTTTTGAAAAGGCGACGGAAACTTGGCACAAATAGAACACCATAGTAACCCGTGAGTGAATTAACCACCGTGGCATGCTGTAAAATGCGAGTCGCATAGGGCTGGATTTCCGTCATGGCTCTGAAACCGTAGAAATGAAGGTGTGGGATCCAGTGGGACGTGTTTTATAGACCATGTCACACATGCGCGCCTCTACGTAGCTCTACGGGTGTAGTCCGTGATACGTACTATTCTGATGGGTTAGTGCAAAAAGAGAGCAACAACAACAAAGATTACAGCGCCGGAGGCGCTCCTGGATCCCCTGGAAAATCTTCTCCACGTTTCATGGTATAGCTCCGGTGAGACAGGCTCAGGCTGGTGAGGCTCAGGCAAGTAGCTCCTCTCGAGAGATAGGCCCAGGCTGGTCAGGTAGGCTCGGACTGGTCAGGTCAAGCAGGCCAATGAATGCAGCCATGCCCTAAAAATTCCCACTTTTATACACCTACATATAAATACCCGGATGTAGGCGCGGGCGTCGGCGAAAGCATCCTAGTACCCGGATGTAGGCGCAGACGTGAGCGAAATTCTAGTACCCGTCCATTGGTTCTTTTATCGATCACTCATTGGCTCATTTTCTCGACTGCTGATTGGTCCAAATGGAACTGCCCATCCTTCCCAGGTTAATGTACAATCCCCTTTTGGGGTTCAAGCTCTGTATATCGATGCCGCAACATTGTTGCCGAACCTTGCCGAAAGGGAGACCTTTGACCTATTGACCTGAATGTGACCTTTGACCTTTTGACCCGACATTCATCCGCGCACTTCCGGTGATGTCGCGCACTTCCGGATAACCCGCGCGCGCTGCGGCCGGGGCGGGTCGGGCCGGGCCGGGCCGGGCCGGGAAAACCCCCACAGACAGGTCAGTACATGCACTCCTATCATGTTCCCAGGTCACACCCCATTCACACAGACCCTCATGCATACCCGGATGCAGGCGCAGACGTGAGCGAAATTCTGCCGGGAAAACCACCACAGACAGGTCAGTACATGTCCTATCATGTTGCAAGGTCACGCCCCATTCACCCAAACCGGAAGTGACGTCATACCCCTAATTTTACATGCACCCATCCATGACTGGATGCCCCTTCACGAATGCTTCACTTTGATACCTCACTCGACTCCATCGGACCATTCGTGGCCCATCTAGACCGCAAAAATGTCTATTTCCACACCCGTTTCCCACAATTCCCTGTCTGCGCATGCGCAGAATGTGGACAACGGCCGAGACACTACTCCAGGCGGCTGCTTCCTCACATATGCTTTACATGGATACCGCACTCGACTCCATCGGCCCATTAGTGGCTCGCCTAGGCCCCAGAACGTCTATTTCCATACACTTTCTCTACTGCGCATGCGCAGAATGACGTCTGTTCCACGTCACACCCAGCCCGATGGATACTCCCTCAGGTATGCTTTACATTGATACCTCACTCGATCCAATCGGCCCACTAGTGGCCCACCTAAACCCCAACACGTCTATTTCTATATTACGGCCAGACTGCGCATGCGCAGACTATTGACAACGAACGACACAGTAGCCCAGGCGGATGCTCCCTCCCGACAGCTTCAAATTAAGACCTCATACGACACCATAGGATCATCAGGGGCTCACCCAAACCCTAAAACGTCTATTTCCACACCCTTTTCCCAGAATTCCCTGTGTGCGCATGCGCAGAATGTTGACAACGGCCGAGACACTAGTCCAATCGGATGCCCCCTCACATAGGCTTCACATTGATACCTCACTCAACACCATCGGCTCATTAGTGGCTCACCTAGATCCCAAAACGTTTATTTTCATACCCTTTGTATATTGCGCATGCGGAAAATGACGATATTGCGACCCCACATCCACCCAGTGGGATGCCTCCTCACATAGGCTTCACATTGATACCTCACTCGACCCCATCGGTCCATTAGTGGCCCACCTAGACCTCAAAACGGCTATTTCCATACCCTTTGTCTACCGCGCATGCGCAGAATGACGATATTTCAACCCCACACCCAGCCCGTCGGATGCGCCTTCACGAATGCTTCACATTGATACCTCATACGACTCCATCGACCCACTAGTGGCCCACCTAGACCCCAAAACGTCTATTTCCATACACTTTCTCTATAGATTTAATATATATTCCTAGTACCCGTTCTCTGCATGGCAGAACTGTACAACCCAGAACAAGTCTGGACATGCCTTGATCTCGGGGAGCCAGGTGTTCGGCACGTGAGCTCACTCACGCAGACGCCAGACCAGGTGTTCACGGTCGCCGCAACATTGTAGCGAACGTGCAACATTGTTGCAATTCGGGGAGCCAGATGTTCGGCACGTGAACTCACTCACGCAGACGCCAGACCAAGCGCCTCCACTCAAAGTTTCTCAAATTTGGCGATATATATCGCATGCTGATAGCAAAATACGAACGTAGCGTGCAAGATCTATGGCGCTACGTTTCGTAACTTGTGTCTAATTCCGCTTAACCCGGGGCTAGGGGCCGTATGAACCCATGTACTTCAAGATCCTCATGGTACTCATATGAACAGTCACAATCAAAGCGTGACTGAGATACATTATTCTTTAGATGACGACTTTACAACGAATATTATGGATTAAGAATACTGATCAGCGATACGGATTTGATATTTTTGGAACATCATGATGTCTTGCCGGCATCATTGAAAACTGTTGACCGCTTCTCTCTTGCAGGAAACAAGCCTATGTTTATGTATACTATGATTGTCTTTTTGAATTTGGTGCTAATACTGTTATATGGAATATGGAATAGGTCTTTGGATTATGGACGCGGATATTCTCTAATGGACGACGGCTGGATTATGAATGACGGACTAGACGCTTGTAATTCACCGCAACATTGTAGCGAACGTGCAACAATGTTGCAATTCGGGGAGCCAGGTGTTCGGCACGTGACAACCCCAAGCAGACGACAGCGAAATTCTGGCGGGAAAACCCCCACAGACAGGTCAGTACATGGCCTATCATGTTCACACGGACCTCACCGAAAAGGCACGGACGTACGTGTCACGGACCTGACCGAAAAGACACGGAGGTGACCGATATTAGCCCTTTTGGCTAGAGTTGATAGGGGTTTTCCCCTATTTTAGGGGTAAAGTCCGTGTTTCGCTTTTTATATTTTCGGGAAAAAATCCTAATTTTACATGCACCCACCCATGACTGAATGGCGCTAGAGGAGTGCTTCACTTTGACACCTCACTCGACCCATTCGGTCCACTAGGGACCCACCCCGGTCACAAAACGTCTATTCCCATACTCTTTTTAGGCATTCCCCATATACATTAACATTGGAAGTCACTTGGTTGACATGGGACTACTTTCTGTCCGCGGAAGTGACGGCATCACCACCAGACCGCGGAAGAATACAAAGGTTAAAGGTTGCCGGAACTACTTTTGACCTCCACGTGACCTTGAGCTGGTGGCGCGCCACAGAGGTGAGAGGCGATGTGGCGCCCCCTATACTCTAACCTGGAAAAAAGGGCACCAAGAGTTACCTCCCTGGAAAACCTGCGCTGAAATCCGTTATATATACTACTCACCAGGACCTTCGATTTGAGGAGCTGGGGTTCTATCGATCGAGCTCACGCTGTAGATTACGACTGGGGTGATCTTAGGGCCGTCTTGTGATTTAGCCGGTGACGTCATCGAGGCATGCGCAATAGGGCAGACTGTTGGGGTTTTGGTGGTAGGTGCATGGCGGTGCAGTTGAGGATTAATAGAGAATGGACATTTTCGGGTGCGCATGTGTGTTTTTGAAGAATATATGTCCATGTTGACCAATGATGTCATTGTGTGAATGTGCAGTCGAGAAGTTGTGGAGGAAAGAGCATTTTTGGATGCGGCTGAACTGGTTAAGTCTGGAGTACACCCTACGAAACGCTTTTGTTGTGTATAGTCATAAATATCCAGGCCCTTGTGTGACTGTGATGTCATCGTGAACATGCGCGCTCGGGGAGAAAGGGAAAGAGCGCAGATACGGTCGGATGCACACTCGAGTGGGTGATAAGTACAACCCTATATACCAGCCTATAGGGATGGGCATGTTGACCCTGGAGAAAATGTGGGAGGCTTTTGGTACTTAGAGGAAGTGGCGCCTCTAGTGGAATAAGGGCGATAAAACCCTTTCCGCATTAGGCTACTAAAGTAAGGGTTGGGCACAGCGCCGTCGTAGGTTCGGTGATATACGCATGCGATACGGTATACTTGGGTCATATTGAAGCTCTTGGCGTGACGTTAGGGAAGATAATTGTTGTCATAGGAAGGAAAAAGCTAGGACCAGACACATACACAATGGAACTGGTTTAGACCTGTTTAAGCTGGTTAAAATCATTAAGCGGGTTAATTTTGGGAACCGCCGTCGTAACGCGGTAACGCCCTCAACGACCGACTGAACGCAATGGCAAGGGGGGTAAGATTACCTGTGCCTAGCCCCTATCAGCTCAACATCAAGAAGTATATTGAGTATTCCATTTCTATTATCCACTCCATCAAACCCATTCTGATGGAATCAGATAATATATCTCTAAATATTCTCCCTCATTACACTGGGGTTGAAATCGCGGCGCGCAGCTTTTGTGCGCGTGATTGTCGGCGAATCTTTATCGTCCGCTTGTAAACGGAGCAGAGTGAGCTCAGCATGTCACAGCTGAAGACGATGCTGTACATTGTGTTCTTGTCTAATAATTTAATATAAATCTTGTTAATTCTTTTAGAAGATATACCGGATGCATTTTCCATCTCTCTCGTATACAGATACGTGCTTCCGTTGTCGATCAAACTCGGTACAGATCGAGTACAACATACGCGCCGCGTTTTTCTGCACAGTGCATTCAGATGGTGTTACACCGACTTTTAATGGGTTACACACTGTGACAATGGGAGAAGACATCACATCGTACCCAGGATGGGGGAGTCGTTCTGAGTGTGTTTACATAACATCATGATGTCTGTTGTCCGTGCATCAGACACATCGTCGGCCAGGTTCGATCTTGTCCAATGAGCCGCCATTTGAAAAATCGCACTTGTCAAACTCTTCTCCGGCCGTGTCCATTAGACGTATTGTCGACCGTCCGTTCGCTCTGGCCCTCCTCTTTCCGTCTTCGGTCAGGCTGGTACTGTTGAGGCAACGTCTTCTGAAACAGATGCTTTCACATTCTGACCGCGTTTTCCAGGGCCTCGAGAGCAAAAGGGAATCCCATGTCCGCTTCCAAGTGACGTATCCATGATGGGCCTTCAGTTCAACTAGCGGTAGCAGGCGCTACTGGTTATAGATCATCATGGCTGTTTTTCTGATGTGAGAGGGCATGTATATGTCATCTTCTCTAGGCAAGACCAGTCCTTACACTAGCGCTCCACTCCCGGCCTTGCCGGACTTGGCCAACTTTCCGGGCATAGTCAACATCAAAGTCTACACAAGGATTGCATAGATCAACCAGATGTCGCCTTACAAATAGCACACCGCCTACTTTCGGTGAAAGCAAAAGCATGGCAACCATGCCAGCTGGGTTGGTTCGATGCAGGATTTGTTCCGATGAATTGCCGATTATTAGGAGGCGCCTGATATTTTCCACGGCATTCCATGTAGAAAATCAATTGGCACAAGTCTTGGGTTACAATCCGAATCCAACAGACGGGCTGTCAAAGCACGTGTGAGTCGCCGCTACTCGAAGCTGAACAAGCTGTCGAAAATTCATTTCGATCTGCAGCACAGGTTAGATGCACTTCGTAAGATAAGCCCGATTAATTGTTCAAACATTATTTATGATACTTATTTGATTACAAGCGTCTGGTCCGTCATTCATAATTCGGCCGTCGTCCATTAGAGAATATCCGCGTCTATAATCCAAAGACCTATTCCATATTCCATATAACAGTATTAGCACCAAATTCAAAAAGACAATCGTAGTATACATAAACATAGGCTTGTTTCCTGCAAGAGAGAAGCGGTCAACAGTTTTCAATGATGCCGACAAGACATCATGATGTTCCAAAAATATCAAATCCGTATCGCTGATCAGTATTCTTAATCCATAATTTTCGTTGTAAAGTCGTCATCTAAAGAATGATGTATCTCAGTCACGCTTTGAGTGTGACTGTTCATATGAGTACCATGAGGATCTTGAAATACATGGGTTCATACGGCCCCTAACCCCGGGTTAAGCGGAATTAGACACACGTTACGAAACGTAACGCCATAGATCTTGCACGCTACGCTCGTATTTTGCTATCAGCATGCGATATGTATCGCCAAATTTGAGAAACTTTGAGTGGAGGCGCTTGGTGGTGTAGCCCTGTTTCATAAGTTTCTCCAACAATGTTTTGTGACGTTGATTAAAATCGTCACATTTAACCCAGGATCTAGCAAATGCTACTAGTCGTGATATGTATACGCCATATGCAGGTCCCACTGGAATATTACTGTCCAGAAAGGGGTAGTTTACGACGTCGAAATTGTAATCATCTCTTTCGTCATACAGTCGACGAGAGAGAAAGCCCGCTTCATTTTTAAAGAGGTCTAAATACGATGTGCCTGTAGGGTTATCTGTAGTTTCCTTCAAATCCAGTGAAGGTGGATATATATCCTTCACTGCGTCATTTATATAGCGATTATCGACAGCGAGAAGATCGTCTATATAGCGCTTGGTGAATGAGAAGGAACGGGCTTTGAATGGATCGGTTCAAATGTGACTGAGATACATCATTCTTTAGATGACGACTTTACAACGAATATTATGGATTAAGAATACTGATCAGCGATACGGATTTGATATTTTTGGAACATCATGATGTCTTGCCGGCATCATTGAAAACTGTTGACCGCCTCTCTCTTGCAGGAAACAAGCCTATGTTTATGTATACTATGATTGTCTTTTTGAATTTGGTGCTAATACTGTTATATGGAATATGGAATAGGTCTTTGGATTATGGACGCGGATATTCTCTAATGGACGACGGCTGGATTATGAATGACGGACTAGACGCTTGTAATTTGAAAGCGCCTGCACATAGTCATATTCATAAGAGAACAGATATATGTCAGCCAATAGGGGTGCACAATTAGTACCCATTGGAATACCTATATGCTGTTGATATATTGTGTTGCCAAATTTCATATAGATATTTTTAATGAGAAATTCAAGCAACTCTATAAACATCCCATGAATGATATCTCCTGTATGTAGTAGAGCTAAAGAATGCTTTATGGCTTTCGACATTAATATATCCGACGGTCAATGAGGTCCTGATGAGGGATTGTGGTATAGAGTCGAGAAATCCCATGTGGATACATGTCTATACGGTATGTGACCTTTAGCATCAAGTTCTTCCGTAAGACATTTTGAGTTTTTCAATATCCACATACATTCAACGCCAGAGTTTTTAGAAATAGTGGCGCAATACCTTTCCCAAAATGCTTTTACCTCCTGAAGGGCCCTCATCAACAGGGTTGAAAGAAGCTTGGTGGTGCAGCTTCTAGAACCAGCTATTAATCTAGCTTTGTATGGTGATTTATGCATTTTGGGAGTCCAGTATACTTTTGGTATATCGTTATGTTTGGTTGGAAGACAAATACCTCTTTCCTTGAGAAACGTTTTGTGGTTGTTAAATAAATCTTCCAGAGTAAATGCAGTTTGAGAGTAAGTAGACGTATTTGATGACGATATGTTTACACTCAATTCTTCAACCAGCACCTGGTAATAGTAATATTTACATATGAATATTATATTATTTGGAGCTTTGTCTGCTGGGACTATGACGAATTTACTCTGGAGATTTGTTAGAACTTATTGCGAATTGGAGCTTCTCAGTACTTGTTTTGCTTGGGGAAAGGTACTTCTGTCAATATGGCGGATTGTTTCAACAACCTTGCTCTTGGTGAGGTCCAGCCAATCATCGAGTACTGTAGGCCCAGCTTTTTCTCGCTTAGACCAATCAATAACGTACTGTTCCAAAGCAGATAGGACTATCTTCTGGTCGGCCTTCAGATTTATATTTCTCGGCTCTCTATATTTAGGTCCCTTCATCAGGAGTAATCTTAGGTCCTTATCACTCACCACATCAAGGTCACCAGTCACAACATGTTTGCATGGTGTATAGATAAAGTTCGACGATTCACAATCACAACTATAGCCCCCCGACGTGTATGAGTTCAAGTCAAACTCCTTAACAGCATTGAAGTGATTGAATATTTTGGTGGCTATAGATTTAGTATACTTATATGAAATGCAAGGAGGTTCTGTGAACTTAAAATAGTTTGGTACAGTATTGCGTACAACCGAAAATACGCTATCTCTTGACATACTTTAGAGATTTTGGGTGGTATTATATTTCCCGAGGACGCAGATTGTTGTATATCTCTGGCTATATGATTTAAAGCTCTCAGAGGTAACGCATACAGAACTGTACGTAAGCTATGTGTACTATTGGGTGTGTTAGTTAAACCCACTAAGTAATTTAAAGTGATATGATCGTGAATCATCACACTATTAAACTTTCTCCAACCATGGCTGCGATGTCTCCGTTGATGGGTTTATTCACCATGACTGTGTTTTTGTCAGACTTTGTTGTTGTTGCTCCTTGCGGAAATGCAATATTAAATATTAAATAATTCGACGAATTGGCTTTGTTATGGATCTTCTGATTGGTGTGTCGGTAAGGAGAAGTTAACTCCACTTGATCAGTTCACACGGGAGGTGGCGTTTTTTATTTCCGTAAACTGATGGGCTAAAATGAAAAGGTGGAGAATAGAGCTTGCGGCAGGATACACCTTGTCTCGAGAAGATGTGTAGATGTAAGCCTATTGTGAATTATCCTGTCCGGCGTCTTCGGTCGCCTCAGCGTAGGTATTAATAGCCGCTGTCACAATACGCTCCCAAAAGGTAGGTGACGTCAGTTCCGGTGATGACGTAACTTCCTGCTATGACGTCACTTCCGTAAAAGATCAAAGTTCATGTATTCCCTCATTCACATCTATGTATTTGAGGAAAACCCGAATAGCTCTTGCCTTGTTCCCCTTAGGACAATTCCCCGAAAACTTCGTCTGCCTGGTTCAGGCGACAAGCAGCCGGCGAATGTGTATGCGCCACTTCTGCGTTTTGGTGTAAGATGAGGCTTTAAGACGCGTAATTAACTTGCGGCGTTAGGGCGTTGAGACGTGCATTTAAGGCGTTACGCCAGTCGTCAGTAGACGTTAATGCGTGAAGGCGTCACTGCGTTATAGTGAAATATGTGTCAATTCCGTTGGATATCATGTGATCATTCAGACCAATCAGAGCTTCTCAGCTCTCTGTCTGCGGCGTTGATGCATTGAGACAGACTGAGCGAGGAACAAACTTTTTGAGACAGTATTGTGACAGCAGCTATTAATTCCTACTCTGAGGCGATCGAACGCAAGAAAGGGTAACTTACAGCAAGTGTACATCCACATACACCCTCACAACAGAAAACCGCCATGGCGATCTGTGAACAGTATAGGCTGCTCCCGCTGGGAGCATGAAGGGTGATGCCAGTCACCCAGCAATCTTGAATTGGAGCGATATGCAAGAGGTTGGAAAAACTGACGACGTCTGGTGACTAAAAAGCAACCTTATGACTCTACAAGAAAGCATACCTCGGCACCTCACATTCAGATCCGAGAATACGGTAGATTCTCGGACATGGCCTTAGTAGTATCTCAGCCGCTCTTTTATTGCAGCTGTTCATGTGGAGACTATGAAGTATCCACACGGCCCCTAGCACCGGCTTAAGCGGAATTAGGTACGCTAGCTCGGGAACTGTGATGACAGATCAGCTCAAACAACTCATCTGGTGTTAACGGATGAGCATCAAAACTAACCGATAATGCCCGACGTCGTTCGGCATAAATTTCCCACCAAAACAATAAACCTATATATATATTTGTCGAGTGACATGTACAGAGGGCAGGCCTCGGGGGCTAACAGTTCACCAGCAGAATCCTACCATATACAGGAAATAAATTGGAGTGATATGCAAGGGGTGAGAAAAATTGACCAAGTCTGGTGACTAAAAAGCAACCATATGACTACAAAAAAGCATCCCTCGGCACCTCACATTCAGATCCGAGAATACGGTGTCACTAGCGTCAGTAGGAAGAGGACCTGGAGGTTACCACACTTCGAGGCCCTGAATATACTTTCAAATTGAGAAAGCAGCTGTTTCAGGATATGTTGTCTCTAAAGTATAACGGACTGCTCGAAGACGCTTAGAGGTGGACCAGAACGAACGGACGACCGACAATGCGTCTAACGGACAAGAGCGAGTACGACCGAAGAAGAGTTTTACGATGGAGGTTTCTCAAATGTCGACTTCTAATTGGACAACATCGAACATAGCCGGCGATGCGTCCACAACAGATTGCCATAGCGAGTGTAGGTGCGCACTATGACGTCACCGGCTAAAATCACACCACGGCAGTCGTACTCTTCAGCCCGAGCTCAATAGATAGAACCAAAACGAACCCTACACCCATGTTAAATAAATGAGGAGATGAATTGATCGACGGAATAGGTGAACAAAGATGATTTTTTCAATCACTTGCATTACCAATGGAAAATTTATTTACTCCTCACCAGAAAGATAAAGGTTTACCTGAAAAGTCCATGTGATTATATTTGCTCATAAATGAGGAGCAATAACATCAAAACACTTTTGAATGTGAGCGAAATTCAGCTGTGTTGGTGAAGACATGGTCAGTTGCACACTAACCGTTGTCTCTGATTGGCCGAAAGTTAATATGCTCAGCAGCGACATTTGGCGGACATATGGGCTTAGCGCACGTGAGTTAACACCACCTATATTCTGACTGGATTTTCTCGATATGCGTCAACGAAAATTCCTAGCGGCTCATGGATGTAAATTTCCGTCATATTTTTTCATGCACTTCCATCCGGAAGTCAGATCACTAGAAGTGACCCCGAGGGTCAAAGATCAAAGATCAAACCAAGGTCCGAGATTATAACCAACTAGCGTTGAGCCACTTAAGCCACCACATGTACGCTCCTCTCTTCCCCTCCTAAACTTCCCCTTTGAAAGGGAGAAGATTACGGCTTCATATAATATTTATTCATCCTTCATTCACTTCAATGACGAGTCACAGTCCATTAGAACGTACTGGTAAAAAGGAACTAATCCATCGATTCAACCTATCGGACAATGTTCGTACGATAGCATGTATGAGACAAGACACAGGCTAGCCCGACGAGTAATTGATATTGTGGAAAAGTGCTGGTGGTTGAGTATCGGTGAGTGAGTCCAAAATATTGTCAGTAAATTTCACGAAATTCCTCCGCGTAACTAACGTGCTCTGGCAATATTTCAATGCGGAACTAGTAAAATCGGGTACGTCCGGTCGGACTTGTTTCATTGAAATTGGTACTGGATGACACCATGTTTTCATACCGTCTAAGTGATCACTGACCTGTTTCGATGAAACATAATGTCCGGGAATTATTGATCTGGTTTCAGTGAAGTAAAGTTCTTTTAACGAAATGATGTCATATTCCCAAGTCGGCTGAGATACTAAGGCTACATCCGAGAGTCCACCGTATTCTCGGGTCTGAATGTGAGTTGCCGAGGAAGACTTTCCTGTGGAGTCATATAGTTGCTTTTTAGTCACCAGACGTCATCAATTTTTCCCACCTCTTGCATATCGCTCCAATCCTCTGACGAGCCATGGTCCATTATAAAAATCTCCAGTATAGTCAAATGTCGAACTACCATTCACCAGTCACGGTCCATTAAAATGTTCTCCGGTAGTCAGTTGAAAGTCGGACATCGATTCACGAGCCACGGTTAATTAGAACGTTCCCGAGTAGATAGTGTCAAGTCGAACATCCACTGGCGAGCCACGGTCCATTAAAACGTTCTCCGATAGCTGGTCACTAATCGGACATCCATTTACGAGCCACGGTTCATTAGAACGTTCCCGAGTAGATGTGACAAGTCGGACATCCACTGGCAAGCCACGGTCAATTAGAACGTTCTCCGATAGCTGGTCACTAGTCGGACGACGGCTGGATTATGAATGACGGACTAGACGCTTGTAATCCATTCACGAGCCACGGTTCACTAGAACGTTCCCGAGTAGATAGTGACAAGTCGAACATCCACTGCAAACCACGGTCAATTAGAACGTTCTCCGATAGCTGGTCACTAGTCGGACATTCATTCACGAGCCACGGTTCATTAGAACGTTCCCGAGTAGATAGTGACAAGTCGGACATCCACTGGCAAGCCACGGTCAATTAGAACGTTCTCCGATAGAAGGTCACAAGTCGAACGTCCATTCACGAGCCCCGGTCTATTAACGTTCCCGAGTAGATAGTGTTTGGGGGAGTTCCGAATCACGAGGAGTTGCGGATCACTTTCCTAATTAATGCCTGATATTTCTTGAAGTAAAGCATCCGATTAAAACTTTTTAGGTTTATTGGAACGTCTGTTTCCGTGGACCGAAATTAATGTCAAACAACCGACTTCCATTGCTTCTTTTCCGGTCAATTCGGCAACGTAATACTTCCGGTAATGTGCAATGACAAATTGACACCGAGTCGAAAAACACGTGCGATTTTTCCAGTAGTGAATCTAAGCGAAATAAGGTGGGTTTAGGCGGTATATTCAGTATTTATTTAAGTGACAGAATCTTGCTAAATGGCCAAACAAAATATCTAGTGATTTGCGATAAATGTTTACTGACCAGCATTGTAATATAATGGCGCTATATAGAGATGTCAATTCCGAATCAACGAAGTAAGCGCCGTTCATAACTTAAAGTCGGTGAATAACTGACCGTCTCACAACTAATACAACAGGTGTAAACCGACTTTAAGGAAGATTGGTCAATCCATGGCATTGTCAAAAAAAAAATAATAAAAAAATGAATCAATGACAATATCCTTGTAACCGGAACTATGTACGCGAATCATTCCAAACCTTGGTGAACAAATCATTTTCTCGATATTACATCATCATATTCAATAATTTCAGACATATCTCTTACTCCAATATAAAAAGTTTTATATAAATAAAATTGTTTATCACTGAGCGAGGTTTCTACGAGTTCAATAACTGGATGTCCCTTTATTAACACTATCTGGTCTGGAAGATTTGGGGTGTATCGCAGGTGAGGGGTGGGGGGGGGGGGAGGGAGTCAACCCATATATTTTCGCTATCCATAAGGCTAGAGCGCTGCAACATAACACACAGTATCTTTTGTTCAAGCTCTACCCGAAAGAGTAACAAAGTTTAAGATGAACGCTATGGTGACGTCGAGCTTTCATAAACCACCAAATAAAGTAGAGAATAACTACTTTTGCCCAAATAAAATACTTTCTAGTCCTTTTAGGCCAGAAAAATGGACAGAACTGACTGAAAAAACGAATTTCTGATATACTACAGACACGGCCGCCTTTTGAATTTACCCATGATCCTCTGCTCGGCCCAGGCCTAAAATGACCCCAATATGATAAGCTTTAAAGTCACGAAGTTCCCGCTTCCTCTGTTTTGTCGTTTTGGAGCAGTACAGGAAAGTTCACTAGCCCACCCTCCATGATTGTCAGACATCGTATCTTAAAATGTTCTAAAAAATAATTAAATTGAGATTACAATGCAATTTTGTAGGCTCGCTCCAAGATAAATATACTTCAGAACATTTTCGACGCTAGATCTGCGTGTCATTTGTGCCTGGACTGCAACAGTTAAAAATTCGCTCACAGGGCGGGGAGAATTAAGGCAACATTGAAATCTTCTCCAGGGCTTCACCGGCCTATGGATGATTAGCAGATGACCCCTCAAGCCAATAAAAATTCCATTCTCAGTGCCTGTAACGGCCGCTAGATGGCGTGATCCGCAACTCACCAAAATGATTCGCAACTGCCCGCGCTGGTGCACTGAAGCGGAGGTTATTTTCTCATCGATTGACAAGTCCGATTGAAGATTTTTTTTACATACAATTATAGACGACAGATTTCCCAAGAATATAAGACCAGCAGTCGCTCTCACCTCGTAAAAGAACGAGCGCTAGCGGTCTGGATGTGAAAAGTGATTCGGAACTCCCCCAAACACTGTAGTTATCCTCCATTAAAACGTTCTTCGGTACATGTACATTGTAGTTAGTCATAAGTCGGACATCCATTGAGGAGCCACATGAAACACTTAAATAAAATACGGTATTTGTAAACAAAAGCCGATAGAGAAGTGGTCAATTATTAGTATGCTTGAAGGACAGCATGGTATTCCTGACTTCATATCCTCATCAATGACTGCTATGGAAACATATCAAGATTGTCACTGTTCATATAAACTGCTTGGCGATCTGGCATGTACATAGTGTTCAGGAGCCAACTATTTCTGGGTCACGTGGAATGAGATTCCATGATGCCTATCTCCGCGTAGAAAGGCCCGAATGTATTATAACGCATTCTAACCTCCAGCTCCGTAATTTCTAGTCTGGCCCGGGTGTTCGTAAAACAACCACCACCTCCTCGCATGGTATTTTAGATTTTTGTCCAGCGGTCTGACGATTTCGACGTGTGCGCTACAATTGCGTGACCTTTTCATGAGCTCTGCCCACTGCCTCAGTGATTCGATCCTGCATAATGAAATCTACAATCGTCTCAACCTCGACCAGCATTTTTAACAGTCGACAACTGATATTTATGCACATCAATTTACTGAACTGTAGAGATCGTGATACTCTCAGTGAGAAATAGTGACAGTATTATCGAACAAATATCTTTAGGCCAAGTTTATATGGGATTATGTTGTGTGTATTCACTTTGCGGCGGTAAATCTCCGTAGGCCTACCCTATTTCCGGAGTCGTCCAGCTTAGTCCTCCAAACGGCCAGTGAGCTAACAGCCAGCGAGTTCTTGATATCAGGGTATGACCTGGAAGCAGGATACCGCTATCAACTTCGTCGAGATGCTGCTTATTTTTCAAGTATAAAAGCAGTTGGAAAATACAAACAATCCGACTACTCAATATCAGATACGTTATTCTGGATTCTTTATTGCATACGCTCATCACAACTTATAAATTGATAACGTGTGTACCGACTCTGGCGATTATATGAAGTCTATGAAAAAATAGTCTAGGTGTGACATAATCAACTTTTCGCGGGAGCAATGCAACACGAGATGTTGTTGTGGTTCTTGTTGTAATTTATCGGATAATTTTTACAAACTTTTCTGCGATATTTTCTGCTATGTTTTAAAATCGCTTGTATTGCTGATAAATAAGTTAATGTGATTTACTTCGAGAAGAATCAACAGATTATTTTTTTCTAGATTCCTAGCTGTTCTCTCTATCTGAATTGAGATTTTTGTTGTCAAATTCACATTTGTCTTGAGAGTTGAATATCTTGAAGTTAAAAATTTTGCAGTTGAAAAGCCTGAAGATGACAATGTTGGAGTTGAAAATCTTGCTTTAATTTACCTGGTATACTGTACATACCAGAGTTAAAATCTTGAAATTTGGCATTTGAATTTGTGATTACATACTCCTCAAAAGTATTGGCAAACATTTAATAAATGCCTAATTCAACAAGCAAAGTTGGCCGGACTCCTGCTACCAGTGATATATGCACTTTTACAAATTGTATTACAAATATTACAACCAATCCGCCATTTGCACATTATTGAGATAACAAAGAAAAGCCTGGTTCCTATAATTTCCCTTTGCCGTATCTTTCAACCCAGGATCATATTTTTAACAGCTGGCATATTTTCATTTAATATTTGCCAAATTATATATACATTATTCTAAGTATAATGACACTTTCTTTAAATATTTGGAAAATATAGTTCATTTGTATAAAATTATGTTAGTTATCACCAGTTCAAAATATTGCCCTGTGTTAAAAGATAGGGCAAAGTGAAATTATACGAACCAGTAGCTGATCAGCTGAAGTCTCAGGTCACTGCACAGACTTGTGCGGATTCCAGGTTTTATAGTAATGTAGAAGAATTTAAAACTATAGGTCTTCGTTCTTTGCAAGTTTATGAATCAACGGAAACCCATTCTCCCAATGTCAGAGTTTGTAGCCTCCTAAAAGTCGGTGTAAAACCCTCCGACTGCACTGTGCATGAAAACGCGCGCACATGCGCATTCGACATGTAACGATTTTGATCGACTGTGAAAGCAGGTACTTCGGATATACTGGCTGCATTTCCCATTCTGCGTATGCAGAATCTGCATGCGCGAGAGATGGGAATACATTCAGTATATCTTGTAAAAGAATTAACAAGTTTTTTTCTAAATTATTACTCAAGACCGCATGGGAAAACGTCTTGTTCAGCTGTGACATGCTGAACCTTCATTTAGAAGCCGACTATGCTACACTGTTAAAAATGTTTGTAAAGTTACAGTAGAAAGTATTGTAAAATGTGACAGTGGAATTTACTGTTAAATAGAAGCATCGATCAGTTTCAACTGCTATTTTACAGTTCATAGCTGTAGCAATACAGACAGACAACCAGTGTAAGTTTGCATCTTCTGGATGAACTACAGTATTAATTGGAGTAAAGGGCAACAACGCTGTATTGTAACATTATCCTGGTGTAAAATTTCAGTAAGATTATTAGGTGTATTTCGTATACCTTTCCAAATCTTTTCATCTATAATACACAGAAAACTTCAAGTACAATTTATCTAAAATGTGCAAGGAGGAATAATGAGTTTGCCTGCCACGGTTCAATCCTCGGGGGTGGTCGTTGGAGTTAATGTACATGTTCAAAGACCAACTTAGCCTCTAATATTGCACCGTTTCACAAAGCTGATGTGCAGGATGATAAAAAGAAATGTGTTAGCTCTTATATTATCGGTGGTGCTGAATATAAATGTATATTTAACCGAACCATTACGTTTTGGGATTTTTCTTCTCTACTGTCTTGAAAGAGAGACACCAGGGAACTTGACTTCTTTAAATGCTATAGGCCAATGGACTTTCTGCTGACCATGGATTTGTACAGTTATTTCTGTTGATTTAACGGTATTTTTGTTGTAATTATGCAATACTACCACTGTTGTAAAATTACAATATATGCTGTAGAAATACAGATATACAGATCGGGGCATCCTGTAAAAATACAGTGAAAAGTGCTGGTACCCTTTTTGCCAGCACTTTTTGCTGTAAAATTACAGCACCCTTTTTTACAGTGTATGAGGGCAGAAGTCGCGTGCCGCGCATTAACCTCCAATGCAATCATAGGATAGGCCTATATCTGACTGTAGGACGAATGCGGAAACCCGACATCAGTACTATCAGCACTTTCAATTCTGATTAGAATGGGGTTTAAAACCTCCGTATCGGTATTAACCGGTGCTAGGGGCCGTGTGGATATTTCAAAATCTCCACATGAACAGCTGCAATAAAAGCGCGGCTGAGATAGTATACTAAGGCTACGTCCGAGAATCCACCGTATTCTCGGGTCTGAATTTTAGGTGCCGAGGGAGGCTTTCCTGTAGAGTCATATGGTTGCTTTTTTAGTCTCCAGACGTCGTCAATTTTTCCCACCTCATGCCAATCTCGAAACCAGAGCTATCCGGTCCTGTCCTCCCTACTAGGCTCTGGGACGGCGCTCAGGCGTACGATCGATCATTGGCTAGCACACAAAACCCTAGAATTCAGAACATAACGAGGGCGTCTCTGTGGAGATAATGTCGATGTCCCGACGTCATGGATGTTACGAGCGCGTCTGCGCGATGACGGACTCAATATGCATTCTTGCGAAATATTTTCTATTATGACGTCAAGACGCCATGACGCTTGCCATGCAAGTGACTCGTGACTGACGTTTCACAAGGAATTGGATATGTTCCAATGGAACAGGAAGAGGACACGTGAACGAATTTTTCAATGCATTATGGGACCCACTTTCAGTGAGCGTGGTCCCAGGGGTTCGTAGGAGCGGCCAATTTTCCAGCGGAGAGCGACCCCTGGTGGCGAGGTTGACCTCATGCATATCGCTCCAATTTTTTACGTTGCCACCCACCGCTGACGCTTGCGGCGTGTCAAACAGACGTCACTGAGTGGTAACGCAACAACCACTGCCAAGACGGTGATAAACCCCCAGTCGTCAAACTTCCATGTTCCATGTTAAACGAACGTAACAACGAGAGGGCGAAGCTCACGAAGTGAGCTATACAGATAATGGACGAATGTACGAGAAAATCATCGAATACCGGTACAACAAAATGAACAAGCTCCTTCCAAATCAGAAAATCAGGTTTCCATTTCCGGGGTATTTCCATTTTTCAATCCACTCAACGTAAACGAATGTTGATAGAATGCCGGGAATATGGACAGACTAATGAATAGACTCGTTATTTCAAGTATCAGATATTTCTAAGAATGAAACATCGTTAAGGATGAAACAGAAATTCGCTGAGCTATGAAAAATAGTAGTGACAAACGGACAACTGGGACAACATTCGGGTTTCCAGAATTGGATGTGCCGGAGTATCTCGGAAATGTTCGGCTAACCAAAATTTCCTCAGAATCTACCTACTTATGTGACTAGGAAGTCTATTGAACAACTTGTGAAGAAACGATGTGAAATAGACAGAACAAGAAAAGAACACACTATTTTTTTAAGGTTCGTTGTTTGCCATGTGATTATACAAAAATACAAGTTTAAACTGTTGTACATAGATCATACGACATTATGCCCAACTGTATGTTTCCAAAGGTTAGCGGAGAGATTCCGATTATCTACTATACCGAGGAACGTGTAAAATTACTTAATAACTTTAATATCCTTAATTTTACAGTTCCTGATTGCTCCCCAAATGAATGCGTTCCAAATAACTATTGGGAACTACATTGTCATTTCGATGATGTTTCCATGACTCACAGCAGACATAACAGCTTAATTGCCATCTAAACTGAATGGGTCAGAAGAGAAATTCCTGCTTTTGGGTTTTTGGAGAAACCGAAAATGTCATCCTTCCTGTACGAAGAACGTTAATGAAATCCTGGTAAATTATCAGCTGGTATGGTGTCAATGAAATACTTCCCTACAAATAATTAATAAATTATGAAGAGAATAGAATAAAACAGAACAGATTAGTAGATTATTAGATCAGTGCAAATTATGATATACTTACAGTATAAATGTATGAGCCAAATAAGAGACCTAATTAGCTAGTTTTGAAACGATTAAATTTTCAGTAGTTAAACCAAATCATTAATTTATAGCTGATTTTAACTTCATGTTGTTGGTTCAAATCACTTCATGTTCCATAGTGAAGTGCTCATTACCGCTGAACAAACTGGTCTTATATAGCGTAAATGTAAGGGTTTTTCTGTTTAAAACCAGGACCTGAAATTAATTTTAACCTTCCGGATTTCTCCAACGCTATTTTGGAAATTACTGAGAGATTTTTGAAAATTACATCTGATCGTTGTCTCCGGACCATATTAGTCCTTCTAATCACCGTCCACTCACAGCGGTTGTCTACTGACCGTTTTATAATCCCCTTCCTCTCATAGCCGTTGTCTCCGAACCATTTTAGTTTTTATATTCCTCGTCCTCTCACAGCCGTTGTCTCCGGACCATTTTGATTTTTATATTCCCCATCCTCTCACAGCCGTTGTCTCCGGACCATTTCAGTTTTTACATTCCCCGTCCTCTCACAGCCGTTGTCTCCGGACCATTTTGGTTTTTATATTCCCCGTCCTCTCACAGCCGTTGTCTCCGGACCATTTTAGTTATTATATTCCCCGTCCTCTCACAGCCGTTGTCTCCGGACCATTTTAGTTATTATATTCCCCGTCCTCTCACAGCCGTTGTCTCCGGACCATTTATTTAGTTATTCCCCGTCTTCTCACATCCGTTGCATGCAGAGGTTCCACGTTATATGGCATTGCATTAACTACCAGAAAACAGTTTGAAAGTCATTGCGATATTGAATGGTTTAACTCGGTGTAGCGTGTAGTGGATGAAAGCTGCTGAAATACAATTAATTAAAGGCATGTGGAGCCATTACAGACGGAGGAGTTGCCAGACGTGTGGCAGTAGGGCTGTAAGTATGGCCTATCCAGCGTCAGAGTGGTCAATTAAACCCTGCTACCAGACCGACCAACCCGCCAAATGATAGGGTTATTCGGGTCGAATCCCTCCACAAATTCTACAATATACCTATCTTCAAAGAGGAGAAAATCTATTTGAGGGAGATATTTACGCCAAGGACTGGGACAGTAGCATCAATGTTCCCACTCAAACTAACCCGGAGTGTACTTCTGGCAAGGTGGTTACTTTGATGGATTCAGCCATCAATTTTATAGGAATTCAAAGCGACTCTGACCTGGCATATAGAGCAATACCATATCCCAATTCTGACAAAGTCTGTTTGTTAAGTGGTCCGAATGACGAACGTATATACGGATAATGGCATATATATATAGGAATATAAAGAGAATACATAAATACATTACAAGGGAACAGTTACGGTACCTAAAAGATATCGGCCTATTATAGAGACTATAAATACCGTACATCCATTGATACAATTCAAATTCATATACCGTTTTAAATTCCAAATATTCATCACTCGTAACACATAGCCCGTCTTATACATGGAATTGGAAACTGTTTGTAATACTTCATAGCTTACTAACAAGGCATCAACGTTTGTGGATCTCCTGACCATGTGTATCTAAGTGAAAACCGTAGTCAAAGGTCATGGCGTGTTCGTGCTCATCCTGATTGCAGTATACAAGCTGTCAGTTATTCTTGACAGGTGTCAGGAACCGTCTAATAATCACCCCGTCAGTTTATGTATAACGTCACCTTCTTGTGCAGGTCAGGTCTAACTGATATTATATAATATACCCACATCAATCAGATCAGAAATGTTTGACTCGGGAGTTGACTTTTGTACAACCATTTTCAGCGTTCGAGTGACGGATGAAGATGGGACCGGTATATTGCCCAAGCAGTCAAGCAGTGCGCAGCAAACGATTCCGTTTCTTTTAGGGTGGTTTCTCCAGCGCCCCATGCACTACGGTACTTGCTTTTTCTGCCGTCTGGTTATCTTCAGTTTCAAAGGAACATCTGAGAGTATTCAAACCCCATAGTGACTCTCCAACGGCAATATAATCACGAGCAAACCGTTTCCTACTAAGCATAACTTTATTCTTAATTGAGCGTCTCTTTATCGACGTGCCAGCATGGTGGTCGTCTGAGGTGTTCGACCTGCCTGGTGGTCGTCTGAGGTGTTCGACCTGCCTGGTGGTCGTCTGAGGTGTTCGACCTGCCTGGTGGTCGTCTGAGGTGTTCGACCTGCCTGGTGGTCGTCTGAGGTGTTCGACCTGCCTGGTGGTCGTCTGACATCTTGAACCTTCCTTTGCACTCCCAATAACCAATATCTTTCATGGTGGTTTCGTGAAAATGGAGATATTCGAGATCAGCATTTGCACATCTTTTAGAATATGAAGGTGAGGATGATGATGTAACAGTATAACAACCACTATCCTGGCATAGAGGTGAGGGCGATGATGTAACAGTATAACAACCACTATCCTGGCATAGAGGTGAGGGCGATGATGTAACAGTATAACAACCACTATCCTGGCATAGAGGTGAGGGCGATGAAAGGGTGGAACGTAAGAATAACGTACACACTGTTACAACGGTCGATCAGATTGACAAATCATTGTGGATGATGGTCTATGATTCATGCACAGAGAGATAGAGTTGCGTTCTCCTGTCCCATAAAACCCATCTTCACAAGTCCAGGTAAATCCTAAATCCTCGCAGAGGGTTTACCTGGACATTTTTTGTGATTCGAATGAGTTCTTGAGTCGATGCCTCTATTATACAATCGCGTACATTTCGTCCCCAGAGTTTGTTTTGAATTAGCATGTCGTTATCCCAAGAGTACGGTTTTTGCTTTAACTCCCGATTCCATTTCGATTCATCTTGACATCAAAGCAGTTTGGTCCGCGATGAAATTCAAACCTGTCACATCTCATACCTCGCAGGGGTTGGCTTAATCAACTAGCTTAGCGCGTTCACTGATTGGGTTGATTTAGAGGAAGCCCCTTGATCTATTTATATCCAGAACTCGTATGGGTGACTAACCAAGCCAGTGTATCGATCCTAACAGATCGATCGATACACTGGCTGGCGAGAATGATCTTAACAGATCGATCCATACACTGGCTGGCGAGGATGCATAAATCCATGCATGAAATAAATTATTTGGAAGCAAATATAAGAAATGAAATATGAGCAAAATCATTATACATATGATCATGAGTAGGATGTTTTAATGAAGTGCTGCAAACTGAATAAGATAAATGTATGATTGATCTCTCAAACTAGCCATATAACCTGAACTAATTATACTCACTTATTATTGCATACCAGTTGTTATAGTAATATCTTTACATTTTATATAGTTGATAACATATTTTTGTGCTTTACATCCACCGCTTTAGCGCATTGTCAAATTTTAATATGCATGTGAAATCATTTATTGCAGGCCAGAATACATTCATTCAATATGTGTTTCAATGTCAATAGATAACAACAAATTAAATTTATCTGTTCTATTAGTTGTTCAATGAGTGTTCAAATACATGATATGGATGATGGGAGAGTTTACGCAGCAGAAATTCATAAGCATTTAACCGGGTGGAAGAATCGTTCCACAATACACACAACAGAATACATCAATCTGGATGAGATAAATACGGAGTGACGGTAATCTACACAAACTGACAGAAATGTGAATAGGTTCCACTGGTGAAGATCATGCACGGTACTGCTAAAGTATACTTTCTTTGGAGTACATCCACCGTGAGATAGTAGCCAAACATACAGTAAAAATAATCGTAGATTACATTTTTTTTCACATTTATTGCACATTTCTTTTCTTAAACGCCCAAGTCGGCTTGCAAACTCGGTCTTGGCATAAAAAAAAGAATTTCAAAGGCGTGAATGTGTTACTATTGCTTAAAGTAGGCCTACGGACTATGGTATGAAAAAGAATGGTATTACAGTATACAATGTACAGCGATATACTCACTGTTTACGAGTGGAGGAAGTCTCTGAACTCCCATCTAATGTTTCCGTCCAAGTTTGTCCTCCTCATCTTGTCCTCTCCATGGATAAACCAACTTGCCACTCGCTTGACAACCAATATCCCAGAAAATTAGTGTTTTTTGAAAGGTCACCGATGTATCACTACTACAATGACTGATTTTTTCTATGGAACATTCACTTGCTGTTAGGTGTTTCAGGCATTTATTCCATCATTACATTGGGCTGTTGTTGGTCGGAAAGGCAGAGTATCCTTAGTTCGAGAAATTTTGCTTTCAGTCTTTCTCACGCTACTTTTTACTATACACATGCGTAAAATGGACTATCACCTACACTCATCGTACACAGTGGCTGTTACTAATTCCGTCCTAAGCATCCAGCCTGCATTTCTGCCCGCATTATACCCATGCTCAAGTTGGCTGCTGTTCTGACTGATCAAAGACAGACCTCACTGGTCTATCACATGATTGCAAGAGCGGAGCCTTAAAATTATACATGTATTCGCTGTATATACGTCCAAGAGTACTGCCAGTATGTTGATAACTATGGCTGATACTGACAGTAGTATAGCTTTGCAACGTTATATACATGCTGAGACATTAAAACGAGTTGAGTTCCGCATTCACAAGTCATGATCAACAGAGGAAACACTATATCCAGGAAATTAATTATCCATTGAATTTCCGCGAATTCTCGGCACCTTTCGGGTAGAGTTTACGTAAAACTTTCCTATTGTTTTCGTAGCGCGCGCTTCGTTTAATAGATTCTCATACAGAAAGGTAAAAAAAAAACTACGTTGAAACAAATGACAAACATGCTTTTGATGTATTTCATCTAGTTTAACTGTTTTACTTTTTCTTAATGTATTTATGTCACGGAAATCATAAGGTAAGTCGAAGATGCTGAGGTGACGTCATTGGTGTGAACATATATGGCTGCAGCTTACGTATATGATAAAAGTGAGACAGGTTCTAGGGCCTCAAACACAGCTACTTCAACACTTGGACCGACAGATAATGTTACAAACAGTATACTACAGCATGCTCCATGTTTCACTTGAACGCCTGAAGTATATGGTAGGTCGTAGGGGACAAAAATCGGCATTTGGTGTAGATACATTTTATTAGCCAATCACAGAGCTGTTTTACGTGTTGACATTAACTATTATCTGTCTACATACAATTTAATTAATTCTATTTAGATACTGCATCAAATATTCCGATGCTGCATCAAAATAATTTGTATCCGCATTCAAATCATTTAGATACTGTATTGAATAAGTTTGTATCCGTATACATATTATTTAGATATGTTATCCCAATATTTCAAGTGTGGTTGGCCACAGAGGACAAAAATGGCTATTTGATTTAGACACATTTCAGTCAATCAGACAACAGTTTTATGTATAGATACAAGGTAATTTGATCCTATATCGTATTCATGTTGATCCTATATCCTAATCAATTCGATCCTATATCGAAATCATATATGTATCCAGATTAATGTAGTGACCTTATCTTAAGGTAAAGTTTGAAACGAAGCTATTGTCTATAGCAGCATTCAGCACACCATTCTGTGTTGGGAGAATGGAGGGAAGCAATCGCCTCCCTGACGCTTCTGTGGATGCAAAATAATGAATGTCAACACGTAAAAAAGCTCTGTGATTGGCTAAGAATATGTGTCTACACCAAATGTCGATTTTTGTCCCCTACGGCCAACCATAGACGTAAACATCTGGCCGTATGCAACATCATAGTACTGACGGTGTCTAGACAATAATATAAAAAAAAATTCCCCGCAAAAACCCTTTGAATATCTGATATATCATTGTATTTGTTTCATTTGACAAGAGGAGCAGTGGTTGAGATAGCATCAGCGTACAGACAAATGGACTGTGAGTTCCAGCACACGCGAGCTCACAGGCGACAGATGGTTGCCTCCAGAAGACAGACTACAAAATATAACAAGAAACATTATATTTGGTCATAGTTTTATCCATTCTCGCGAGCCAGTGTATCGATCGATCAGTTAGGATCGATACACTGGTTTGGTTAGTTATCCATATTAGTTCTGGATAAAATAGGTCAAGGGGTTTCCTCTAAATCAAACCAATCAGTGAACGCACTGAGCTAGCTGATTATGCCAGTCCGCTGCGAGGTATGAGATGTGACATGTTTGGGTTTTCACACTGAAAATATACCCAAATTATAGATTGTAAACACTCCTTGAACCAGAATGATATTGCGATGCAAGGTCACGGCAGATATGGTGACATTGAAAACATTGGGTTCGTATTGGCAAGGTATCATATTTTAGAAATATTAAAATCTCTATGCTAAAATGTATACGAAAGGCTAAAAACAGACGAAAGCACCAAAGCAAACATCCGTACGCTGATTCGCGTAGTAACTGCGAGTGTTCACATCATGAAACTTTGATATTTTCCTCTAACGAAAAACAGATATTTCTTCAGAATTGAAGACCACGCTGATAGCTGAAACATTGCTGAACGCGACATTAAAATTAATCCTCTCTCTCTACTTTCTCTCTCTCTCTCTTGTATATTTATATACTTCCTCGAGCCCCCCCCCCCATAATCAAGCTAATTTACCAATTAACAACAGTAACGAGCCCCTGTGCTGTATACAGCCACGGAGACAAGAGTATGGGAAAGATGCCAATTATTACAACATCCACATACAGATCTGACTTTAAGCGGTCGGAGGGGAAGAATGATAAAATCAGCTGTGTTAATGATCAGAAGCTCTTCCGCCTTGGTAAATGGTTTGAAGATTTTGGCATAGAAACACGAGTTTCAGCTAGAGATGTTGGGTCCGTCTTTCGTAAGATTCACTGGACAAAGGATAACAAAGGAGTACAGCTGTGTACAACACGGAGTCTATAGAGGCGACGCTTTCCAGCAATAAAGGACAGGATAGCTGGCCCTTATGGCAAGCCGTTCCGGTATTTAATCGGTTATTCCCACTGTTGAAAACTTTTGCAAATATATCAAAAAGATTTTCAACATATGTATAAAACTTTTCAACATATATCTAAAAGTGCGGATTTATTCCACATATGTGTAAAAGTTTTGTGCATATGTGTAAAACTTTAAAACATATGTGCAAAAGTTTTCAACATATAGTTAATTTATCTTACATATGTGTAAAACTTTTCCACATATGTCTAAAACTTTTACACATATGTCTGAAACTTTTCAACATATGTCTAAAACTTTTGCACATATGTCTAAAAACTGTTTTTTACTCATATGTGTAATTCTTTTGTACATATGGGCAAAACTTTTCAACATATGTGGAATAACCGATTAAATACTGAAACGGCTTGCCATAGGCCCTGGTATCTTCATGCGAAGCATCTAGTGGTCCATATTTTCGTTTTCTTGTCCGTAATTCTCAATCTTTTATCTAAGCATATAGAGACATAAACAAAAGTCAAGTGACCGGAACTAACCCTGGGGGCCCAAGGTCGAGGATAACCCAAGATCAAAGGTTAAATGGCAACTCAGGGTCACAAGAGTAGTATATAAAGCGAAGATTCTGTCGTATTGAGGCTGAGGCTGATGACGTCACTTGCAGAGTCACGCGGAGGTGACGTCACTATGGACACATAGTCAAAGGAAATTTCCGGGTCAAAGATCACATCCGGGTCAAAGGTCAAACATCAAAGGTCACTACGGTGCGAGGTAAATTCCGGTTCAAGACTTCACGGAGAGAAAGTATTCCCATGAGACTTCAAATGGTCGCCTGAATCTCCGGGAATGGCCGGGCATCTCCGGGAATCGCACAGGAGCATGATATACGGCGTTTGTGACCCGTGACGTGATGGTTGAATACACGATGGTCAATCCGTATAGCCACGAAAAAACGTGGCCGCCTGAATACATTGGGACTCCTTTATAGTACGCAGTATTACCGCGCAGGCTATACTGTTCGACTCCTCAATTCGGGTCATCTATAAATAGAACTGACGTAATGATCTATAAATAGAACAGTTATTTTCCACGGAGATTCCATGTACAATGGATGACGTCATCGGGGATCAGCAAATCTCAACATGTTGTCTTCCGTGGTGTGAATGTACATACACCGACAAGTTAGTATTATATAATAGCATGGCACAATTGATCTCAAAAGGTTAAAAACATGTCCATTTTTGTTCCATCGGTAGAAATAAAAATGGCGTCCGCTTGTCAAATACCCCGATACCCCGGATGAGGAGAAGGTTAAGATCGTAGCGCCATCTAGACCACTCTTGGCGCAAGGAAAACAACTCTGACGGGGCAATAACTCTGTTGGCCGCTGCCCCAATATCTCCTCGGATTCTAATATTTCTGAATAGGTACGAATTTGCTCTTGAGTTATTTCAATGTTAAAATGTTCCGGCATGTCCGGTGAAGGTCACGTCCGAGTCAAAGTTTACGCCTCACCATTAATAGGGATGCCCTTCAGTTAATTGACATCTCCGGGGAAGGCATATTTGGGGTAGGATTATTGGGATGGTCAATTTTTTTCTTGTGGATTTTACTATGGGGTGTGGCACCTTGTTTTCTCTGTCTCACCCTGTCCAAGACGATGGGAGGAGTCTCGAAGCCATGGGGTGACTTTCGCTGAAAAGTTCTGACTGCGCATGCGTAGTACATAGGCATATGTGGGGTGGACGTTTTGGGGTCGAGGTTAAAGGCGTCTAGTCCATCATTCATAATTCAGCCGTCGTCCATTAAAGAATATCCGCGTCTATAATCCAAAGACCTATTCCATATTCCATATTACAGTATTAGCACCAAAATCAAAAAGACAATCATAGTATACATAAACATAGGCTAGGTGGCCTATCCGTGGTCCGAATGGGTCGTGGGAGGTGTCATAGTGAAGCACTCGTGGGGGAGCGTCAGACTGGACGGGTGTGGCGTGGCGGTAAGGGTATGGCGCGCATGCGAGGCCGAGGAGTATTAGCGAGAGTGGCCATTTTGGTTGTGCTCAGGGGCATATTTGAGAGATTTGAGGGACTATATCGCGTCCAAATATGGCGTACAGGGTCTCATATTGAAGCTCTCGTGTTGTAGACCACGACTTGAGGGATTTCCATGTCATCTGTGACGTAATTGGTGACGTCATCAGTAGGAGTAGTAGCGAAAGTGGGGTGCGTGGGGGTGTGTTTGAGTGATTGAGGCACCATTCTTGGTCCGAATGGGTCGTGTGAGTTGTTATAGTGAAGCATTCGTGGGAAAGGGTCCGACTGGATGGGTGTGTCATGGAATTAAGGCAATCGCGCGCACGCACAGGCAGAGAATTGTGGGAAGAGGGCATTGGAATGGACGTTTTGGGGTTGAGATGGCCCAATATTGGTCCGAATGAGTCATATGAGGCGTCTTGTTGAAGCACCCATGGGAAAGCGTCCGAATAGATGGGTGTGTCGTGGAAATAAGGCTATAGAGCGCATGCGCATCCGCGAAATAACATAGAACGGGCATTTAAGGTGGGAGTTTTGGGGGGTAGAGCTGCGCCATCCTTGCTCCTAATGGGCCACTGTTGTACCGTGTGGGGAAGACTGATGTGATGTCATCAGTAGTAGAAAAGCGTATTTAAAGTCCAATTGCCGCTTAGCAGTAGAGAAAGCAGAAACCGAGTATATTTGTCCTATCACCTGGTGGAGAGTTCTGCAGTAACGCTTGAACGCCCTTAATGTCCATCTCAATGCATTGACGCCATGCTTCAGACAGATGAGAGAAAGAAAGATCAACACGTTCACAAGTGTTCATATAGTTTATTGTCCTCAATGTCACATCATACCCACGTTGAGGAAGCCACGTTGGGTATGTTTACAATTCAAGTATGCTCTTATCCAATCAGAAGTCGCCATTTGATGTTGCATCTCAATCTCACGTTCGGCTATTTCCGTATTCACGTTCGGCTATTTCCGTATTGGCGGAACGAGCCTCTCACATAGAACGCACAAATCCCCACCGATGGGGAGCGTATGACGATCACGCAGTGAGCCGGCTACGAAATAGTGCCTTTGATAATCGAGACATCCGGGCGCATTTTATTGTGAAATGAAGTTAATTTTAACCAAACGAACATAAGTCATTCAAATTATGCAAAACTATTTCTATGTTTAGTTGAATAATAGCAATCTATCCCCAGAACTCAGCAACTGAGCTAATTTCCGCCAATACGGAAATAGACGAATGCGAGATTGATTCCGCCGAAAATTAATTGTGCGCATGATAAGATAAGATTCTTTATTCCTACGAAGTAGGCTACAGATCGCAAATTGTCCGGTAATGAGTCAGTCAGTCAGTCAGTCAGTCCATCTGAATCCTTTCGTCGGCAAAATAAGGAGAACCGTTGACATTAGAACCTTTTTGGCATGAACGTGCATTAGGGCATTGTTACGAGCAAGTTCTGAGTTGACCGAATTCTGATTAAAATTTGATTTATAATTATTTTTTTTATTATTTATTGATGGCTCAGCGAGTACACTGTCATGCCCATCGGGAAGCCTTGGCTGTATGTTTCACTGTATACACAGTGGTGGGATATGCCATCCGTAATTGTTTTTATGAAATAGGAAATGCTAATTTTCCATCATTTGTTAGTGCATTTATCTACACTGCTATTACCAGGCAACTTGCCATTCCTAATACACACAATTCAGTATATTGTTATAGATATATGTAAACTGTGGCCTTTAACGTGTATCCTATTTCACATCCAAACATTTCATCACAGACCAAATCATGCAGGCTTCAAATTTAGGTCAAATTGCCACTGATGATGAAATATCCTACATCAACCAATTAAGTCAGCCTGAAGCAATATCCCAGCAGAACATAGAAAGATCTGGTATCATCCTTCAGATTAGCCTGTGAGCAACAATGATAAAATTTACTGAGGGTGAAACAAAGCTGTCCTGCAAGCCACCCAAGGAATTTATCAGCTTGTGTTGGGACATGTTGTTGGTATCATGTAAGTTGTTTAGTAGTTTACTCATTCAAATCTCCATACCATATTTTCTGTTATTCAACAGACAAATTTCTTTACTGGTTTTAATTGTTTAAGTTTTACTGGGTTTCAACTGCTACAGATAGTAACATAGTACTGATACTGTAGAAATGGGTAGTGTGAATTTAATTATTCCATGTTTAGTACAATTTGTTCACATGAATGGTGGAATGTCTGGACTCTCAAATGAAAGTGTGTTATACATGTATAGCTCAAGCATGTTAGGTTTGAGATAGGCTAAAAATAGGTTGTTCAAGGAGGCTTTGTTTTGCCGCTGTTGTGTGCATTAAGGGTATGGAAACATGATATATGCACCCAGAGCCCTGATCTACAGCTGTATAAAACTCAACATCTGGCATTGACGGCATGTTTAAAGGGTCTTAATTTATTTTCTTTGGGTAGAATTTAACTAGATAAAGTAACTTTGATTGTACTTCTTGAATATTGACTATATATCACACTGGGATATAATTTAAACAAAAACATTACATGTGTAATTATGTCTAAATTTTTCTTGTCATTTCAAATTTTGATTCCTTGATTAAGGGATACAGAATCACTGCCACGGAGTGTGTTGGTGTGTCACAGAATCACTGCCACAGAGTGTGTTGGTGTGTCACAGATTCACATCAGCACAGTAACTGGTAAACTATTCATTCAATCCCATCACTTTTAATCTTCAACAAAATATTCAATACTGTTTTAATCGAAAATTTCTGGTGATTTTTGATGAAAATCTCTGGTGATTCTGACTTGGGCTGCATGTGCCCATCTTAATATAGGCAGGATTTCAAATTGGGGCTGGGGGGGAGGGCGGGGGGATTGCCAAGAGCTCAGTGCCTGTTCTAATGCCTACCTTACTTCGTAGGTCCTGTGACGCATAGTCACACTGCCATGTTTCACGGAGCATCCCATTTTCCTACGAAGTAGGCTACCATTTGCAAATTGTCCGGTAATGAGTGAGTGAGTCAGTCAGTCAGTCCATCCGAATCCTTTCGTCGGCAAAATAAGGAGAACCATTGACATTAGAACCTTGATTTTTGGCATGAACGTGCATTAGGGCATTGTTACGAGCAAGTTCTGAGCTGACCGAATTCTGATGAAAACTTGATTTATAATTATTTGGGACAGAGTACAAAACAAATAAAAAGTAAAACAAATAAGAAAGTAAACAAACAGGGGCGACGTTTCCGTTTCCGCTCCCAGAAATCCGCTAGACCAGAGGTCAGTTTTCGCAGCTAAAATGAGTTCTGGGGCTAGATTGGTTGCATCTGTTATATTCGTTCTTGCTCGTTTGGTGTATTCTCGGCTGCTCTTGTCCAGTCAGAAGTCAACATTTGATGTTGCATCTATAATCTGGAGGTGGTGGTGTGTGTCTGACCGGGCACCATGTCGAGTACCTGAACGTTCTGTCAGAAAACCTTGTCATCGCGACAATATGCTCAGACACGGTCAATGTAAACACAACCGAGAGACATCAACAACAACAAGCATATACTGCGTATTACCAGAAGTTCATGAACTTCTGATATTACACATTTTATTATCCTCTTCATCACAACACAGGTATGATTATAATTCTCGTATGCTCTTGACCGTTTATCAGACACATTGTTGGCTGTTCTTGCCCAATGCTTTTTGCGTTTGACTTTTTTTATCGACATAATAAATATTGAAATATGAAACAAATATGTTTTTTTTTATTCGAAGCACCATATTAGGTACACGTGTTTACAGGGCAGACTTTAACGACCAGCATGAAGACATAGATAGTATATACGGCATGTTACGGTATCTATCAGTGCATCAGTGAATACGTTCAGCCGATGGGTTGGTCAATCAGCTTGGTGACGAAAAACGTGACATTGGTGACACCAGAACTTAGCACATATATATGTCGTACCACTCCGTAACTTTTTAAGGGTGTTAAGAGTTTGGATAGTGATTTTCAATCACTATAGGACAGGAATTTATTGATCTCCAATCACTATAGGACAGGAATTTATTGATTTTTTTTCTTCTTTAGGCTAAAATGAACTTTAGTAAATCACTCGTGTTTCACTCATACAAGTGAAGCTCTCTTGCTGGGATGAGAATAAAATCGATGATTTTCTTTTTTTGCTCGTTCTTATGATACATGGCAGTGTGACTATGCGTCACAGGATCTACGAAGTAAGGTAGGCATTAGGACAGGCATTGAGCTCTTGGTAATCCCCCCCCCAAGTTGAAATCCTGCCTATATTAAGATGGGCACATGCAGCCCAAGTCAGAATCACCAGAGATTTTCATCAAAAATCACCAGAAATTTTCGATTAAAACAGTATTGAATATTTTGTTGAAGATTAAAAGTGATGGGATTGAATGAATAGTTTACCAGTTACTGTGCTGATGTGAATCTGTGACACACCAACACACTCTGTGGCAGTGATTCTGTGACACACCAACACACTCCGTGGCAGTGATTCTGTATCCCTTAATCAAGGAATCAAAATTTGAAATGACAAGAAAAATTTAGACATAATTACACGTGTAATGTTTTTGTTTAAATTATATCCCAGTGTGATATATAGTCAATATTCAAGAAGTACAATCAAAGTTACTTTATCTAGTTAAATCCTACCCAAAGAAAATAAATTAAGACCCTTTAAACATGCCGTCAGTGCCAGATGTTGAGTTTTATACAGCTGTAGATCAGGGCTCTGGGTGCATATATCATGTTTCCATACCCTTGATGCACACAACAGCCGCAAAAACAAAGCCTCCTTGAACAACCTATCTTTATACAGGAAATTCTTAACCCAGAAAATACCATTCTCTCTCAAAAGAAAACAATTTACGCCAGGAAGGCCTTTTTTATTAAGCTAATTTTGTTAGGTAGGGGCCTACTTAGATTCAAAAATTGTCATGAAATTTCTTTGGTTATATCTTAATTGCAGCCATGCTTGTTCCTCAAACCTGACATGCTTGAGATATGTACATGTATAACACACTTTCATTTGAGAGTCCAGACATTCCACCATTCATGTGAACAAATTGCACTCAACATGGAATAATTAAATTCACGCTACCAAATAGTTCACCAGCTGTTAGTTTTGAGACCCATTTCTACAGCATCAGTACTGTGTTACTATCTGTAGCAGTTGCAACCCAGTAAAACTTAAATAATTAAAACCATTAAAGAAATTTGTCTGTTGAATAACAGAAAATATGGTATGGAGATTTGAATGAGTAAACTACTAAACAGCTTACATGATACCAACAAAATGTCCCAGCACAAGCTGATAAATTCCTTGGATGGCTTGCAGGATGGCTTTGTTTCACCCTCAGTAAACTTTATCATTGTTGCTCACACAGACTAATCTGAAGGATGATACAGAATCTTTCTTTCTTCTGCTGGGTTATTGCACCAGGCTGACTTAATTGGTTGATGTAGGATATTTCACCACCAGTGGGCAATTTGACCTGAATTTGAAGCCTGATGTGGTCTGTGATGAAATGTTTGGATGTGAAATAGGATACACGTTAAAGGCCACAGTTTACATATATCTATAACAATATACTGAATTGTGTGTATTAAGAATGGCAAGTTGGTAATAGCAGTGTAGATAAATGCACTAACAAATGATGGAAAATTAGCATTTCCTATTTCATTATCCCATCACGTTTTGTACTGTGTTATTCCTACGAAGTAGGCTACAGATCGCAAATTGTCCGGTAATGAGTGAGTCAGTCCATCCGAATCCTTTCGTCGGCAAAATAAGGAGAACCGTTGACATTAGAACCTTGATTTTTGGCATGAACGTGCATTAGGGCATTGTTACCAGCAAGTTCTGATCTGAAATAATTCTGATTAAAATTAGATTTATAATTAACACTTCAGTATATTGTTATATATATGTAAGCTGTAGCCTGTAACGTGTATCCTATTTCACATCCAAACATGTCATCATTGCCAAGAAAACTGTGGTCCGTTTTGCTCCAGCGTTTTATCGCATTTAATGAGTAGGCCTATCAGTTACTGTCCGGCTAAAAATACCCTACTGCATATACCCTCAAAAATTCAGCGCTGTTTGCACAACGAAGCTGAGGTGGTTTAACGTTTATCAATGAAGAAAATTACCGATCAACTGCCATAGAATATAATGTGAAACAAGGAAACCGGAATAGTACATTCATCAGATTGCCGATACCCAAAATGTGTTGTCTCATATATCTAGATAACGTGATGTAGAGACGCTATTTATTCGTCTTTGTACCGGTTATGCTCAGGAGAATGACATAGAATCATTATTATCTTGTGCATAGAAGGTGTTGGTCTTGAGTTGAATTACCGTAAACTACATAAATGTTACCTTTCTATACTATAGTACTATATATAAAAATTTGGTGTATTGTTGGGAAAATAATGTGATTCAAAAAGTTGTTTTGATCCTGGACAAGGGCACTGAAAACCACTAAAGAGATGTAGATGTATTTTCACACGTAAAGCTTGAAATCTAGTGAACCTATATTATTCAATCTGTTTCCTTTAATTAAAAAAATGTAAAATTAAATCGGCGATCGTTATTTATTTTGGAATGAAGGCACATTAGGAGACTGTTACCAACAAGTTCTGAGCTGACCTACTTTTGATGAAAATTTCTGGTGATTTTTGATGAAAATCACTGGCGATTCTGACTTGGGCGGTGCCCATCTTAATATAGGCAGGATTTCAACTGGGGGTGGGGATTTCCAAGAGTTCAGTTCGCGTTCGAGTCCTAATGCCTACTGTACTTCGTAGGTCCTGTGACGTTAGTCACACTGCTCATGTACAGTGAAACATACAGCCAAGGGTTCCCAATGGGCATGACAGTGCACTCGCTGAGCTGTCAATAAATAATAAAAAAAATAATTATAAATCAAATTTTCATCAGAATTCGGTCAGCTCAGAACTTGCTGATAACAATGCCCTAATGCACGTTCATGCCAAAAATCAAGGTTCTAATGTCAATGGTTCTCCTTATTTTGCCGACGAAAGGACTCGGATGGACTGACTCACTGATTCAATACCGGACAATTTGCGGTCTGTAGCCTACTTCGTAGGAATAGACCACGAAAAGACCCCGCTTGATGGGAGACAACTCTGGAGGTCAAAAATAAAAGGTGAATCCGTAACAACTGAGGTTAATATATTTCATTTAATATTCCGCAAATATATTGAAATAAGAAATATAAGGTGTTAGATGTTACATCTGATCTTTATATATAATGTTTGCTACCCTAACACACAGGCTACGTGGGCATTGTAAGGGTATATTGTAAAACCGTAGCCAGAACAATGAATAAATGCCCAGTGGCTTGTTCCAGGGATTAAAAGGGGGGGGAATCCGTACGCTTACGCGTGTGCGCTTACATAAATATATGGACATTTGTACGATTCTCTTTTATCGTTCATAAATGCTGTTTCATAACATCAACTGAAAATCATCAATTCAGCCAGATTAATTGGTAAACTGTTTATTGCCCTATATATATAGATTTTCCACCTAACAAAGATATCCTTCAAACTTGGGCGCTTCTCCGGACCGTTCGCCCGCGATGCCTCGGGCTAGTTTTCGGTGTGATGAAAGGAATTCTTATATAATGACGGAATCCATCTCCCTCACGGTCCACTGCCTCACAATAGGACACAAGACTTTCACTTAGATTGATATATATGTTGTTATCATGTTGTAATGTATATATACATGGCAGTGTGACTAACGTCACAGGACCTACGAAGTACAGTAGGCATTAGGACTCGAACGCGAACTGAACTCTTGAAAATCCCCACCCCCAGTTGAAAGTACTAAACTGGAATAATAGCGACCTTCCTCGACAGGAAAACAATTAGATTGAAAATATTTATTTTTTCATTGCACCAAGACACAAATTCCAGCATGAAGAATTTTATTTTCAAAATATACATCCTATTATAAGAAGTCAGATTAAATAAAATGAACTCAAGCGCAGCAAGTATCAAATGTTTATCGACAAATGTGCTTGCATTGGCCATGTTGGCAGATTGTTTAAACTAATATCTTTCATATAGCCTAGCATTATTGCCCTGTAGAATTTTATTGTTTTAATTATCCAACTGTATATAGGCATTAGGACTCGAACGCGAACTGAACTCTTGGAAATCCCCACCCCCAGTTGAAATCCTGCCTATATTAAGATGGGCACCGCCCAAGTCAGAATCGCCAGTGATTTTCATCAAAAATCACCAGAAATTTTCATCAAAAGTAGGTCAGCTCAGAACTTGTTGGTAACAGTCTCCTAATGCGCCTTCATTCCAAAATAAATAACACTTAATTTTAATTTTACAATTTTTTAATTAAAGGAAACAGATTGAATAATATAGGTTCAGTAGATTTCAAGCTTTACGTGTGAAAATACATTTACATCTCTTTAATGGTTTTCAGTGCCCTTGTACAGGATCAAAACAACTTTTGAATCACATTATTTTCCCAACAATACAACAAATTTTTATATATAGTACTATAGTAGAAAGGTAGCATTTATGTAGTTTACGGTAATTCAACTCAAGACCAACACCTTCTATGCACAAGATAATAATGATTCTATGTCATTCTCCTGAGCATAACCGGTACAAAGACGAGTAAATAGCGTCTCTACATCACGTTGTTATCTAGATATATGAGACAACACATTTTGGGCATCGGCAATCTGATGAATGTACTATTCCGGTTTTCTTGTTTCACATTATATTCTATGGCGGTTGATCGGTGATTTTCTTCATTGATAAACGTTAAACCACCTAGCTTTAACTAATTCTGCTAGGCTGTCTTCATTCAGACTGTACAGCCTACACAGTCCAGAGAAAATACACCGCACATTCTTGTACTCCCAGCCTTATCACATTTGATGGCAAGTTTAGCGGGCTGTTTAATGTCTAAGCTAGGAAATGTTCCAGGGTAGTTGACAGGCATGCAATAATATACTATAGTATCTGCTATACAGGACACCGACCACTGTAATTTGATGTGACAAGCAGCACGAGTAGAAACCAGCCTTATCTCAGTGGGCTTGGATATAAATCACTGTTAAAAACCACAAGGCTCGGATAGAGCCTCTCTCCGTGTTTGTTCCAAGGACAAGCCTTAATGACTTTTAAATCCACTGATAAGGCTTCATGGTCATAAAAGGAACATGATACTGTTAAAGGCCACATGGATGGTATGTAAGTGTAGTAAGAATAGGTTTTCTCACATTTCAGTGATAGAATATCACAGACTATTAACGAACATTAGGCCAGTGTAGCAGGGGAGACAATTGCTTTAATATTACAAGAGTTGTCTCCTCTCTCTCTCTCCCCTTGGTAGAGGGCGCTGATTGCCCTCTAGCCAATGAGAGTAACTCGCGGGCTTGCAAGAGAAACCAGAGAACGACTTGACCTGGACTGCAACAGACGACTTCTCTCAGGGTTTTAACCGGCAGGTAAGGCTGTCTTCTATACTGGCTAATATATCTAGGTAGCAGAAGTTACTACAATTGGCGTCAGAAGTTAAAATATCAAGCGTAGAATTGTGATTATTTTTCGACAATTTTTCGCTCGATAGTGAACTGAGTGCAGTGCCAAGTCCGGCGGCCATCTTTGGATTTTTGAAAATTGGGGTGTGAAAATCTTCATTTCCGAGTCCTGACAAACTTGTTGGCTTTCAGTTACGATTGGGTCGATATAAACTGAAAGTGTGTTACTTTATGAAAGGGGTTTTGTGGAATTTTGAGCTTCCAGCGAAGTTCTGAAATATTTTTTTTTTCTCTCGTCGCCATGGTCACGTTTTTTCGCGATGGCGGATTTTCCAAATGAAATTGATTTGGCTTTCATTGGTTGTGAACTAGAGATTATACAGCAATAGTTCTGAAGCTCTGTGCAATATATGGAGTGGTTTGACAACGATTGTTCCGTGAATTGAGCCAAAAACAGTCTGTGTGTGTTGTGACGAAAATTGGACCCTTGATAGTCTTCTCTTTCGTCAGATCGGCTTTCTTTGCCATTTGTCTGTGTATAATTTATCGCGAGTGAAGCGGGGTTATTTTGAACTACCCCAGTTTACAATTTGGTTTGAGTTCGCGTTCCTTTTGAAAATTTTGGGAGTTTACTGACACGTTGTTGTGGTTATTTGGAACAACAACAACAACGACAGTAACTTGAAGGGTAACATTCGGGAATAAAAAGGAATAGGATTGTAATTGTTTAGGTTGGTTAGACGGCCAGTGTAGCGGGCAGACTTGCCTGCTGGTTGCCTTCAATATCGCACCTTAGATTTAGCCAGAGTTTAGTATGATTTTGTAAATTTTGATGTATTGATTTTTCAGAGATAGTATTTGGTAGGGAAAATTAGGATTAGAAGTTGGGATAAAGGTTTTGACAGATGCAATATTTGAATGGTTTATATGTTAATGTTTGTGTTGTCATGTATGTGTACCGGTACTGTTTGTGTGTCCATATGTGTATTTTTGTGTTTTGTTCATAGTCCTGTCCCATGATAATTATATTTTTTATGTGCTCGGTGGTTGGGTTGGTAATGTTGGGGTTTTTGGAGAAGATTTGGAGCATGGGATGAAGTTTTAGTGACTGAACGCGGTCAGATTAGTCATTTCCTTTCGGTTCGGTGATTGAGTTTGGGGTACAGGGTCATGTACTGCATGACCTTGTGATGTACGTGGATTCATCAGTCGTGCTGTTGACAAATTGTGGTTATTCTTGCTGTGCCACTGGTATATTTTTGCACGGTTGTCTTATCGAGACTTGTTTGTGGGAGTCTATCGCACTGTCAATTTCTGTTGACCATTTTTCACTGGTGTGGTCGACTTACAATGTATAGCAATAGTTTGGCTTTGTATTATCGGTCAAACTACATTGACTTTTCCGGTGGTCAGTTTTTGTGAATTTGATTGGGACATTCGCTGAAAATCTATGGCCTAAAGGCTAGAGTTCAATTTAGTAATTTTGGAATTCGCCCAATTTCATTGTCAAGTTCACCTGGCTATTTCCTGGTAGCTATTGCGCGAGGGATTGGCTGGTGCTTACATTGAATGTGGGGGATTTTCTCTCGTTTGATTGAAATTCTTGCTAGCCATGGCATAGAACATTCAAATTAATGTTTCAATAGATTTGCTAATATATTGGTACCTAGTTTATTTTTGGACTTGGTCAAAATTTATCTTCATAGCTTGGCTACTAACTTCGTGGCTTTTCGTGAGGTGTTACATGTAGCTGAATGCTACCTGTGAGTTTTCATAGGGAATACGTAAATTGCTGGTGTTCATTCTGATTTGGTGAGTTACATTGCACAAATTGAATTGACCTCATATTCTGTGGTGGTCGATATATACTGTAAACCTTGATGGTGTACTCAATGGTGACTTGCACTGTAAAAAGGGTGAGTGATCAGTGTTGCTGAAATACACTCAGTATTTTGGGAATAATAAATTTTGAGTTTAAATAAACAGTCAATATTTTGGTGGTGGGTTGTTAACAAACTTGTACCACATTTAATCCGATTTTGATCTGGTGAATGTGGTTGATTGTTTGGTGTTCAATACAACACAAACTCTGATTGTATTTTGAGATTTGAGTGTTGACATATCAACACTGCACTCAATTTGATTGTGGTCTGGTGGTGTTAAGTGACACCATCTGATTTTGGTTGAGTGATTAGTGTTTATTAAAACACTCGTCCCTGGGTTTACTTTGAAAAAAAAAAAAAAATAAATTAAAAATTAAAATTTTTCTTTTGAGTGTTGACATATCGGCGCTACACTCAATTATATTGTGGTCTGGTGATGTGAAGTGACACCATCTGATTTTGGTTGAGTGATTAGTGTTTATTAAAACACTCTCTTATATTTAGAAAAAAAATAAATAAATAAATAAATAAAAACAATTGGTGTAGCATCAACATTGCACTCGATTAGAGTGTAATCGGGTATTGTTGGGCAACACCAGTTGATTTTGGGAACATTTATTAAATAGTCAACCATAATTGAGTTGATTGCAAAATGCCAACTTGGTGAATTTTGATCCTATTTATTTTAGGAAATAGACTTTGATCATTGATAATTAGGTCTCATTTGGTATTGATTGGCACCATTTGATGATTGTTTAGTATTCAACACCCGTACTATTGAGCTATTACGCTTTAACTGGGCTACTAGTGACATCGATTATTTTGTATTTTATTTGGCTTGGTTTGTTTCTAGTTTTTGGACTCCACAGGAAAGTTGCAACAACGTGTTGACTGTGGTAACGTGTGATGCACTTGTTTTGAAGGGTCTTGTTCTTTTTCATTTTTCCTGATGGGTTTGAGTTGAATAATCACTTTTGGAAGTGAGTATTGCAGTTTATTGAATACTTGCATTTGCATTTTTGTGGAGTCCCACAATTCACACCATGACAGAACTGGTACCAGTAGACGTATCAATGGCACATAATATTGAACAATTCCAGAAGAATCCTTTGATGGAGAATTCTCTTATTAGTGGGGTAGATGTTTCCATTTGCCCTGAGTATGTTTCAGATTTAATTGAAAAACATGTAGGCGAATTGCGAACTGAGATGGAAAATCACATTCAAAATTTATGGGGGGAAAGGGAATCTGTTGTTCAGAGTCTCTCTCAGACCTTGACAGAATGTGTTATCAGAATCGATCAGCTGGCAACTAACCAGAAAGAATGTGTTACCAAAATCGGTCAGCTGGTATCTAACCAGGAGAAGTGGGAAACAGTAGGTGAACAACTTGGAATGATAATGACCATGATGCAAGGCCAGGGGACTAGTCCAATGGTTAGAGGGGTGGGGGCTGATGCTAGTTCATTGCAAACTGATGGCAGTGCGGTTAGGCTGACAATGGGTAATGATGAGCAGGAAAATTTGTCTGTGGTCAATGTTGCGCAAATGCCGGGGTTGGGGGTGGGGAATGTAATTCTGGTGAGGGTACCCAGCATGCACATTATATGGATGCAGGAGTGGTGGATGCTTGTGAGGGGTCAGGGCATCATCAGAGGGTGGAGCACCCTTCTGTGCCCATCTCTGACCCTTTCGTCCCTTCACATAGTAAGGTTGGGGAGGAGCACAAAGGTATCCATTCCTCTCCATCCATTGATCATTCTGACATTGCTCATGGTCAGGAGGACAAGGGAGATAATTTAATAGGGTCAAATGTTTCGCAGCCTATCCGGCAACATAAAGCGAGTTCGAGATCACGTCGACTTCTCCGTGGTCGTAGCCCTTTAACATCACGTGGCCGTAGCCCCTCAGCATCACCTTTTACACGTAGTAGCAGCCGTCCACTTCCGAAAACATTAGTTTTTTCCGGCGATGCCAAAGGTTGGTCGCCGTTTAAAATTAAATTTGAATTAGAAGCTCAAGATCGGAAGTGGAGCAAGGCCAAATCTCTAAAGCGTTTGACTGAGTGTATGCATGGCAAGGCCATCGAGTATTACTCTTTCTTACCGAAAGCAGTTTGTAATTCTTTCGATGAGCTGTTTGAAGCCTTAGACAAACGGTATGGCGATCTCGAGCCTCCTCAAGCAATCCGACATCGGTTGCAGTTGGAGGAGCGGGGGGCCGATGACACTTTGGCTGATTTTGCTTATAGGTGTGTTGAGTTAGCTGTGAAGGGGTATCCGGGGGCTCCACGTGAGTTAGTCGAATCGATAGCTGTGGAGCAATTTTTCAAAGGTTGTCATGAACCACAGGCTATAGTTTTGTTTGCCATGGAGAAAGACCCCAGAACTATTCAGGATGCGTTGACATGTGTCCGTCTAGTTTCCACAGAACTCGAGCCTGTGGGAGGGGATTTTTTACGGGAGGGTCGGGGTGAGTCTCCATTGAGACTTGTTAATTCTTCCGAGCTACCGGTAGCCAGTGAAGCCCCTATTAACAGAGTTACCTGTTACTCGTGTGGGGAAAATGGGCATAAGAGCTTCCGATGTCCCCAAGTACGATGCCATCTTTGTCGCCAATTAGGGCACATAAGTCGAAGTTGCCCCGTTCGCACTAATCTTGACGGGTTGGTTACCACAGGAGGACCTGCCTTGTCAGATTGTGCTGGGTCGACTGCTGCCGTTCGAGGCGTTACCGTGTCTGGGGCTCGGAAGGGGGCAATGGTAGTTCCGGTCAGGGTCGGGTCCGTTCCAGTGAGTGCGAAAGTGGATACTGCTTCTCAGGTAACAGTGATGAGTCCGGAATTATTTGGAAAGTTAGGGCTTATGGGACTGTCATCCACTCCCATTAAGCTAACTGGTGCATTTCAGGGTACGGCCAGTATGGGAATGTTGGTTCGACAGGTTCCCCTTTCCATTGCAGGGTTTAACTGTTTTGGAGACATGGTTGTAGCCCCGGTGGTTCAGGATTTGTTACTGGGCTCGGACTTTCTGTCCGCCTACGGCTGTGTCGTTGACTTTAGGAAGAAGGCCCTGGTTATTGGGAACATGGGGGTTCCTGCAGTAGAATGTTAATGCATGATCACCGGTTTGGACAATGCTTCAGTTTAGTTCTCTTTTAGCATTGGTAATGTTAGGGGGCAATGCAGATTGGCAGTGGGCAATGGCATGTGGCGCCATCTAGCACACTGTTTCGAGTTGATTTTGATGTTGGTGATGTCTTTGTATTTTGATATAGGTGATGTGGCATTTTGGTTTGATGTTGTGTAGGTTGTTTTTTGGTTGTTGGGGGAAAGATAAAAAAAAAAGATAAAATGTCTGACAAGAAATCTGTGATATGTGTGGATGTTGGATAATGATGTGCTGTGTTGGATAATGGTGTGTTGGTGGATTTGTGGTGTGTGGACCAATATTTCAGAATGATTATTTTTGGTAGATTGAGTGTTCAGTAGAGTGTGGTGTGTGTACCTATTTTAGAACAGTTGGTGTGTTGGGAGAACATGTGATGTGTGTTGGAAAAATGTGCAGTGTGTGTTGCGTGGTTGTGTGATGGAGATATGTTCAACTTAGCGGGTTAGGAGAAAGGCTCGAGTGCAAGTGGAGTGAATGGGGTTGTGGAATGGTGGTTTGGGTTAAATTTTATCTGTGGGTTCAACCCTCACGGTTGGCATATCATTCGGCAATGGTTAAATGGTGTTAAATGTACATGTAAGTTACTTGGATGCTATATGAGTTTTTGCCGAGGAGAGTGCGAATGGTGAGGGATGATTTAACAAGGGGAGAGAATGACGGGGCAATCCATGTTGGAGACACAGGGCCAAAGGAGTTTGTGGCCACAACTCTGCTTGTGTCTTCTCTATGGAAGCCCCAGTGAGTTATGCACCGGTGTTTGTCATCCCGGTTTAAATTTATTGAATCAGGGTCTGAAATAAAAGTCAGACATTTGACAAGCCTTGACCGTGTTTGGTTGAATGCTCACTGTGGAGCATTATGTCTGATCAAATTCGGGGATCATTTTGGATATGTTTATTCAGACCCTGGCTAATTGATCATTGGCAATGCGGTAACATCAGCAACGCAGTGCACTTCTGTTCAATGGATTCCGATATTCCTTCTGGTCCTGCAGATTCATCCACATGTTGAGTTGACGTGTTAGCGGCACCTTGTGCACGGGTGTTTCACATGCGTTGATTCTTCATGTGTGTGTCTCTGTTGATGCATACAGAGGATACTGGTTTCCTGAAGCCTTGAGCTATATGAGTAGTCCCACAATGTATGGAGGACTGACAGGCAGTTACTGTTTTAGTCAGACTATGTTCGCTAGCCAGTCAATCAACTATTGAGAGACTGAGTGTCTTGCAGTTATTGCCTTAGTCGGTCTACTCTTGATGGGATATCTGATATAGCCAGTCCCTCTAGTTACTTGAGTCTGGCAGTTATTCCTTGATCAGCCTGATTATAGCCAGGGACTGATAGGTTTTCAAACTGAGCAAGCTCTCATCGAGTGCTGACAGTCTAAAAGTTACTGTCGCTATTGTCGTTAGTCAAAACTTGATAGACTGTCTGATATAGTCAGTCCCTCAATGTAGGAGAGTCTGGCAATTATTTCATTAGTCGGTCTGTTTCTTGACAGGCTGTATAGTGTAGCTAGTCTCTCAGTTTAAGAGGGGCTGACAGATTATAAAATGTCAGGTGCATTTTGTCAAACATATATTTGGACTGTCTGATATAGTCAGTCCCTCAATTTAGGAGAGTCTGGCAAGTATTTCCTTAGTCAGTCTGTTTCTTGACAGGCTGTATAGTGTAGCCAGCCTCTCAGTTTAAGAGGGGCTGACATTATAAAATTGAGTGAGCCCTTAATTTATGAGGGGAAGGGGAGGTTGGGGGAAAAGGTAGATTCCATAGTGAGTCGGACTGGTACTTAAAGTGGGCCAGTTCGCTCCAACTCCTTTGGGTCTTCTTTGGGAAATTAGAGGTCTGTTGAAAAATCGACCTGAGGGTTGGGGTTAGAGATCAGCTTCCATGATCTGGGGTTGGGTATTTTATTGTCGGACTAATATTACGTAGTTTGTTATTAGGTAATGTCCGGTTTTTAGCCCAGTTCAAAGTAGGGGAAGCTTTAGGTACAGTTCCGTACTTTTATGGTATGTTTTTTATCATTGGGAATACTTTGCTGGAGTTTTAGACTCTGTCAGTCGCTGGTATGCCCTTCCCCAAAAAGAAAAGGGGGAAGAGTGTAGTAAGAATAGGTTTTCTCACATTTCAGTGATAGAATATCACAGACTATTAACGAACATTAGGCCAGTGTAGCAGGGGAGACAATTGCTTTAATATTACAAGAGTTGTCTCCTCTCTATCTCCCCCCTTGGTAGAGGGCGCTGATTGCCCTCTAGCCAATGAGAGTAACTCGCGGGCTTGCAAGAGAAACCAGAGAACGACTTGACCTGGACTGCAACAGACGACTTCTCTCAGGGTTTTAAGCGGCAGGTAAGGCTGTCTTCTATACTGGCTAATATCTAGGTAGCTGCGCTTACTACATATCTATAACAATATACTGAAGTGTTAATTATAAATCTAATTTTAATCAGAATTATTTCAGATCAGAACTTGCTGGTAACAATGCCCTAATGCACGTTCATGCCAAAAATCAAGGTTCTAATGTTAACGGTTCTCCTTATTTTGCCGACGAAAGGATTCGGATGGACTGACTGACTCACTCACTCACTCATTACCGGCAATTTGCGATCTGTAGCCTACTTCGTAGGAATATCTCTATTGTCGTGTACATATATATTCTAATCAATTTTAGCTGGTATATTTGTTCGTCGTGTTGTATAAATCTTACGGTGGTGGCGTTTCAGGCTGACAAATGAGCTGATCTCATTTGATGTGGTTGGCGTTGTTTTAAACACCTCTTTATTTCTGACAGCCTAGTCTGTTACAGGTGCTGTATCTGCAACAATAGATATATAGCTTTTATTCCTCAGGCAATGAAAATGACACCAAAGCAACGGTATATCATTGGTGGATGACAGTTATACATCATTTAGATAATAACTTAACAAGTTTGGCTAATTTCGTGAAGAGTATATTTGTGTTCATTCCTAACAGCCAGCATAACTTTGAACATACTGGAATGTTTCTATCCATACCCAGGTAAGAGTATTGTTATTTCCTTTAGACACATATGGGATCGATTGATCTGAGGTTATCTACATTTGAATGCACGGTTTTACACGAGATAAGTTTCCAATTTCAAACGTTTGTTTTTCGAGAAGTTCAAAAATATTTTCTCAGTTGATGACTTCAGGTTTTCGAATTTTGGTTTCGATATTTTTCTGTGGACGTTTTCTTTTCTTTTCAATTGAAATATAATTGAATAAATGTGAAGGTACACTTTAAACATCAATATCTGCAGCAACCAGACCATTATTTGAAAGATATATATTTTTTCACCTAATTCAAAACAATCATGCCGAATTTTGAATACCCAATAATAATAATAGTTTTCCAGAAATAAACGGGTTTCTTTGGAAAATTGGAGAAATCAAGTAATGGAATTAAAGCGATGAACAGGTTGGAGGCTAATTTAACTGAATGTGGTGCCCCTGCACTGATTGTGGTGCCCCCCCGCACTGATTGTGGTGCCCCCCCCCGCACTGATTGTGGTGCCCCCCCCCCCCGTCCCTCCGCACTGACACTGATTGCGGTCTTTACTCAATCAGGCGAACATTATGCCACTTATAATACGATTTTTAAAATTTGTAACATTTATTCCCCAAACATCTTTTGACCACAATAATTTCACCTGGGGAAAGAATCGATATAGTACTTCAAGGATTTTCAAAAATTTTATTTTCGTAAATTTGGACCCCAGGTGGGAAACAAGTGCTTTTCAATGGCGTCGAAAAAGAAATGCTTTTTTGAAGAAATTCTTATATTTGATCTCCCAATTCTATTGGAACCGTGATCTTCTGAACATCTTAGACGCAGTCAGAATCGTTGTTGCGTTATAACATATAATATCAGTATTCCCTGCAAACACACTATATAGACCACCATCGTAAAAAGTTTTGTTTATAATATCAAACCAATTGTACAAAAAAATATATATAAAACAAAATGAAAACTCGGAAATACACTTTAAAAGCTTCAATTCCAAATTATTCTGATAAAACAATCTATACGTCTCTCTGTGGTAATATTAACCCAGAATCTCACTTGATCGATATACTTAATAGTGAGATTGTAATATTTCATGCTTCGCGGAGATACTGTATCTCCGTGAACCATGAACTTGGGGTTGAAGATCTCGGTTTTAAGATATGTTTTAGACTGTAGGACTATCTGTTGAATCAAGATATTAACAGACAGTCTCAGCGTACTGTTTCAGCTGTCTTCCAGCGATTGGTCATTTGACTCGAGCCATTTTAAATTAAGACGAGTATTCTCTATTTATAGGTGCCATCCCAATCTTCATACACAACCACGTGAATGTCCCATTTGACCCATGACGTAGCCCGGCTTCGTTTTCGATCATAAAATCTGTCATCTTAATGGAAAAATGTTGTTGTTACTGCATCAAGAGAGAGAGAAACAGAATTAAGGTTTAACGTTGTTACTGTATCAGCCAGTTATTGGCCCGCCGTACGAGGATCTAATACTATAGGTTAAGATATGTGATAGAAAGAAGCTGCGGCGATTACCCAACAACATTGGTCTGTGAATCCAAAACTTTATTTTCCTACGAAGTAGGCTACAGATCGCAAATTGTCCGGTAATGAGTGAGTGAGTCAGTCCATCCGAATCCTTTCGTCGGCAAAATAAGGAGAACCGTTGACATTAGAACCTTGATTTTTGGCATGAACGTGCATTAGGGCATTGTTACCAGCAAGTTCTGATCTGAAATAATTCTGATTAAAATTAGATATAATATTAACACTTCAGTATATTGTTACAGATACATACCATCCATGTGGCCTTTAACAGTATCATGTTCCTTTTATGACCATGAAGCCCCGGGAACTCCTTATCAGTGGATTTAAAAGTCATTAAGGCTTGTCATTGGAACAAACACAGAGAGAGGCTCTATCGGAGCCTTGTGGTATTTAACAGTGATTTATATCCAAGCCCACTGAGATAAGGCTGGTTTGTACTCGTGCTGCTGTCACATCAAATTACAGTGGTCGGTGTCCTGTATAGCAGATACTATAGTATATTATGCCTGTCAACTACCCTGGAACATTTCCTAACTTAGACATTAAACAGCCCGCTAAACTTGCCATCAAATGTGATAAGTCTGGGAGTACAAGAATGTGCGGTGTATTTTCTCTGGACTGTGTAGGCTGTACAGTCTGAATGACGACAGCCTAGCAGAATTAGTTAAAGCTAGGTGGTTTAACGTTTATCAATGAAGAAAATCCCCGATCAACCACCATAGAATATAATGTGAAACAAGAAAACCGGAATAGTACATTCATCAGATTGCCGATGCCCAAAATGTGTTGTCTCATATATCTAGATAACAACGTGATGTAGAGACGCTATTTATTCGTCTTTGTACCGGTTATGCTCAGGAGAATGACATAGAATCATTATTATCTTGTGCATAGAAGGTGTTGGTCTTGAGTTGAATTACCGTAAACTACATAAATGCTACCTTTCTACTATAGTACTATATATAAAAATTTGTTGTATTGTTGGGAAAATAATGTGATTCAAAAAGTTGTTTTGATCCTGTACAAGGGCACTGAAAACCATTAAAGAGATGTAAATGTATTTTCACACGTAAAGCTTGAAATCTACTGAACCTATATTATTCAATCTGTTTCCTTTAATTAAAAAATTGTAAAATTAAATCGGCGAGTGTTATTTATTTTGGAATGAAGGCGCATTAAGAGACTGTTACCAACAAGTTCTGAGCTGACCTACTTTTGATGAAAATTTCTGGTGATTTTTGATGAAAATCACTGGCGATTCTGACTTGGGCGGTGCCCATCTTAATATAGGCAGGATTTCAACTGGGGGTGGGGATTTCCAAGAGTTCAGTTCGCGTTCGAGTCCTAATGCCTACTGCACTTCGTAGGTCCTGTGACGTTAGTCACACTGCCATGTATTCAATAGTTCTGTAATTAACCTGTTAACGTGTTATCCGTCTTCTATCTCATGACGCAATGTACATCCGTAACAATTGAATAACAGGTGCGAATGAATATTATACAATTCATTTATATTATAGTCAGCGCGCTACAAAGGATACAGAATCCACGTTTTGTTCCGGGCGGCAGTTCTGCGGTTGCCACTATAGTCAGCAACGAAGATCAGTTTTTCCTACGAAGTAGGCTACAGATCGCAAATTGTCCGGTAATGAGTCAGTCAGTCAGTCAGTCAGTCAGTCCATCCGAATCCTTTCGTCGGCAAAATAAGGAGAACCGTTGACATTAGAACCTTGATTTTTGGCATGAACGTGCATTAGGGCATTGTTACGAGCAAGTTCTGAGTTGACCGAATTCTGATTAAAATTTGATTTATAATTATTTTTTTTATTATTTATTGATGGCTCAGCGAGTACACTGTCATGCCCATCGGGAAGCCTTGGCTGTATGTTTCACTGTATACACAGTGGTGGGATATGCCATCCGTAATTGTTTTCATGAAATAGGAAATGCTAATTTTCCATCATTTGTTAGTGCATTTATCTACACCGCTATGCCAGCCTTAATACACACACTTCAGTATATTGTTATAGATACATGTAAACTGTGGCCTTTAACGTGTATCCTATTTCACATCCAAACATTTCACCACTGACCACAGCAGGCTTCAAATTCAGGTCAGATTACCCACTGATGTTGAAATATCCTAGATCAACCAATTAAGTCACCCTGGTGCAATAACCCAGCAGAAGAAAGAAAGATGTGGTATCATCCTTCAGATTAGTCTGTGTGAGCAACAATGATAACAGTTTACTGAGGGCGAAACAAAGCCATGACGGCATGTTTAAAGGGTCTTCTTTTGGTAGAATTTAACTAGATAAAGTAACTTTGATCATGATGTGGAAATATGATAACTTGAGGTTTTTTTTGTACCTCTTGAATATTGACTAGGCCTATATATCACACTTGGATATAATTTAAACAAAAAATTACATGTGTAAACAAAATATGTCTAAATTTTTCTTGTCATTTCAGATCTTGATCCATTTTGATTCCTTGATTAGGGGATACAGAATCACTGCCACGGAGTGTGTTGGTGTGTCACAGCAATGCAATTCCGATTCACACAACGAAGCTGAGGTGGTTTAACGTTTATCAATGAAGAAAATCACCGATTAACCGCCATAGAATATAATGTGAAACAAGAAACCGGAATAGTACATTCATCAGATTGCCGATACCCAAAATGTGTTGTCTCATATATCTAGCTAACAACGTGATGTAGAGACGCTATTTATTCGTCTTTGTACCGGTTATGCTCAGGAGAATGACATAGAATCATTATTATCTTGTGCAGAGAAGGTGTTGGTCTTCAGTTGAACTACCGTAAACTACATAAATGCAACCTTTCTACTATAGTACTATATATAAAAATATGTTGTATTGTTGGGAAAATAATGTGATTCAAAACGTTGTTTTGATCCTGGACAAGGGCACTGAAAACCATTAAAGAGATGTAAATGTATTTTCACATGTAAAGCTTGAAATCTACTGAACCTTTATTATTCAATCTGTTTCCTTTAGTTAAAATGAAGGCGCATTAGAAGACTGTTACCAACAAGTTCTGAGCTGACCTACTTTTGATGAAAATTCCTGTGATGATTGGCGATTCTGACTTGGGCGGTGCCCATCTTAATATAGGCAGGATTTCAACTGGGGGTGGGGATTTCCAAGAGTTGAGTTCGCGTTCCAGTCCTAATGCCTACTCTACTTCGTAGGTCCTGTGACGTTAGTCACACTGCCATGTATATACTACTAACCCTTATTTCAAACTTCCATCCACGGTGTTTTACGTCACTTTTGACTGCGAGTTTATACAGCATTAGACGTTTTGTTTTGTTTTTTTTCGTTTTTTTTTCAGTTTGGCTTCACAAACGTGAGCACAATAGGGATTTCTCTGATTTCTCTGATTTGTCTCCGGTAAAGGCCGCACCTTCTTTCATTTCAGCTTTGTCGATCAAACTGAAAGACCCCCATATGTCGTATCCGTAAAGTAGAAGGTAAGTAGAATAGGTAGAACAATCTGACCAAACAATCCACAGGAAAATCTAAACAAAGACTTTTACAGAAGGCCATGTATAGTGTCCTCTCATAATTGCTAAAAGTTATTGCGTTATTGCTTCGCTCCGCAGCTGCTCTTCTCATATTTCACTTCACATTTTCTCATCCCATTTGCTCTTCTCCTTTCGCACTTCACATCTAGTCTATAGTCATTTGTATCACCCAGGCTTGGCCATTTGTATCATCTAGTCTTAGTAATTTGTATCAACAAGTCTTAGTCATTTGTATCATGTAGTCTTAGTCATTTGTATCACCAAGTCTTAGTCATTTATATCACACAGGCTTGTTCATTTGTATCATCTAGTCTTAGCCATTTGTATCACCCAGTCTTGGCCATTTGTATCATCTAGTCTTAGTCATTTGTATCATCCAGTCTTGGCAATTTGTATCGTCTAGTCTTAGTAATCTGTAGCATCCAGTCTTGGCAATTTGCATCATCTAGTCTTAGTAATTTGTAGCATCCAGTCTTGGCCATTTGTATCATCTAGTCTTAGTCATTTGTAGCATCCAGCCTTGGCCATTTGTATCATCTAGTCTTAGTCATTTGTATCACCCAGTCTTGGCAATTTGTATCATCTAGTCTTAGTCATTTGTATCATCCAGGCTTGACAATTTGTATCATCTAGTCTTAGTAATTTGTAGCATCCAGTCTTGGCCATTTGTATCATCTAGTCTTAGTCATTTGTATCATCCAGTCTTGGCCATTTGTATCATCTAGTCTTAGTCATTTGTATCACCCAGTCTTGGCAATTTGTATCATCTAGTCTTAGTAATTTGTAGCATCCAGTCTTGGCCATTTGTATCATTTAGTCTTCGTCATTTGTAGCATCCAGTCTTGGCCATTTGTATCATTTAGTCTTCGTCATTTGTATCATCCAGTCTTTGCCATTTGTATAATCTAGTCTTAGCAATTCGTAGCATCCAGTCTTGACCATTTGTATCATTTAGTCTTCGTCATTTATATCATCCAGTCTTAGCCATTCGTATCACCAAGTCTTGACCATTTGTGTCATTCAGTCTTGGCCATTTGTATCATCTAGCCTTAGTCATATGTATCACCAAGTCTTAGTCATTTGTATCATCCAGTCTTGGCTCTTTGTATCATCCAGTCTTAGTCATTTGTTTCACCAAGTCTTAGTCATTTGTATTATCCAGTCTTAGCCATTTGTATCATCTAGTCTTAGTCATTTGTATTACCAAGTCTTGGCCATTTGTATCATCCAGTCTTGGCCATTTGTATCATCCAGTCTTGGCCATTTGAATCATATAGTCATTTGTATCATATAGTCGTAGTCATTTGTATCATCCAGTCTTGACCATTTGTATCATATAGTTTTAGTCATTTGTATCATCCAGTCTTGATCATTTGTATCATCTAGTCATTTGTATCATATAGTCTTATTCGCGGTTATTCGCGGTGGTTTATGACTATTAGTTTCATCACTATAGTAAAGAGTATATGTAACCAGGCTCAAACACAGCATGGTCAGACATACACACTAGTAGTATATAAAAACCCGATTCTGTCGCATTTATGCAAATGAGATGACGTCACGTGACTGACCTTTCCCACCTCCAACACAGAAGAGTTCCAATCTAGGGGTAGGTAACTCCGGGTCACTATAGCTCCGGCAAAGGGCCCCTGGGCATGTATTCTTCCGCGGTGATGCGGTCTGGCGGTGATGTGGTCGCGGAAGAAAGCTTCCGCGGAGAAAAAGTAGTCCCACGGAATGTACACCCTGCCTGGGGGGTTTCCCCCGGCCCGCAGCGCGCGCGCGCGGCATCATCCGGCACGCAGCGCGGATTATCGCCGGAAGTGCGCGGGTTATCGACTGAGACGCCTATGACGTCACATCCGTGTCAAAAGGTCACTACCGGCTCACAATCTGGAGTTATCTCCCCCTAGAACACCAGGGGGCAACGAGGGGGCCATAAAGGCGGTCATGAAGGTCAATACCAGCAAATTAGCTCTTACTAACTACGGTATACAAAATAACCCAAACTCACAATGTTGTATGGAAGAAAACACACATTTTATAACAGAAAACACAACATATACAGCAGTTAATTCAGCCCAACAAGGCCGGTGCAATAGCCGCAGTACTCATAGAACATATATACAACAGTGAGTTCCTCTTATCATGCCTTATCAAAGGCGGTTGGTACCCATAAAATTGAATTGAATTATTGAACCTATATACAACAGTTAATTCGTTAGTCCGGTGCAATATCATCAGTACTCCTAGAACATATAACTGTCTTATCAAAGGCGTTTGGTATCCATAAAAATTGAATTATAGAACAGTTCGTTAGTCCAGTGGAATATTCGCAGTGTTCGTATTTATCACTCTAAATGTCAAGATAGGTTGTAGTCACACCATCGGACAGGACTTTGCGCTTGGGATAGAAGTATGTGAAGGCGTCCCGTTCCTGGGTATACGAGCGCATCTGGTGGTCGATGATACGGAAACCTTTGTTGGTCCCACTCGCACTGGCCTGGCTCTGGAGGACATTCAGGTACAGGGCCTTGCTGATGTTGGAGTCGCGTCGACTCACCCCCTTACAACTGAATTTGTTGTCATCACCGTCACAAAAGTAAGTTTTCGAACACAGGGCGATCATGGCATCACCGCTCCACTCTAGTTTAAACAGGCCGGGCGTCCGCTTGTCGTAGGTGTAGTGGTCGCGTCGGGGTAGCCACTGGTCCCGTTCCGCCTCATATTGTGCACGTAATTCTGGTTTGACCAGTGACTCCCAGTCCGGGTTGGAAACGGCCATGTATGCTGAGTCGGTATCCATTTCTATCAATTGCCAGTCTGATTGGTGGAAATACACGCCCATGAAATCGTATATGAATTCCAGCATTCGCAGTTTGGCCAGCTGGTACACCATACATCCTATTTGGAGCGGCAGGTTATATGTGATGGTCTTTTTGGCTGACGTCACTTCGTAGGTGGTGTCGTCAATCATCTCCATGTGTCGGTATAGAGGCGAATTCACGCGTTTGCGGGCTTGTTTCGTGGTACAAATGTTCACGGTCACGTGACGGTCCTGGTTCGTTACCGTTTTTCCATATCCGCTGTTCCCAAGTAATTTCATCGTTTCCCCGATGATGGCTTTACTGGGGTCGGCGTCTCCTTGGCGACGGGCGGTAGTCACGTCGTTCGCGAACTTCTCAAAACAAGCCTGGGGGGTGAATTCTATGACTTGGTATATTTTCGTAATTTCCAGTCCGTGCCTCATATACCACTGAAGCAGAGGGGTACCGAGCAAGATTTTTTCGCCAAACATGCTGCCGATCAACATACGGTGTGGTTGCGTTAGGTAGTCGTGTTCTTCAGCGTATGCGCGCATATGGGCTCCGATATCATCTCGACTCACCTCGGTGTTTTTGAAGATGGGCGGACATTCGCCAAACGTGTCTTTCAAGTGATCAGGGACGTGTAGATCACATTCCACGAATCCATAGAGGTCTCCCGTCTCAACAGTGCGTAGGATGTCGGTCATGGTGATAACAGTCCGATAATCCAGTAGTCGGTCGTGAGCGTGTAAGAACGAGTATAACTCAGGTTGACGACGTTGCATGTGATGGAATTCACATTCCCATAGCTGTTCATAGGCATAGCCCAGTCCACAAATGTAATCTCGATTCTGCTGTACTTCTTCACGTAAGGCGGCCGGGGTCAGTCCACGGCGCTCGTTATAGCGCCCTCCCGCGAACGAACACTCATGACCGTGCCAATAACAGCCGTGAAATTGAAACACGGTCGGTACTGTATTGATGATAGCAAATCCGTCCACGGGAAGGCGCCGATCTCCAATTCGCTTTTCCGTGTGGTTGCCTTGGTGACGGATAGTGACGCCTCGTCGCTGACTTTCCCAATCCAGCCATTGTTCTGCTTGATGTTTCGTAGATCGTTGAGCTCTGAATGCTCGACCCTCAGGGAGCCACCGCGTATAATGACCGGCCGGCATGGGTTTACTCAAACACGATAGGTAGAGGGCATTGGCGTCGAATCCTATTATTTTCTCACACAATTTTTCTCCTCGGATATGGGTCAGCTGTTTCTCATGGTACCGATGGAATATAATACTGGGGCCGCCTACGACATTTCCCTTCAAACAGTCAAACATGTCGGCGTCTTTCTGATCGACGAGAGCGAAGAACGTGGGTAAATCCTGGAACAGATACCGCAGGGTCAGACCGGGAATGCTAACACAGTCTTTGAATACGTCGACACCCATATCTCGGTAGAAAGCGGACATTTTGTCGGTAGCTTCCAGAAAAGGGATGACATCCAAATTGTTGTAATAGACGAGAAAATCCCGGAGAGTTTGCATTCCTTCACGGACCCACACCTGTTGCAGTTCGGTATACAGGGTGGTAGATAATGCTTCTCCTTTGAGATCGTTGTAAAAGGCCTCCTGGGGTGGTAACTGGATTTCGTCCAGACGCTCGAGACTCGTCATGTAGTTGTAGGGAAAGCAACTTTTCCTCTCCGCGCAGTCGTACGCTTTCACCCACTGTTCATAGTTGTAATTCGGCGCCAGGTAATTACGTACATCTAAGAATCGGAGTGAAGTTGTGGATAGAGCGACGTGGTTGTTTGTCTTCTTAATAATGAATTTCACATTCCCAGCTTTAGCGAGGTACGGGTACAAGAATTCTTTGATTAAGTTCAAATCATATCGGCCCGAGTTAAATCCAAGGACGGGTAATTGGTTCATGTATTCCAATAAACGCAGTTTCAGTTTCTGCGCATAGGGTTTCGGTGGTTTGCGTTCCTCACTTTCGTCTTCGTCATCGGTATCGTCCTCCCCATCCAATGTTGGAATACGCGCATCAAGTGCCGCTAATACATCACAGTAGATAGTCGACGCGATATGTGCCGCACTGACTTGACTGAGGGTTTCAAGGTAGTTCATCATTCGTGTAATCAGTTCATGGGGGTCCCCGTTAGATACGAAACACACCGGAGCCGTGTCGTAACCGGGTACGTTGGTGTGATGCTGGGTCCATTGAGTTTTAGCCGATACCTTTTCCATGGGTTCTAATAGGGCTTCAAAATCATAGCACGCTCTGTACGGGAAATAACGGTGGTCCATGGGCACATCGATACCCTCATCTGCCAGGTCTTCAAAGATGGTCGGAGTGTTGTGGAATACGCCGCCGGGGAATTTCCGTTTGGTGGTCTGGTCACAAATTTTCTCGTGCTTATGTAGGTTCCCAGAGTGGTCAAACACGCGTTGGCATTTATTACAGATGTATGACTGGGCATACCTGTTGATGTTCGTGATGTACGAGAAATGCCCGCCAGTGTCCGTTTCGTACAAATTCAATGTCATGGTTGTGTCGTATTTCCCTGCGGAACGATGTACGAGTCGGGCGGTGAGTTGTGGGTCGTCGGTGTTGTCATCATCCACGTGTTGCTCTAATTTGTATACGACAATGTTGACGTGGAATAAATTTTCCACCACATCCAGCTGCGATAACGGGACCCCGTGGAAGTGCTGTTTTTCCATGTTCTTTTCACGTAAGTAGTCTTCCCAATAGCAGTTGGCCAATTTATCACAATCTTTGGGTGGACGTTTGTTGAGATGGATAGCCAGGCAGCGAAATAAACATTTCCGATCGGTATACGGTCCATGGCTTCCACTCACTAAGGCGTACATGCCTTCTCTGTGTTTCAACCAGTCCGGGAGATGAATGGGAGCGCCGATAGGGTGATCGATCATTTTAGTGACGTAAAACGTAACATTAGTTGTCATCTCCACTTGCCATTTTGTGTTTGGTCGTTGTTGTCGTACCCATTCCAAACTATCCAAGCTTTCTAATTTTTCCAGTACCGTGTTCAGGGACGGTCGATGGATAATGGTGAAAGGCTGGTCAAACACCCGGGTATTATTGCTGGGATAATAATAACGGAGCTGGTCTGTCTCGGTATGGCGAAGGATGTATCCAAAAGTGAGATTTAACTTGAAGGCTGTATCTTGGTCGTTGAAGATGGCTTCCACGTAGCTACGTAGACGGATGTTTTCTTCCAACCGGAAATTATATAAGTCCAATATCGGGCGATGCCGATGAAAACAATGGCGTATGGTATTCCATTGTCGTTGATAAATGTCCCTCACACGCTCGTCTTCAGGCAAGACTTCAACCGGAGGTGCTGCTGGGTCCCCTGGAAAATCTTCTCCACGTCTCATACAGGCAGACTGCTGAAGCAGGCAGGCTGGTAGGCAAGCAGGCAGACTGGTCAGGCAGGCAGGTAGGTCAGATACCTCCGTTGGGTAGTGCAATGAATACACCAAACCACTAAAAATCACCCCCTTTTATACGTTTTGCTTCAACAATGGCGGATTAGCCGCCATGTTGGAAAATGGCGATTAATCCGCCATGTTGGAGCCGCCATGTTGGAGCCGCCATGTTCCAATCCGCCATTGTGGGGAAAAACCCCAGACAAACACAGACAAGTCTAGACATGTCCAAAGGTCACGCCCCATTCACCCACATCCCCATACTAGGGGTATAGGACCAATGTTTGTCCCACTGGGAAACCTACTTCTATACATTTGCGGTATGGTTGTTTGGATTTGTTTTCTTAGTCTCGTCAAGACAAACATGATAGGAAGTGTCGCGGAGCGAATCGTTGAAATTTTTGGAAAAAGTTCGAGGAGCCCCATATAGACCCATATAGTCCCATACTAGGGGTATAGGACCGATGTTTGTCCCACTGGGAAACCTACTTCTATACATTTGCGGTATGGTTGTTTGGATTTGTTTTCTTAGTCTCGTCATTTAGAACACGATAGGAAGTGTCCCGGCACGAAACGGTGAAATTTTTGAAAAAAGTCACCGAGACCCATATAGACCCATATAGCCCCATACTGGGGGTGCAAAATCGGTGTCATGCCAACGTACGCGATGATCTTTAGCGACGTACACCAAACGTACCGACTGGGCTATGGCCCGTAGCCAGGTGGGTTATTTTGGGTTCGGGGGAACCCCCCTTTCGGAAATATATTTTTCTCATATACATGTAAATGCCCTTTTCAAACTGAAGCGAACCCCCTATTTGCCCCTTTTCCCATACAGCGAACCCCCTGATGTGCCCTTTTGGGGTTGTGGCGAACCACAGTAAATCCTGGCTACGACCCTGATTGTTTACATTCTGTGAGCGGTCTCATTTAAAAAAAAAATGTATAGTTTTGTTAATTAAAAAAATGTATAGTTTTGTTAATTAAAAAAAATAAAATGTTTTGATCCCATAAACGTATGTGTTCGATGAAACTGGGGCGGGGAGGGTAAGATTTTATTTTTATGGTCAAGTGTACATAGTTTGGCAGATCGTATTTCATCAACAACAAAAAACATGGGCAACCCTCTCCACAGAGTAGGCATTTTACACCAAAAACAAATATCTGAACCCATGGGGACCAATAAACATAATCTATAGGTGTTGTACCATGTTATTATGGCCAGTCTACGATAGAGTGCGACCCCAGTGTCAAGCGTTTATTGTCCAGTTTGCACAAACAAAGGGAAAATTGGCGGTCACACAACGTACGTATGCTGACCGACAGAGTATGACGTCATCGGGCACCAACATGTGGTCTTCCGTGGTATGAGTGAATTAGATACATACACCCGCCCGTTAGTTTGATATAATTTTGTATGGTACAATCACTTGCAAAAGGTTGAAAATCACCCGTGCAGGTCTGTTTGTGTATGAAAAATGGCGGCCCACGGCCAATTTCCCCGGATCCTGGTTGATTTCAAATCGTAGCCCCATCTACACACTCTGACGCAAGGGAGACAACTCGGACTAGGCCAACCCTCTTGTAGGCGACGGTGATGTCCCCTGATTCGCACATTTCGATCTATTTTGCCTGTATTAGGGGGTGGTCATTTTTTGTGGATTTTACTATGGGCCGTGGGGGTTCTTCGTCTCACCATCAAAAATACGATAGGAAAAGCTATGAATTTTTTTTTTAAGTACCGGGTAGGCCTGTATATACATCCATACTGGTTTAGTGCATAGGTGCATACTGGGTGGCCATTGTGAGATCTAGGTGGATCACTAGTGGTCCGATGGTGTCATATGTGGTCTTATTTTAAAGCTCTCGTGAAGGAGCATCCGACTGGACTAGTGTGTTGTTTGTTTTCAATATTCTGCGCATGCGCAGACAGGCCGTATTATCGAAATAGCCGTTTTGAGGTCGAGGCGAGCCCCTAGTGGGCCGATTGTATCGAGTGAAGTATCAATGTGAAGCCTATGTGAGGGAGCCTCTGATGCCTGGGTGTGGGGTTGAAATAGGGTCATTCTGCGCATGCGCGGTAGCCAAAGGGTATGAAAATAGACGTTTTTGTGGTCTAGGTGGGCCCCTCATGGTCCTATTGTGTCGAGTGAGGTATCCATGTGAATCCTAGGTGGGGGAGCATCCACCTGGACTAACATTCACGTGGTTTGGGGGGTCTGCGCAAGTGTGTGTGACGTCACTTCCGGTTTTTCAGAATGCTCAAACACTACATCCAACTTTCCCGGCCCGCATCCTGGCCCGGCCCGTCCCGGCCGCAGCGCGCGCGGGCGCGCGTTCTCCGGAAGTGCGCGGGTTGTCCGGAAGTGTGCACGTGGGTCAAAAGGTGACATCCAGGTCTAAAGGTCTCCCTTTCGGCAAGGTTCGCCGACAATGTTGCGGCATCGATATATACAGAGCTTGAACCCCAAAAATGGGATTGTAAATGAACCTGGGAAGGATGGGCAGTTCCATTTGGACCAATCAGCGGTCGAGAAAAAAAAGAGCCAATGAGCGATCGAGAAAGGAACCAATGGACGGGTACTAGGTACACGTCTGCGCCTACATCCGGGTACTAGGATGCTTTCGCCTACGTCCGCGCCTACATCCGGGTTCTTCTGGGGTTTCCCAGTGGGTTCTTTTTTCCGTCTTCCATCTGGGTACTGTGGTTTTACATCCGGGTTCTCATCTTACATCCGGGTTTTTCCATATTTAAAAATACATAGAACTTATAGTAATAAACTTAATCTATACGTGTTGGACGAGTCTTCACTCACCGTCTTCCTTTACACGCACCTCAATGAAATGCCCGCTCCAAACCTAGACCAAAACACGTACTTGGTCTGTGGGCTGATTTCATTGGCTCTCTATTTTACTATAGTGCTCTTTGCATTCTAACATTGATGGGTTACATTTTGGCCCCATCCTACACCACTGATTTCAGTTTGACTGAATCTCCACATTGGGTATTTATGCATTATGAATAAAACACACAAGACAGGGTTTTTTGGTGAGATCTCTTTTTTTTATTCAGTAACAACAACAACGTGAGAACAACCACGTGAAAACTGAAGCCCAGAACAAGGGGCTTGTACTTTGGAAGAACTGAAGCCCAGAACAGAGGGACTTGTACATTGAAAGAACTGAAGCCCAGAACAGCGGGCGTGTGTACATTGAAAGAATTCAAGCCCAGAACAGCGGGCGTGTGTACATTGAAAGAATTCAAGCCCAGAACGGGACTTGTACATTGAAGTGATGGGCGGCCCAGTCATATACGAGTACATCTCGGTCCGCGGCCTTGGGGTACTCGTCAAACATGTGGACGATCGTCTGCATGGAATGTCCCCGACATCGATGGTACAGGTAAAACAAGCAATATTGTCCGCACACCATACTGTCCAGGCTTTGCAACGTTTTAGTATTCCAACACCACGTCTCTGTGCCTTGATCCATGAAGTCTGTTAAATCGGAATGGAGGGGTGGTAGGCCGTACGGATCAAAGTATTCGCCCTGCTCTTCTGTCAAGTACACGGCCACCCAGTGTTCACCGGGTCGATCCATCGGGTCTGTATTCAGGACGTAAGCAGCAGGATACACACGGTCTAATGGGAACACGTCTCGGGCGAACACTCCTTGAAACACCATGCGTGTCCCTGGATCATTCTCCAGCACGGTGCGTATCTGATCTGTATCCATGTTAGGTGGCAAAGTCACACAGGACGTTACGGCTTTTATCGATTTGAATGATGTTGTCAAACTCAGCGTAGCAAATCACATTGATGGTTTTCGGTAAAGGTGTCCCGAAATGCAGTTCCAAGCGTAAGTTGCCTTTCTTGACGAGACTCAGTTGATGATCGTTGTCTAAGGTGGGAGTCAGATCGAAACAGAACAAGGTGTACCCTCTGCCGAAATCGTCTCGACTGATCATATTTCCCTCGTCTTGGTTGATTTGGCCAGTTGCTGTGAAGAGGTTCAGATAGCTCCGGATGTAATTGTCCGTTCCGAAATTAGGTTGTAAGGGACGTGCCGGTACCTGTTGGCCATCCACATGCAGGGCCACGAAATTGATGTTGAACGCTTTTAGGTTGAACGGATTCCTCGAGAGAGTCCCATTATAACTGACGTTCTCCACACAGGCTAGGGTTAAACGCTTGGGCAAATCCCCCAGGAACAGGTTTTTTTGATTGACAATCATATTGCCTTTAGGAACGGAAAAGACCTTGGTCTGTACTCGTCGAATCGGGTACTGGGCTGGTTTTTTCTCCAAGGCCCTGATGTGCCCCAACTGTACACCTGGGCTCGGTTTCACTTTGCGTACAAACAGACTTGCCTCTTGGATGACAATGTTATACTCGAGGTCCTCATTCGGGGCCATCACGGCAAACGCAGGCGTTGCGCGCACTAGTCGTATTTTGACAGGTACTCCATTCAAGAGGTATCGGTCCTGCATGAATAAGTCCGCATGCAGACGTCCCATCATATCGACCGAGTGACTCTCTGCTGTGGCATCCACTCTCTCCGTATAGCCGTCGTTATCAGGACTCGCTTCCATCTTGCCTGGGGTATCTCGGTAGAACAACGGGGCTGTCAAATACGACTTTTTAGCGTCACGCCCGTAGGATAACAGTGTTTCGATGTAGGCTCGGTACGGGTACGTGTTGGTCGAGGCGCTCACCAGTTTATCACTCAGGGCTATATCCACTTGCTGGAATAGCGAATGAAGCCAGAGATTCACTGGACCCACGGGTGCATCTGCTTTGAGGACTGACCCATCTTTATTGGTGATTTTAGCTTTCACATATAGGTACGTATGGGCTAAATCCAGGTAGGTCGTATCTGCGTTGGTGATGGTGAATTCAATGGGGCCTGTGGCTGTAATGCTGGAAAGGGGCAGATGTTCCACCCATTGACCCTCTTCGGCACTGGTCTGAGTAGGTGGACGGTCCATAAATCAAATTCACTGTTGGTAGAAGGACACGACTCGGCATGGATGAAAGCCATCTTTAAGAAAAGATATCCTTGGTCTTCGATGTGCGTCGTCGCTGGGTCAGTCGTCGATTGGTGCGTGGTCTCAGTGGTGCAGGTCTTTTATTCCCTACGGTGCGTTGTGCTTTGGTGACCAAGACGCCTCCCGCTTCTTTGGCTCGACGTTTCAGTGCTTCTTTGGGTGCCGCACCGCCCAAGACATCACCCGCGACTTGCAGTCCACTGCGCACCGCTTGTTTGCCGATCGCTTTGACCCCACACGTCACCAAGGGCAGGAACGTTTTGACGATGCTCCCGAGTATGTTCCCCAGCCCATGTCCTCGTTGCATGCGTGTACCTGCAAAGACAGGAAAGCTACCCCCGGCCTGTTTGGTGTAATGATCGACGTAACTGGCTGTATGGCATTGATAAGGCACCTTCATTATGCAAAGTGAACCGCTCGGACTTGACGGAAATGAAGTGTCAGCACCACTTTCCCACGCTCGAATGCAATCGGTTGACCGGTGTCGTCTCTTATATCGATGACGATGGAGCTAATATCGGTCTGACTGACCGGTAGATACACGATATGCCTGAAACTGTGGGTGACTTGAGCTCCATACTTGCCTTTCACCGGGCAGACGCGCAGTAGAGGTACGTTGCTGTCGCCGACAATGTGTGCATCGACCACGTCCGAGTAGATGTACAGGCCATACATACCACCACGCATGTCCATCGGGATGTGGGCTCTCTCGCCGGTGGGGCCAGCGTACCCCCGTAGATCGAGACCCAGCATTTGCTGTAGGGTAGGACTGAGTTCGACACTCACGTTGGGGCTGAGCGTGAGACAGGCCTTGTCGTTGTGTGCGTTGTAATCGAAGTCCACATGATTTTTGAAGGGGAAAGATTTGATGGGTTTTGAAGTATTCGTGACGTCTCGTAGAGACTTATAATGCATCAGACTTCTCAGTCCACCCATGAACTCCTTCGGGGAATCGTATTGACCTTCGGGTAGTTTGAGTCGAGTTTCTTGTCCTTCGTAGGTCACCTCGTACCATACTTCATTGGCTCGCACGTTGTACCACGAGTAAGGGTATTGGATATCCACGAGTCCACATTTCCAGCGTCCAGGTAAATGCAACGGTTGCGGTAACTGGGTCACGTACTTGGTCAAGGTGTTGTCAGGAAACACATCAGCCGAGCTGTTACTGGGTAGGGTGAGGTAAAACATGACGACTGAGCTTTCCTGCTGCTGCTGTTGGTTTTAATACTTCTCCCAGCCCTTGGGCGCTAATCGTCGTGATGGTCGCGGTGACTTAGATCTTGGTGGTTGCAGGGGGTGGCGTGGTAAAAGGGGTGGAAAAGTAGGTGCCCGCCGTGGTGGTGATTTGGGGGGTGACTCCGGTTCCCAAGGTTGTGGTGAGAGTCGTCGTGCACGACTGGGTGATTGCATAAAGGCCCAGCGCTAGGGGTTCCCCACCAATTCCTGTGGTACCTGCATGTCTTTCAAGCCTTGAGCGAAGACCTCCCATCCTCGAGGATTCGTCTGCGACCTGCGTTGACGCATCAGGTCATTCACTAAATCCGTCATGTGGGTACCGGGGACCACCTGATTCTGTACCAGGAGTTCGCCTTTATCATTCCAAGTCATGTTAGAATTCTGTTTCATCCGTTGTAATACCAGGCCAGCTTGTTTCTTGAACGATGCAGGTACATTCTTCAGGACTTCGTCTTCGACCCACTGTGGAGCTGTGGGTGGTACCCCTGGTAATGAAGGCTGTTGGAGCGGTGCTGAGGTCGGTGGTGTGTCGCGTGGTGGTGGTGGTGGTGCTGGAGTAGAGAGGGTTTTGTATTGGTCCATGAACGTCATGTACCGCTGAAGCGTCTCATTGTACTGTTGTACTTTCTCACTATCGCTTAACCCCGGTCTCTGTAAGATCTGACGCATCTCTTCATCGAGGGTGTTTATCGTCTTCACCGTAGAAGGTACGGGGTAGGGCGATTGGAGGTTTTGAAGGAGCCGAGGTTCGACGAGGACCATTTTTTTCGTGTGGTTCATTGTCGGCCGAAGAGTCCACCCAATACTGGACCCAACACGGAAGCGGCCAACGGTGCTAAGATGGCCCCGAGAAAGCCGCCTTTCTGTAACACCTTTTTCTTTTGTGTTTGAGGGACCCGCTTCTGGACTAGGGTTCGGAGACCTGTCTTATGCTTGGTCAACTTGGTCTTCTGAGCCGGAGTCAGTGGTACGTTGCCTTTTAACAGGTTGTACCCGATCTCACACAGACAGCGTACAAGGTCAGGGTCCGCACCGCGTACGATGGTTCGAACCAACTCGGGTGGGGCCGTCTTCAATACACGGAGCGTCGGGGCGTGCTTATTTAGATCTCTACCTCTATAAAAATGAAGCGGGCATTCTTTCTCGTCGACTTTATGACAAAAGAGATGATTACAATTTCGACATCGTAAACTATCCCTTTCTGGATAGTAATATTCCAGTTGGACCTGCATATGGCGTATACATATCTCGCTTAGTAGCATTTGCTAGATCCTGTGTTAAATGTGATGATTTTAATCAACGTCACAAAACATTGTTGCAGAAACTTATAAAACAGGGCTATTCCACCAAGCGCCTCCACTCAAAGTTTCTCAAATTTGGCGATACATATCGCATGCTGATAGCAAAATACGAACGTAGCGTGCAAGATCTATGGCGCTACGTTTCGTAACATGTGTCTAATTCCGCTTAACCCGGGGCTAGGGGCCGTATGAGCCCATGTACTTCAAGATCCTCATGGTACTCATATGAACAGTCACAATCAAAGCGTGGCTGAGGTACATCATTTTTAGATGACGACTCTATAACGAATATTATGGATTAAGAATACTGATCAGCGATACGGATTTGATATTTTGGAACATCATGATGTCTTGCCGGCATCATTGAAAATTGTTGACCGCTTCTCTCTTGCAGGAAACAAGCCTATGTTTATGTATACTTTTGTCTTTTTGAATTTGGTGCTAATACTGTTATATGGAAATGGAATAGGTCTTTGGATTATGGACGCGGATATTCTCTAATGGACGACGGCTGGATTATGAATGACGGACTAGACGCTTGTAATCTGTACTCTCGCAGACATCATGTACAACTAATGCCAGAACCCACAACCCTGCCCTTTTTATCTATCTCAGAGAACAGAGACAAAAATCAACCATGATGTGGTATTCATTCTTTTTATTATCCCCATCATCAAAACACACACACCCCAGCTGGGGGAGCCACTGTGGGTGTGTTTACATTATGTTTGCGTGTACACGTGGTGAGTCTCTCCGGGAAAGATGCCGGTGCGTAGTCGAAGGTGATCGGGGGTGGCTTGCTTCAGGTCGAAGAGCATATACCCGTGCTGAGGGGTTGTCGCATCTTTAAAGGCTTCCAACGCAAACGCAGTGCGTCCAGGGTACATCTGTCTCGCCAGGTGCAGTAGTTGAGTGGTATCTCTCGGGTTTTTGAAGACTACCATGTAGTGGGCATTTAAGCTGATGTTCCGATGTTCTTTGTTTTTACTGAACAGATTCTGCACAATGTAGATGATGCTGAGCCGTCGATGATGGCTGCCTTTGGTAAAGAGTTGGGTGACCCGACTGTCCGTCTCCGCCATGAGATCATCCAGAACCACCAAGGTGTCGGGTTCCAAATCGACCAGGTTGGGTAGGCCTTCCACGAACGTGATGCGGGGCATTGCTGCATACGCTGCCTGCCATTCTCCGTAACACCACACGACTCGGGCAATGGGTGGGGTGATCATGCTGTCGGCGTGTTCGAGGAGCTTCCTGACGAAGTGCGTTTTGCCGGAGCCCGTCGGTCCTGCGATGACGCAAGTGAAGGGATGCTGCCAACGGGGGTCCATGGTTGGAGGTGTATCCGCTGTTGTGGTAACCCGCTCTTGTAAATTTGGTACGAGTGAACTGGAGTGGTGGGTACAACGTCGGTCGTCGTTGTCTGTTCACTGTCAGGGATGATGATGATGGTGGTGGGTACAACGTTGGTCGTCGTTGTCTGTTCACTGTGAGGGATGAAATCCGGTGGGTTTTCAGACGTAGTAGGTGTACTTGGTGTAGGTGTTGACCCTATACTTGGTGTGGAGCTCGTTGTGGCTTGTACACGGGGTGTGGTGATGACTGGGCTCGATACGGGGTTGACTGGTGCTCTCTGTAGACCGGTTTCACTGATGGCTGGTGTTCTCAATTGGTTAAGTAACGTGCTGACAAAGGCTACGTCGTAAAACACACCTCCGTACAACACACTCAGCAGGGTTAGCAATATGACCACAAAGCTCACTTGCGCTTTGCGCGTTTTGGGAGACGCTGTGTTCAGAGACGGTTGCACCGTGTTCATGGTCGAACGTGGAATGAAGGATGACGGTAGTGGTGTCTGGCTTTATAGTCGTTTCACCTGGTTGGCTGCGACCCAGGAATTGAAGGAACTGGGCCAGCCTTGCCATTTCACGAAATGAAACAGTTTGCCACGTCGACGTTCCGTTTTCAAAATCTGCTCCACCGTGTAGTAGTCTTGCTGTGTTTTTACGACAGGCTGTAATTCCATCTCGTAAAACGTGCCTAGCAACGGTTCCCCTTGAAGATCTTCCAGTTCATAGACTCGCCGCTGTCGGGGTAGGCGCCGTTTAATCAGGAAGTGCTCATCGCTCCAGTTGGGCAAGTAACTTTTCTCGAACTTGCCCTTGACTTTACTGATCCGTACAGGGTCTCCGACCTTGAACATCTCCTTCGGTGCTCGTTGCGATTGTATGGGGTACAAGACACGCCGGACTTGGGCTTCATTGCGTTGGGTCACGGTAATGGGGGCTCTCTCTATACTTCGATGATAGGCTCGATTGTAACCCCTCACAAGTTTCGGGTGAACATCGCTGTGCCGCCTTGTATTCTTATAGGTGAAATATTTATACATACGGCCTTTGAATGTCCTGTTGAACCTTTCCACCACGGAAGCCTTGGTCTCGTTGTACGTATGGAAGAAGAAGACCTTCTGTTTCTTGAGAAAGGCTTGGAACGGTCTGTTGAGGAATTCCGTGCCTTCGTCGGTTTGCAAATACAAAGGTTTGCGCCCGGTCTTGAAGATGTCTTTGAACGCCGCTATGAGATTCGCCCCCGTTTTCGTCCGGATGGGTACCACCCACGCATACTTCGATAGGATATCGATGCACGTCAAGATATACCGATTCCCATCGTTGTGTTTGGCAAAGGCGCTCATATCGACCAAATCCGCTTGCCACTGGGCATCTATTCCTCCCACGATGACCCGGTTCCGTAGAAAATGGCGACGGACAGCTCGATGTAAGGTATAGGTGTCTTGTTTTCTTAACCAATCTCGGACTTGGGCACGTTGTATCCCCTGGGGTTTGGCCGCTCGATAGAGAGCCGACAATGCACTATACGCAGCCGGACTGTCGGGACTGTAGTATAAGTTATCCAACACCTTCTCCCAGCGCTTCATGGTGACAAATGATGATGGAGCCTGGCTCTATCGTTTATTTATAACGGGTATATCTTGGGCCGGAGTTTCTTTCTGATTTTCTTCGTTGGCTTCCACAGTGTCCATGGTAAATGACCAGTCCAACTCGTCTGATGACCGCTTGATAAGCACTTGATCCACATCTACCACGGCATCTTCCAATGCAGACCATAGATCAGGGTGAAGGGTAAAATGTACTGTACCCCCATCTAGCCGAGCCAATTGAGCAAAGAAAGGGCCGCGTCGGATGTACACATCGTGGCACAAGTGGATGAGGTCGCCGTCCAGTTCACCAGACAACACCCGTTTGAATTTGGTCCAGCCCTCTCGGGACAGACGAATGTGGGCCGGGCACGGTTGTGTAGGGTCCGCATCACAGATGTCTCCCACCTCCTCCATGATATCGACCTTATCCGCATACACGTGCAGGAAAACCTCGGGGGTCAAGCTGAGATACGCTCCGTCATGGTCAGTACGTGAATGGTACCAGATTTGACTGTCTCTCGTATTTATAGGGAGAACCCCGTGAGATCAAAGGATCGGGTGGTCATGTCACTGGGCTGACTGAGTCTAGCCGGGTAATCAATGGCATCGTCGTCTGGTTCATGGCTAGACATTTGTTCATTGGGTTCTGCCGCCGCTTCTCTCAGGGCACGAGCCCACTCCAACTCGTCTGATGACCGCTCGTCCGGTGTAAACAGCTGGTCCACGATAGGCACCACTTTCTCGAAGGCTGTCCACAGATCGGGGTCTAGGGTGAAGCCTCGCGTAGGGTCTTGGTAGCGGCCCAGGCGTGGGAAGAAGGGTCCACGGTATACGTAGATGGCATTGTCTATGTGGATGAGGTGTCCGTCGAGCTCGCCGCTCAACACCCGTTTAAATTTGGTCCAGCCGTCACGGTGTAGCGTAACCGTATTCGATACGGTCTCAGCGGGCGACCAGCAAACATCTCCACGATCTTCCACGAGGGTGACTTTATCTTCATAGACGTGTAACCCCACCTGGGGTGTAAGGGGAAGGATGGCTCGTAGGACTGGTGACATGCTTGATCCAATGACGATCGTTGAATGACACACACTGTGTCTGACCCTCGTTTTTATAGTCAGGTGCCACTGTCAATGCCACAGCGCCAGGGTCAATAGGGCACAGACGAGTGTGAGGCCAACCAGCCGTCGCTGGTTCCGGCGTGAGCGCTCGTGGTCCATAGCCCGGGCATCAAGGATGGCTGTCATAGTCCAGTAGTGGTGAGTGATGGCACACCTCTCCATCGAGTGCACTCTTTCGAGGACCGCTTCTGTAACCCGTGAATGAATTAACCACGGTCGCATGCTGTAAAATCCGAGACGCATGGGTCTGCGTCATTCCGCAGAAATGGAGGTGTAGGACGCAGAGCGACCTGTTATATACGCCTATACGTAGCTCTACAGCGTAATAAGTATTATTCTGATGGGTTAGTCCAAGGCAACAACAACAAACAGGTCAATCCTTTGATTATAGCAATAACCCACGCACTTCGGGCGATAATCTGCGCTGTGTGCCGGATGATCCCGCGCGCGCGCGCTGCGGGCCGGGGGAAACCCCCCAGGCAGGGTGTACATTCCGTGGGACTACTTTTTCTCCGCGGAAGCTTTCTTCCGCGACCGCATCACCGCCAGACCGCATCACCGCGGAAGAATACATGCCCAGGGGCCCTTTGCCGGAGCTATAGTGACCCGGAGTTACCTACCCCTAGATTGGGACTCTTCTGTGTTGGAGGTGGGAAAGGTCAGTCACGTGACGTCATCTCATTTGCATAAATGCGACAGAATCGGGTTTTTATATACTACTCACACTAGTATTGGAGATGATAGAAAAGGAAGATATCCAGTCGTGGAGTACACCTGAGATTAACGGCCTCATTGCATGAGATTTTCTAGCAGTTGAGCTGAATCTTTGTTTTCCGAAGCCAATCTTAAACAATAATTGGTATATATATGGTATATGCATCAAATTACTCAGTCTGAGAAAAAGGACAATTTTGCTTATCTTAACGAATACGGTTGGGGCTATTGACTTAGATTTATATCGGAAAACCCGTATTCCAAAGATGGGCTATGAACAAAAGAATGAGAAGAAGGGAGCCAACCAAGACGAAATTTACTGGATATAACTATAACATTATGCTTTATGCATTATGGAGTGAAACCAGTTCTTCAGTCACAAAATTCACCCCATGCGACAAAAATCCCCGAAACTTTAGGACATTAAGGATATCACAACTCGACAAAACATAAGAGAAAATCGAAGCTCGGGACGGCTTGGCTTCATATTTATGAAGATTTCCACGTATTTCTTCATGTTCACCTTTATGGGAACCTTTTTTCAGTTGATCAGGTGAGCGGTCGTCTGTGACGTGGCTCTGACCGGGACAGTACCTCATGTACTGGGGTAGTGGATTCTGCTTAAAATGCATGGTACAAATTAACCTATTTTCAGTTTGCCTTAATGTAATGATTGTGAAAAAACTTGGTCAAAAGATAGAATACTTCATATGAAGTTTTCCGAATTCCGCCGAAGTATATTCCGAGTTCTGCCCACCTGCTCGATATATTCAAGATTGACAAGATACTTACGTAACCCAGCTGGAACTGTGCTTATGATAAAATTTGCTTTTTTGGAATTTATGCCACACGTGGAACCGACGTAATAAAGAGATAAACAGACTTTAGCTGAGTATACACATCTGTATGAACCTGTTGAGGAAGATAAACGACCACAATTAAAACAAATATCTTTAAAAAGTTCCAAGCCAGCCGTTAATGTGGTTTGGTTGGACTGATTAGACGTGACGCGAAAAGTGTGAAAACCGTTAACGCCCTGTTTTGTAAAGGGGTTTACAAGAGGAGACTACGTCAATGTATGCAGGATGGAAATACAAGGAGAAATTGGCCAGGGCTCTGTTGCATCAATCTGATTATAAACAGATTCAGAAACCGAACCGATTCTCTCTTTTTGGATCTGTCTTTAATCATACATGTACGGAATTATACAAGTCGTATCAACAACATCATGAATTTGTCAAAATATACACTACTCGTGTATTATGTAAGAATTATCAGCGGATCTACCAGACATAGTATTAGGTTTATCCAGTAATAAAGCCAAATGAAAAAGTCCTCATATGCAGTAAGGGTAAATTACATACATTGCAAAATAAATGGTTAACAATCTCAAAATGCAAATCATTGGAATCGTTTGGAATCACATGTACCCTTGAAGAATCGAGAATTCCAATGACTTTTAACTCACGATACATTCTATACAAGCTAGATATTAAAGTTTTTGGATGATGTGATGTTGACTTTTCACCTATTGACCTAAAAGAAATAAGCTTAGAACTTCGGAATCAAATGAGCCACACAGCTGTGAAGTATTGAGAAGATTTGTTTATAATAACTATCTGGGCATCTTGGGGAGTAATGACCTTGACCTTTGACCTAAAAATAAATAGGTCTCTTAGAGTCACATGGATAACACTCCAGTAATGTTTCGAGATGTTTGGTGAACCATAACTTGTATTCCAGGCAATGTTAAATTCAGTTTTGGGGTGCTGTGACCTTGACCTTTGACTTATTGACCTTGATGTTAATAGTGTGATGGCTATTTATCCAATATATTTTCAGTAAAACTTTGAAGTGAATTGACAACTGTTTCTGAGATATGCCAGTGATTAGAGTGTCCAAATAATAATTGGCTACTTTGGCATTATATCGACAAAAAATGTGTGTGAAGTTATGAGAAGTTTGGTGAATAATACCTCAAGAGATATTACAGACAAGCGGCATTTCACCTTAACCTTTGATCTAAAAAATAAACGGGTCGCTAAATCTAACATCACATGGATAACACACATGTAAACTTTTGGGACCTGTATATGGCGTATACATATCTCGTCTAGTAGCATTTGCTAGATCCTGTGTTAAATGTGACGATTTTAATCAACGTCACATGTTTCTTGTTGCAGAAACTTATAAAACAGGGCTATACCATCAAGCGCCTCCACTCAAAGTTTCTCAAATTTGGCGATACATATCGCATGCTGATGGCAAAATACGAGCGAAGCTTGCAAGATCTATGGCGCTTACGTTTCGTAACTTAAGGGAGTAGAGGACGTTCATTTCGCTGCTCTTATGGGGCTACAACATGGTGATTTGTCGGATTTTTCAAAACAAGCTGAATTTCCTAACAAAAGTACGCAGACATCTCAAAATGGAATAAAAATCAACAAAAGATACAACACAACTATTTATGCGTTCTACTGGTGGGTCGATAGTGTGATGGGACGGACCAAAAAATTGGCATTTTAAATTCAATGGTTGGAGGGTGCAAAGTGCTCCATAGGTTAAAAATTATTCCTCCGGAATACCGCCAAATTCACTCCTATTCACTTTCAACAAAAAGAAAACTTCTGAATGGCTAATAATTGGAACTTCAATAATATTCTCCACACCCACCCCGATTCCCCACCCCCACCCCCTCCTGGAAATAGGACTGAAAAGGCTCAGTTTATCTGTTATACCGCTAATATTTTCCAAGAAAGTATGGTGTCCCCCTGTTTTTATTACATATTTAACAAGCACTATATGTGTTTAGTATTATATAGCAAAATGGGAAAAATTTGACCTTGGGAAGTTTGATTTATTGAGCATCAAAGAAGAAAAAATCCAAATTTCCCTATGTATTCAGTGTTATGGCTTTTAAGTGGTATACATGCTTTTGGCTACCGTATTTTTTTAACGAGTATGGTGACCCCCTATTTTTTTTCCATGGATCATCTTCTCCTAACCTGATGAAAAAATCCTGAAATTTAAAAAAAAATTCAACCTCTAGAAATGAACGTCCTCTACTCCCTTAATTCCGCTTAACCCGGGGCTAGGGGCCGTATGAACAAATGTACTTCATGATCCTCATGGTGCTCATGTTAACAGTCACAATCAAAGCGTGACTGAGATACATCATTCTCTAGATGACGAATATTATGGATTAAGAATACTGATCAGAGATACGGATTTGATATTTTTGGAACATCATGATGTCTCGCCGGCATCATTGAAAACTGTTGACCGCTTCTCTCTTGCAGGAAACTAGCCTATGTTTATGTATACTATGATTGTCTTTTTGAATTTGGTGCTAATTACAAGCGTCTAGTGCGTCATTCATAATCCTAATACTGTTATATGGAATATGGAATAGGTCTTTGGATTATGGACGCGGATATTCTTTAATGGACGACGGCTGGATTACGAATGACGGACCAGACGCTTGTAATTCGAGATATTTGCTGAACTCAAGATAAAGAATGGATAATTTTAGATTTAGTTCCGGGGTACTGTAACATTGACCTTTGACCTATCAAAAGCATGAGAATTATTTTTCCAATATATCTTCAGTGAAAATTTAGAGTGGATTGAACCCGCGAGTAGTAGGTAGGATGGATCTGCTACCTTTAGCCCTCAACTGCGCATGCGCGAGAACCTTTTTTGACGTCATTTGGGGCGGAGCGAGGGGGTTATTTGGGCGGAGCGAGGGGGTTGGGGGCGTGGCCTATGAGTGCACTGGCACTTAAAGTGTGTTTCAAGATGGCGGCTTGTTTTTGTAGGGTGGGGGTGGTCGGATTCAAGATGGCGGCTTGTTTTTGTAGGGTGGGGGTGGTCGGATTCAAGATGGCGGCTTGTTTTTGTAGGGTGGGGGTGGTCGGTTTCAAGATGGTGGCCAATTGCACTGGTTTGACCTCCTCATTTGCATATTTTCAAGGTCGGTTTCAAGATGGCGGCTTGTTTTTGTGTGTTAGGGGTGGTCGTGTTCAAGATGGCGGCTTGTTTGTGTGTGTTATGGGTTTTCCCCAGCCCTCATTTGCATATGTTCAAGATGGCGGCTTGTTTGTGTGTGTTATGGGTTTTCCCCAGCCCTCATTTGCATATGTTCAAGATGGCGGCTTGTTTGTGTATGTTAGGGGTGGTCGGATTCAAGATGGCGGTTTGTTTGTGTGTGTAATGGGTTTTCCCCAGCCTTCATTTGCATATGTTCAAGATGGCGGCTTGTTTGTGTGTGTTAGGGGTGGTCGGTTTCAAGATGGCGGTTTGTTTGTGTGTGTAATGGGTTTTCCCCAGCCCTCATTTGCATATGTGTTTCAAGATGGTGGCTTGTTTGTGTGTTAGGGGTGGTCGGTTTCAAGATGGCGGCCTAATGTCACTTTCCCGATCCCCAGCATGTCACTTTCCCGATCCCCAGCCCTCATTTGCATATGTCGTTTTCAAGATGGCGGCTTGTTTGTGTGTGTTAGGGGTGGTCGTTTTCAAGATGGCGGCTTGTTTGTGTGTGTTAGGGGTGGTCGTTTTCAAGATGGCGGCCTGTTGTCCGCTGAAAATATGCAAATGAGGTCTTTGGGTTTTTCCCTTGGGTTTTTCCCCAAGGGTGGCTTAATTTTCAAAATGGCGGCCTGTTTTTGTATGTTAGGGGTGGTCGGTTTCAAAATGGTGGACAATTGCACTTGTTTGACCCTCATTTGCATATTTTCAAAATGGCGGCCTGTGGTTACTGAAAATATGCAAATGAGGTCAATTGGATATAAAAGGAGTCCATATTTTTAGGGTAGGGGTGTATTTCAATTTGACTTACCTGACCTGCCTGCCTGTCTGTCTGTCTGCCTATCCGCTTGTATGAGACGAAAAGCATGAGACGTGGAGAAGATTTTCCCTTGAATCCAGCAGCACCTCCCGTTGAAGTCTTGCCTGAAGACGAGCATGTCAGGGCCATTTATCAACGTCACTGGCCCACCATACGTCATTGTTTTCACCGTGATCGACGTCTATTGGACTTGTACAATTTTCGACTGGATGATCTCACGTATCTGTCTACCTATGCCGAGGACATTTTCAAAGATCAGGTGACAGCGTTCAAGTTGAATGTGACATTTGGATACATTTTACGGCACAAGGAGACGGACCAGCTGCGGTATTATTATCCAGCAATAATACGTATGTGTTTGATGAGTCGTTCACGGTGGTGGATGCGATTTCTCTGGAGCCACTCATCGACCAATTGACTACGTTGGATCCATTGGATATTGGGGCGTATTCCCGCTACATCATGAAATAACCGCACAACATATGCCTACGATCTGCAAACGAATGGCGGACTGAACAACAAAATCCTGCCACGTCATCAACGTACCAGACACTGGAAATAACACCAAATTTTCCATCAGATTCACACCAAAAACGCGATCATTTATATCGTACATGTATGAGGCATATTCTTGCAGCAAATTTGTTCGAATACAAAGACAACATACCTCCGTTTTTCTGGTGAAACTTTTGAAAAGTTACGAACACGTTATAAATGCGTCGAACCACGCATTCTGCAGCAGACAACTGTGTACGTCTCGTTGTTCATGGCAACGCAACAGCTGTTCGCTTAAGGGGTCGACTCCACTTACCGGCCTACGGCTGCTGATCAGCAATAAATCGACATCTCCGTGACCTTCAACGAGATTTTGACATTAGGTTTTACCCGCTTTTATCACAAATCATTATAAAGAAATTGTCACACCCGGTGAACTCCTGAAACCCACATCCTACCTGAGAGTTTGGTAAGATATTCCATTCATTCGTTCCCGTGGAGTAGAATTTCATCCACCAGCTTTCACTGTTGTGGTGCGGGAGCGGGAGTTTTGCACTGATGAAAACGAATGTCGTCCTCTCTCACGAAACCAAACACAAAAATTGACAAATTATACGGACTGCCACGATAAGCGAATGTATGCAACAAAATAGCGTTCCGTACTGCAGATGTCCGATAAAATCCCTCCAGTCAAGGGAGGCGTGTTACAGAATGTTGATTCCACAAAACCTGTTCGGTGGCCTACATCAATCGTTCAATCGCTGCACATAAAGGCTGCGTTCAGCTCACCAGAACTGTATACACTTCGAAATCTGTGAAAGAATATCAATTTTCACGTTTCCTGTCTGATATCACACAAATTTACGCGTCCGCTCGAACACAACACAGCACACTCTCTCGATTACAGTCTACGGGTTTTCATGCAGGCGATGCATGATGCAGATCACATTATTCATCTCAGCGGACACCGAAAGGAACAAAGTTCCGTTATAAACTGCGACAGAGAATGTTCCCCAGCTCAGAAAACAACACAATGATCAGTGAAATCGTCCTCCGTATGCAGGACGCTAACAAAACGCTAACAAAATGGCTGCTCAAGGTCAATTTGCCCGCATAATCGCGCCAGCCAAACCACAGTCCCATCTATACGCTTTGGTGCAAGGGAGACAACTCGGACTAGACCAATTCCCAGGCGAACATGATGTCCGCTATATTTGGCCTGTATGGGTATAGGGGTGATCGGTTTTTTTTTATGGCTTTTACTATGAGCTATGAGGTTGATCATTTTGTCTAATCCTTCATTCAATATTAAGCCGTCGTCTTTTAAAGAATTTTCTCGTCCATAATCCAAAGACAGCATTAGCACCAGACAATTTTAAGCTGTGGTGCCCATTTGGTCAAACATGGTGTTGGAAGAAAACACTGTAAATGGTTAGCCAGAGGAAAGATAACATGATCTTCTAGTGCAAAACTGCCAAGGTTACCCTTGGATCAGACTAAAGATTTGACGCCAGCATTTCATCACCTTTGTACCAGATAACTTTAGAAATTTATATGTTGTAAATATGTACAGTAAATAAAAGCGCATGTGGTTCTTTAATAACGCACGTAATCTTACGTCAACCGGAAAGTGATCGTAAACCCTCAAGTAAAGTTTCCATCAAATGAAAAGACTATTGCGAACAGTGTCGGAAAATATTTATTGTAATTTTTTACGATTTTATTACACAGAGTAAACTGCAAATAAAGCCTGGTATTCTATGGTGGTCTGTTGAAATCATATCTAAGTCCATATCTAGGTCCACTGCCTTAATACATATATTTCAAACTGTGTATGCACTTTCCAATGCTTGATTTAAGCTTAAGGTGTGTATACTTTGAGTTTCAACACAGACTCACTGTTCCAATGTGCAAGTTTCACCAAAATCTGGGGGATGGTAACTCATAAGTGTCAAGTCAATTTGAATCTTGCATTTCATTTCCCCGATTTTGGTTTAGCTCTCGGAGTATAGACCCTGATTTCAGGGATATTTATAGCATCTGTGACGTCATTGGTGACGTCATTAGTACAAGTTGTAGCGAAAGTGGGCATTTTTTAGCAGTGAAGGATGTTATTTGGTGTAGAGATGGGCTAATCACGGTTCGAATGGGTCGTGTGAGGTATCAATGTGAAGCTTGTGTGGGGTAGAGTCAGAATGGCGTGTTTTTTAAATGCAAGCCGCGTCAATCTGCGCATGCGCAGTTGGTTGTATTAAGTAAAGTGGCCATTTCGGGGCAGTACATGAAGGTGTTTGGGGTAGAGATGGACCGCTATGGGTCCGAATAGGTCGTGGAAGGTGTCAAAGTGAAGCTTGTGTGGGTTAGAGTCAGAATGGTGTGTTTTTTAATGCATGTCGCGTTAATCTGCGCATGCGCAGTTGGTTGTAGTAAGTAAAGTGACCATTTTGGGGCAGTACATGAAGGTATTTGGGGTCGACATGGACCATCCGCGCTGCGAATGCGTCCTGGAAGGTGTCATCTTGTAGCTCTCGGGGTGTAGACCCCGATTTGAGGTCTGTTCACGTCACCTGTGATGTGATCGGTGACGTCATCAGTACGAGTAGTAAGTAAAGTGGGTATTTTGGGGCAGTGAAAGGAAGGTATTTGGTGTAGAGATGGACCATCCTTGGTCCGAATGCGTCCTGGGAGGTGTCATTTTGTAGCTCTCAGGGTGTAGACCCTGTTCACAGCATCTGTCACGTCATTGGTTACGTCATCAGTACGAGTAGTAGCGAAAGTGAGCATTTTGGGGCAGTGAAGGAAGGTATTTGGGGTAGAGATGGGCCATCCTTGGTCCGAATGCGTCGTGTGGGGTGTCATCTTGTAGTTTTCGACGTGCAGACCTCGATTTGAAGTATGTTCGCGTCATCTGTGACGTCATTGGTGACGTCATCAGTAGGAGTAGTAGCGAAAGTGAGCATTTTGGGGCAGTGAAAGGAGGTATTTGGTGTAGAGATGGACCATCCGTGGTCCAAATGGACCGTGTCAGGTGTCATCTTGTAGCAACGCCCACCAACACCATTCTTAATGCTTCAACGCCCTGGTGAAATAGATCAGAAGCTCTGATATTCCATGGAATTGTCACTAATTCTTCGAAATGCAGTGATGCCCGTCAACGCTCGTGGTTACACCTTAACACTCTAACATAACGCCATGATATAGACCGGAGAGAGAACAACAACACCAACAACAACAAGGATGACACATGAGAGAACAACAACAACAAGAAGTTTTTTTCATATAGTTTATTCTCCCCAATGTTACATCATACCCACGCTGGGGGAGCCGCGTTGGGTATATTTACAATTCAAGAAGATTCTTATCAAATCAGAGGCCACCATTTGCATGTTTCATATTCGTTCCTGTCCGTTAGATGTATTCTTGTCCAATCAGAAGTCTCCATTTCAGAAAGTGCCATCTGAACCGTTTATTCTAATCATCGTCGGGCAGGCCAGGATACCGTTGAGGTAACATATCCTCAGATACATGTTTGTGCATTCTGAGTATCTATCAGTGCATGGGTGAATACATTCACCCGATGGCAATATTCCGTAGTTTGGTCACGAAGAACGTAACATTGGTCACCCTCTCCACTGTCCACTTGGTGTTGGGGCGTTGTTGTTGGGCCCATTTCAAGGGATCCACGGTGTCCAGTTTCTCCAGCATCGTCTTTAGCGACACTCGGTTAATGATGGTAAACGATTGGTCAAATACCCGGATGTTACTGCTCGGGTAAAAGTATCGGACTTGGTCTGTCTCCTTATGCCGCAGCACATAACCAAACGCCAGATTCAATTTGAAGGACGTAGCTTGGTCATTGAAGATGGCTTCCATGTAGCTGCGTAGACGGGCGAGGTCGGTCAGTCAGAAATTGTAGATATCTTGAATAGGGCGATGACGGTAGAAACAGTGCCGTATCATGGACCAGTGACGCCGATAAATGTCACTCACTGGCTGGGCGTCCTGTAAGAGATCGCTAGGAACATTTATGGGCTCGTCCAGAAAATGTTCGATGTTGTCAGGCGTATGACTCGAAACCGTAGCGGAGGGGTCCGGCTGGATATCCTGGACCGTGGGTATAGGCAGGCTCTGCGTCATCGCATCACCAGTGGCGTTCGTCTCTCCGGGTTCATCTTCACTGGGTCTGACCTTCCGCGGCTCCTCTTTAGTGGAAAGTTGTCGCCCAAACCGTAGAGACGGGGCATGCCTCAAACGTTGGTGCCGTCTAAACCGACTGGGTCCGACTAACTGACCTACTCGTTTGAAGAGTCGACCACAATCATTACATAGTACTGTCGCACCCGCGTGGAGTACCCTCTCATGGCGCAGTAAATTATCCTTCCGATTGAATGACCGTGCGCAGATTATATAA